>OZ022489.1:24877041-25477041 GCA_963989405.1 Trypoxylon attenuatum
CCCCGTGAACGCGCGCGCGCACAGAACCACGGTGAACGAACGAGAACGGTCTTCTTCAACGGGGATGACACGGGGAGGGAAGATTTCGAGCGATGGCGAGCCGCATACGGAAGAACCTCGGGATACGTGGATGTAAATTTTATGATCAAAGCAGTGGATTAATACGGAAGCAATGCTCCACTGCGGTTGCCAGTAGGAATGCTTTCGTCGTGGTGGTTGCCGTGGTACTCTCGCAACGCAGAGTTTGGGATTCGCGTAGGATTGGTTCTACTGGATCTTCTTTTCGAATGCGGCACGATTGTTTTTCTGTTTTTACGCATTCCCTCGCTTTTACGAAGGGCTATTTATACGATTCTCTTGGGATCGTACGATCCTTTGATTGAGCACGAAGCTTTTACAGTTGGTACGAGCTCATTTAATTAGGATAATTAGAAAATTTCCTTGGGAATTATTACTCCGTGATAATCTTGACGGAAAATGACACATAAAGAGAATTAGAAAACCTAACTTTTCCATCAAGGTAGAAATTAATAGATTAACTTTATAACACTGTTTTCGGAACTCGAGAGAGAGAGAGAGAGAGAGAGAGAGAGAGAGACCCTGGTAAATTAATTTACCATTTTCTTTTCGTCGAGATTTTCAACCGCGCCGACTGCTTAACCGTTTCATCCGCCTGGCTAAAATGTCCCTTCAGATTCTTTTCAAAAGCTCGTGTCCATGAAAACCATGGAATAACTCCGAGCATCGTCAGCAGTAGAGGCTTCATGCTAGGCAAAGCGTGTCTCGAAAAAAGGGGATTGTTTGCACACAATCCGCGAGGCCGGCTTGAGCAAAAAGAAGAAGAAAAAGAAGACGTATAAGAAGGAGGAAAAAAAAAGGAAGAGAAACAAAGGTGAAGGAGGCGAAAGGGTAGGCCAAGAAGTAGAAGAAGTACAATCGTAGAACAATAATTCGAAAACTTTCTTCATCCGCGGCAATAATTAAAATAAACGCTCGAGAAGAGAAGTTCCGTGGGCTCGAAGGGGTTGAAGAAAAATGAATGAAGTTAAACGCGAAATACTTTGCCGTATCTACCCTTCGCACAGACTTTCTCTCTCCCTTCCTTATATTCACCCTCTCGCCCCTACCGTCGCTCGTCGCTGCCGCCTCATCAAACGAATCGTTTGAAAAGCGTGTACGCGCAGATCCACGAGAGAAGAAAGAAGAAGGAAAGAGGGAAAGAAACAAGGAGAAGAGAGATAGAGTGAATCGCGAATTTCATCTCTAACCCATCGGCAAGACCCCCCACCATCAGTCGCTTCGGAGTTTAAACTTTAATTTAACGCATCAGGGACAGCCAACCCATCGCTTCGTCTCTTCCTCTTCACCACCTTTGCCATCGTACGCTCTTGAGTTTTCTTCGATTTGGTCTCTCGTTCCTGCTGAATGTGTCTTCCAAATCCCCAAAAAACAATCTGGGATCGAAGAAACCGCTTGCACTCAATTTGAGTGGTAGCGAGACGAATGCAAGCTGAGGAGGATCATGCTTCTCACTGTGCATCAATTTCATCCTTGAGGCTAATAACTCCAGGTGGTGATTGACGATTGATCAAGGTCCATTCAGTGGATACTTCGCTGAATTCATAGACAGATAACTTCTGGTATAGATACAGCGAAAATCTTATTCTGGTTTCCACCAGGTTGGTTTTAGAATCATCGATTCTCTCGATATTGAAATAGATTATCTTCGGATGTGAATGAATATTTCATAATCATTTTTTAATTATTTCCATGTTTCCTTGGTCGGGGGTAATTACAGAATTGATTGTAGAAAATAAGGTTCGTTTGATCGATATTTATATAAGATTCAATATCGTGTACAGATTTGCGTGCACACAGTGGTTTAGACAGTCGATAATTTCCCACATGGGATATTCGAAACTCGCTAAGTTACTATACTAATAACTATAAATATAATCGTATTAGTAACTCGAAACTTTCTACAAACTTCCGGAAATATCGAACTTTTCGAATATCGGTGTACATATCGGTTTCTAAAGGTTAAATCAAGACTTAACATCAATTCTAGTTATCTTACGTAATAGACCACTAATTTCCTTATTCTACTAAGAAAAACAAAAAGAGAGCATATACAATGTGCAATATCGTTATCAAGAGATCGTTGAACAGAATAATTCAAGAATATTCCTCACCGAAATTATTTAATAATCTAATTGAATAAAATATCGAGTCAGAAAGTTGTGGATATAGAAGATCTGTATCGAACTTTCCTGACAAGCCGAGGGTTTCAAAACTGACCCTCTCGTTTCGAAACGGTCCTAAAACTGTCGTTTAACGTCACTTGATACTTTTAGTAATACGTATCACCGATCGCTAACTCGAGCGGTCTCGATCACGAATCCAAGCTCGCTTCGAGTTATTCATTAACACGGTGTTATGCGCATCGGTTCGGGGATCGCTTTTCCGAGGTGGATACAGTTAAATTCATCGAGCACTTTTGGTAACAGTAGTTTTCGGCGGGCTTCCGCTCAAACTGTCAGTACATTTCGCAACGGAATAAATCACCTGGCGCGGTTGGGGTGATCGACTATTTATTCGCGTGAAAAAATTCACTCGAAGCTTTTTCGCAGTGGGCTGCAACGCGCGGCTTACTCGACTCCTGGTTACAGTAGTTTCTGGCTCCTGATGTTAACCCGGCGCAAGTCAAATTCAACTGGATAGAAACGACAACAACAAAATAAAAAAAAAAAAAATCTCTGGACGGCCTCTAACTGACTCTGGGAGTGGCGCTCTAACTGAACCAAATTTTTTATTCACCCCTTGACTCCTCGCTAGGGTAGTCGTCGTCACTGATAAACTAGACCGGAAACCGTGGATTTTTTGCGCCTCGTCGTACGTTATAAAGGGAAACCGAGTTGATCCTGCCAACGAAATCGATGCTTAACTCAACTGGAGCTTGCCCGGCGAACTACCTGTAGTATAAATAACCGAACGGAGTTGGTGATACTCGGTGGAAGTTAATTCAGGTTTGCATTGCTATACAGGGTGAGTCTTTTAGCTCTGAATTCTCAAATATTTTCGTCAGTTTCGGAGATATGTGAAAACTGTCCGAGGGAAAATTATATGGCTCGAAGGGGCTCATAGAATGGAACTATAGTGATGCTTTTCCTAAAAGATGGTTTTTGATTATTAATATGAGCTTTTAAAAAATGAATCCGATAGAGGTTTGTTGTAACACTAGAAGATAAAATAGAATGATGGGAATTTAAAAATCTAATAACAACATAAACACTTTTACCAAACCTGGTTTCAAATGGATTTAAAATTACTAATCCCACGATCTAATACAAATAGAAAACTTATAAGTGAGAAAGATGAGATTTGATCCGATATCATTGTTCCTTACGTATGATGAAATCCGTCCACGTTAAAAGTGGAATGAAATCAAAAATGTTAGTATATATACGATATTCGATAAAAATAGATTGTCTCTTGAATACGGAAGAAGAGATAAAGCATGTGTTAGAGGTCGGTTAAGGATCGGCTCGACTGTGTGAGGCACTCGCCAGCGGCGCATCATCGTAATAAATAAATTCGGTGGGTCGCCCTCGTGTACAAAGGCGCCACGCTAATTGAACACGCTTATCGGGCTTCATCGATCATGCCGCTCGAAAAATATATTTAAGCGCGTCACGAAGCGCCCGTGAGACGTACAATTATGCCCTGTCCGTCCCCTCACAGTTCTCTCATTCTCTCTTTCTCTTTTCTCTTTCTTGAGCACGTGTGAGCATCCTGGTGAACACATTCACTCGCGTAGGATGACTTAGGAGAGCATTCACGGGTTCTGCCCGCCCGTGTAGTTCCTTTTAAACGAATTACAACCATAAAGACCTCGACAAGGATCGCCTCTATGCACGTATTCGAACTCCTCCCTGCTTTGGCTCGCGAGGTATGCGTGTGCGTGCGTGACACTGCGAACTACGGGGCGAACGCGAACGTCTTGATGTGTAGATTTGCGGGAGGTATATTTACATCCGGTTTGAATTTTCTATAAAGGATGCATATATGTTTGATCGAAATCGAATCAAATGTCGATTTTGGACTATATCGTTTTCATCGTATTTTATGACACATTATTGTATACATATGTATATTGTACTTTGTTATATTTATTATAGTATTTCTATTAATAATTTCAACGGTAAGGATATCGTTTCTGCGTTTCTATTAATAATTAATTGGAATACGTTTACAATTTTTTTAATAAAATATCCTGTATAATTGCAATTTTATACATTTGCAGAAGCTAGTAATTTACAATTGAAAGGATGAACTTAAACGTTGGTTTATATTTATATATAAAGCTCTGCCTTCGAGTGCTTTTTTTAAAAATGTAAATTTAGTTGTTCTAGTGCCGCCGGAAAAGTGAATATTTTCTGTTAAAGGTTCAGCGATGAAACTAACTGTCCGTGTCCTCCACTAATAATTGGAAAGCCGAATGAGAAATAAATTTGAAAGAGTAAAGTAACAATACTAATGAAATGTATTCACCGAAAGTTTAACGCAATTCCGAAAGACGTCGGTCCACATTATCACTGAGTTTTCGGACTCCTGCGATCTATTTATACCGATAGTTCCCGAAGCGTTTCCAAAATGTCATTAGATAAGCACCTTTTACTTCCCTAACTTCCACGTAATAAGATACTTCTTCTTCATTTACTCCTTGCAACCTTTTCAGCAGAAGCGATTCGTTGCTTTACTTCGTCACCCTCCCTCCAGTAATCTCACCGTTAATGTTGCAAAAACTCTTTGAACACTTACAATAATCAGAATTAAAAAATATCTTTTGTTAAAAAAGCTCGATAGAGTATACTATTCAATAATTATTGATACATTCATAATTAATATAAATTGAATTGCATTACGACTCTTTCGAGTCATTGAATTCAAATACATTTCTCAAATCAGTTATTCTCCACGTAATTACGTTCTATGATTTGCGTTAATTAATAGACAGTTGCAATTATTAACAATCAACTGCAGTCCATCGAGTTTATCGTGCTCACACAATTTCCCCTAGCTGCGTGGCGGTCGAAGGAGAGCCGATCTTCGTAAGAACTTTAACCCAGTACCATATAACAATAAATATCCCGAAGTCCCCTCTCCATTTGCTCCTCTTTCTCAGCGGGTTCCAGCTCCCTCTTCCAGCCACCCTCTTCCACTATCCGCTCATCGGCCAGAGCCCCATCCTCTTTCCTCTCACCCTCGCTGCCTCTTGCTCCACCAACCCCACAGAAACTCTCTCTCTCTCACTCTCTTTCTCTATTTATCTCCTTTCTCACTTTCGTCTCTTTCGCTCACGAGAAGCTGATTCGATTTGTCGTACAATGCTGTTCACGATGTGATTACACGCGCTCGGCTTGAGCGAGCTTAGGTGGACTTTTCGCGGTTGCGATTTCTCGCTCGATCCACAAAACACACACGTGCCCTTTACTCGGGCTTACCTTCGAGAAGGATAAAGGACACTCGGATCACTGCAAGTAACAGTAGCCGTTGCAGATAGACCTGAAGTGACTATAGTTGTTCCGTTGGAGCTTGTGCCTCCAGTGCGAGTATTAGAAAATAAATAATTGTATTTATTTATCGAGTATTATCCTATTAAAATTCTTGTTTCTATGAGGAATTATTAATGGACTGAGAGGAGAAAGCTTCTAGCCTTTCCACTATGCAGGTGCCGGTTGTATTTGTGTCAACCGATCATCCGTGTACGGTACGCACCTCGCTGGAAACGTAAACACGTGGCTATAGCGACATTGGCTCCGGTTGTTCGCGTGCTCTTTACCTTGACCAGTCTGAATCCCGTCGTTCGCGGTGATACATGTACGAGAGTTTTCCTCGTCAGAGTTACTCGAGTATATTTTGGTGAGTGGTTTTTTCGAATTATCTTATGAATATTTATGACCAACCGTGAATAAACGAGCTATCGCGAAAATATCATAATTCTCATGTTGAGAATGTAATCGTAGCTAGGTACAATTTTACATGAAATATACATTTTATTATCGTTTCATATTATATATATATAATATATATAATTAGGTATATATACCTTTTCTATTTTCATTATTTTGAGGGATATGAAAGTTTTAAGAAAGGAAAAGCTATTATGGAATATATGTTTACACTTTAGACTTCCTCTTTGTTCGTCAGTGTAATTTCGTTATCGATTAATTCTCGTTACCATCCCGATCGTTGAGCTGTTAAAGCAAAGTCGGACTCGCAGACACGGTGAAACGAGCGCGCGTTACCCAAGGAAGAGGCGAGAAACGTCCCGCCGTGAAATCAATGACGGAGCACAAGCGAGTGAAGCGGAGACTATCACGCTCAAATCTTAATTCGTCGTAGCCGTGTGAGAACGTGTGTTTAATTTCGCGGCTCGCGCAGATATACACGAAGGCCGCGGTCGACGGGATGACCGGCAAGAAAATTGCTAAAGACCGATAATGTCGGGTTCCATTATCCTCTTGAGTGACCGGTTCACCTGAATTCGACTCGTGGGACCTTTACCAATCGTCCTCCAATACTCAATTCACATATGCTCCAGGAATTTCTACAAGAATGAGATTAAATATTCCTAATTATTTTCATCTGCGTTGCTTTCTGGGACTGAATTAAATCGTGTAAATAAAGTGGACAAGTATAAAAACAATATTAAATGGAAAGCAGAATTAAAATAGAGAATAGTATATTGGAAACATAAGTTAATTAAGTCCATCGAACTAAATCAGTTACACGGTCTATGAAATAAAATATTCATTCGGATAATTGAATGTTTAAATAATGTATCATGGGAATTTCCATTTTAACAGAATAATTGAGAATTCAAGTGATACCTTTAAGCTTAAAGATCGATTGTTCATCGAGTTAGTTTTCCAACCGTAACTTCTAGCTGTTTCTGACGATTCTCAAATTTTGAAAAAAAAAAAAAAAACTAAAAAACTCTCGAAGAAATCGGCCTGCCAGAGATATTGAGCTTGAGCAATCGAATAATTTAATCGGTTCGATAACCCAGGTCTTCAGTTGGTTCCCAATTTCAAGTATTTCGAGTACTCGAACAGTTGCGAAGCGATCCGAGTAAAATTACTGCCAATCGATAATGTCCGGTGAGTGAGCACGTTTGATCGTCTTACAAGTCATTCGGTGGTTTGGTAATTGTTCCGCAAGTCATTTCTTTCATCGGCATCCTCATGTCCAAGAACACATTGACATAACCATTCAATGCAATCACTGTTATCGTTCAATACAGTCTGTCACCGTTCGTTTTTGCACGCGTCTTCTCCTCGTCCAATGCAATCGAGATCCTTTGCCGTGCATCGCTGCCTCTTTTCAGATGTGTGATATTTTTATGATGTTCACGGGCATTCCAAGAAGATTGTTGGACGATTGCCTACAGCGAACATTTCATGTCCATAACCAATATAAATAATCGAGAAGTCTCAATCTCTTATAACTAGTTAATATTATCATTATATACATTATCGTACATTAATATTGAAATCTATCTAGTTTTTTCGAATCGGAAATAATGAGGTAATATTATAAAAAATAATAATACACTAGTAGAGGAAAAATATGTTAATAATTAAGAATATAAATAATCCAAATAGTAAAAGAATAACTGTGTCCTATACATTTTTTGCTCCATTTTCAATTGTACTGCATTTTGCCATCTGTAAAATCTTTTCATTAATTCCAATTAATTTGGCAAAGTGAGAATCGGATAACACTGTATCAGTAACAATCCGTCGGTATAGCATTTAACGCGGGAACTCGGTACTCGCCAGAAAAACGGTCGCTTCGAAAAGCAAAAGACGAGGAACTAGCCTCGCGGGGCAGAGCAGAGAGAGGACGGAAAAGATCCGCGTTCCGAGAAGACGCGGCGAGATTGCAAAGCGCGATGCGGGGAGGTTCGAAGCGTTCGTAGCTCGATCTGCACGACCCGTCAGCGGCGCAGAAAATTGCGCTCACGTGACGTCGGATAGCGTAACTACACCGTGAGCAAACCATACCAGTCAAGAAAGAAAGAGAGAACGCGAGAGCGAGACCGAAAAACGAAACGAGAGAATGCTCGAGCGAGAAAACCGCGAGCAGAGTGAAGAAAAAAAAAAAGATAAAAAGAGAAAGAAGAGGAAAGGGCAGTGGCGATTCGGAGATGAAAAAGAAACGGGCAACGAAACAAAGCGACGGGGCGAGCTCTAGGAAAAGTCTTAAATCTCTGAATGAACTGGTCAAATGGTACCACGGCCGAGTGAAGAATGAATGGTTTGCACCGGCAGTTTCAGTCGGGTTCCAGTTCGACTTCGTTCTCTTACTTTAGCTTATACGTGTCTCTCTTGGTCATTCGACCCTCTTCTTGGTCCCTCGCGCGCACCGTGGATCTTCCTTCCTTCCTTCCTTCCTTCCGTCCATCCTTCCTCTCTTCTTCTCTTCCTCCCTTCCTCTCATGCTCACTCTCAGTCAGTCACCAGCGCGCCTGCATCGCCACCGACGCCACTCGGATCGCCCCTAATTATGTCATAACAATTTAACCGTACGCTTGGACCTCGTCTCCCCGAACCTCCATCCGCTTTCATTCCTTCTTTCCACGGGCGAGCGAGCGAGCGAGCGAGCAAGGGAGTCAACTGGCGAGCGATCTCGGTTTATCCTTCTGTCGAGGACGTTTTGCGACCCTTCTTCCTTCGTTGATGGAATTCCGCGTTTGGTGCCGGGGACGGAGAGCCACAATTGAAGCCTGTTGTCACTGGTCTCTCTGGATCTTGACACTGGATTTTCGGGATCTGCGCTTTGCGGAGAAGGTCTCACTTGATTATCTTGGATTTCGAATATCGTTACCTAATTAGTCGAGTTTCTTATGGAAGGGTTATTAGCAAAGATTAAAGATTGAAAAGTTTGTGACTTGTGTAGAATTAGTTCTGTAATATTTGATTGATTTAAAATTGAATAATTCATTTTATTAAATATAATCGAATGAATTTAATGAACATACTATTGTATTCTATATTTTTGTTTAGTGATAGCGTTAAATTAAATCTACAAACTTTATTTGAAGCAAGAAGGAATGCCATTAAGTTTTATTACTTTCCATATTTGAAACACACTACGCTCGAAAGCGAGATCATTTTTGATCTCTTATTTATCGTGTCTCCCAGTTCCGCGTATCATTCGTACGGAACAATCGACAAAGAGAAACCGGTCGGTCAAGCGTGAAGAAGTTACCAGGAGAAAATTTACAAAAGTTAGCTGTGTGATTAAAAGATTCTTGGACTCATGAGAGAATGAATATCAGTTGGACTCGTTGTCAGTTATATAGAATCATTAAAAAAGGTAAAATCCACCTAAACATCTTCCAGAATTTTCAAACAGAGTCAAATCAAAACAAAAATTAATGTAAACATAATCACGTATGTGATCTAAACATCATTAATCTCTGATATTGCTAAGAAGAATCTGATCTTTATATGATGTTCACTTAAATTCTGCTACGAACACGATCATTTCTATTACTATTACACAATTGAACTCTGAATTAAATAGCTACTTCTAGTTCAATTATACTCGATTATCCAGTAGCTGATCCACGCAGTGAACGTGAATCGATCACGAAGGATTAGCGAAACGTGGAGACTCGCGACTCCGTGAATCTTGCCTTTTCTCATTTTGCAAAGAGCCACGGTGAGAGCCGAAAATTACACGATCCTTATGTATGTATATGCAGCGATCGTAGGTCACGCGCCACTTACGTCCTCGTCCTGTTCACCTCAGTCAGTCAGGTAATTAGAAAAGGCAAGCCGATTTAGTTTGCACAACTGAAAGTGGCACGATCCGGGATCCGGAGACGGGAATTATCGGGAGGCCACCGTACGATGAAATATCCGCGAGGCCTATAATTACCGCACATATTTCATGTAATTTGACGTGATGTGGTGCTGCACGCGCACGCGCGACCGCGCGATCTAGGGGCTCGAACACTCTACTGGCCACCAAAACGTGGGCGGAATTGTCGATGAATCAAAGACAAGGAGCAGTTTTGTTCATCCGGTTACGGTAATAAGAAAAATTGGATCAGATTTATTAGATAACACAAACATATTCCTTTTGAACGTTTCTGTTAAATAGAATTTAAGTAAATATATAAATGACTGAATTTAAATGAATCGTATAAACAAATGATCTCTTATTGTGATTCCTTATGAGAATGACGAATTGAATGCAATTAACATTAAGTCCTTAGAATTATTATTGAGTCACTGCAAGAATTTAGGTGTTTCTTAACCAAATCAATGTTAGTTAAACGCGAAAGTGATTGTAAAAAATGACAGATCTTTATGCGAGTTCAATATACTTGGATCAGGCTAGTATAGTATTTCATAATTAACAACAGTCGGCAGAGTTTTCTTAAACTGAAATCAAAGAGTGTCAATCCTGTGAGAAATGTGTCTCCCAGATCTGTGTATGCCGGTGCCGGTTTTTATTAGCTTTCGATCGGTCGAGATAGCGTGAATTTTGTTCATCCCACGATCACCATGGGGCACACACACACACACACACTGGCGAGTGTGAAATCGCGTCTGGATAAAAAAAAAGGGGAAGCGCGACGAAAGCGGGTAATTTCACACCTGTGGATATGTGTATTTCCAGCTGGACCAGTTCCATAGAGATAGAATCGTACTGTCATGCCAGCAAAAAGTTCCTCTCCCCTCAGTTTCTCGCTTTTTTCATCGCTCGCTCTTGAATAAGTACATTTCGTGTGTGCACGGTAATGTGTGCCGTCGGGTTCTGACGCATGGATTTTCGAGAGATTCGGCTTCAGGAAAGTCCTTAGGATTTTTCCATCGAGATTCCGTCTACTCTTCCCGAGTAATTAAGATTTTTCATGCCGAGGGCGGTAGAAGCTTAATTAGAATCAATTCTAGGGATTACTGTGAATTAGCTTCGGTGAAAAATGACTTAAAGATGTTTTTCTTTCTTTTTTTTCTTTCTAATGAATCACCATTTCTTATTTGTCATTTATATAATGGAAAATCTGTGTAATGCCGAATTTCCCAAAGTCCTTCGATTCTTTCTTAAAGTTTGTCACAGGGTTAATATTAATTAAACAAGATTCATAAATTCACATCTTCCTTGCTCGATCAATATTACACCGCATGTATTATTCCTATAATTCTAAGATATTACTTCGAATATCTCTATAAATATCGCAGTGAATAGCATTGCTAGAATCTCTTCGAAATTACCGCAATCAATCAATATTCTCGAGCTCCAAAGCCATCGAGTACTGGCAGAATAACCATTTTCAAAATCCGTTAAACTTTTACTTTGCACGGTAACGGTAGCGTGCGCAGTGAAAAGAAGAGACTAAAGAGAGAGAGAGAGAGAGAGAGATAGAAGTCTTGATGTTAAAAAATAAAGGTAACTAAACAAACAAAAAAAGACAGGCAGAACGAACAAGTGCAAACTGTCTTTGAATTCCGTGACTTCTTTTCCCAACGAAAGAGGATAATGATCAGTCTCCTGGCAATCTATCCCCGCGATCTCTTTCACGAATCGGCCAGAGCCATGGACCGGTCCCTTCGAACGCGGTTATCGATGCAAAATGTTCGCTCCTCGAGTTACGTAAGTGGCCGGACCAAAGATCAAAGGAATAAGGAAGGTAGAGCAAGGGGACATTACAGGCTTAAAGGCTCAGAAAATTGGAACCACGTCGCGCCGTGTCCAGGAGTCGCGAAGCAAAAACTTCTTCCTTACCAGGAGGAGATTCATTCAAGAGGAGAGAGGACGTCCGCTCGAAAGTCCGCGAGAAAAGAGCTCGAAAAGTGAAGGAAGAGGGGGGGGGGGGGGGGGGATGGAAGAGCGTGATACAAGATTGCCTGTGGTCGAGTGTCTAAGTAAATACTATGCGCGAACAACCGCAGCCACGATTCTTCCGTGATTAGGATAATATTATCGGCGAAAGGAGATATTGGATAGAGCCTGATCATTCGAAGGTAGGGGTAAGGGAGTATACGGATATGGGAAAAGTGACAATCGCAAAGATATTGTGCAAAGCAAGACACGCTGTTTTTACTCTCCAACCCTCCGCGTGACTCTCGTCACAAAGAAACGAAAGCTTGCAATAGGACAACAGCATAGCAGCACTGCTTGCGTAATTCCCTTCGGCAAATCTGCTTGGCTTAATTAGCCCTGCTGTACGCGTCAACCGTATACATAGCCGGATTTTTCTCGTCTTCCTTTACTTCTCGAGTAATGGGTGTAATGAGTGACTAAATCAGAATTTGCTCGCGAGTCTTTCATTAGGATGTACACGATTCTTTTTTTTTTTCTTTTTTGGTAAACACAGGATAAGTTACGTAGTACGTGGGTTTTATGGGATTTGTATAGTATAATGTAAAGAGCCACCGTAATCTAATGCTGAAATTAATAATAAGCTGTACTGGTAAAAATAATATTAATATGTTGTTTGTAAAATGAATCTTCTTACCCCTTTTCAATTTGCTATCTGTTCCAAATAAATACATGTAACATTATCTACAAAAATGCACCTTTTCGGTAGAACTTGATTTTAAAATTAATTTAAAGAAAAATTGATTGATCGATTGATTGATTTAAAGAAAAATTGATTTAAAGAAATTTCTTCTTACAAAGAAACCTTTAGACGAAGTTTGAAAAGGGTCATTGTAAACTCATGTTACATCGAGTGTCCAATGAACTCTGATCGGCGACGCGTCGCATGCGGTAACACAGGAACCGTATCAATCGAAATTGGAGTCAGTCCGCGAAATTAATTACCAGCTTGCTGTCCGATTCCGTCGCTTCTCAAAGAATAGAAAGTAAACTTTGCAATCAGAGCGGAGATGCGCGCATAAAGCATCGTAGCATAAGGAAAAAAAAAAAAAAAAAAAAAAAGAAAACAGTTTGGAGAAAAAAGTTCCGATGAAGAGGAGGCGAGGCGAAGAGAGGATGCATTCGTTTGCGAGAGTGGCGACGACAGAGTGCTTCTTCCACGGGAGAAGAAGTCGACCAAGAAGATGAATAAGAAGGAAGGTATCATGAAAGGGACGAAGAGGAAGGGAAGCCAATCGATTCTCGTAATACAGTGTGGCAGGGTTACCCCCCGCGTACCTGCACTCTCTTGGCTTTTCTATCTCTCGGACACGCGGATCAGTCTCGCATCTCGAGTTGGGCCGGTCTCTACGAATGAAGTTAATGTGAGGTCGTGCGAGCCGAGTGTGGGAAGCATCGGAACACCGGACACGGTCCCATTCGCGCTACTCTTCTTCGATCGAACGGCCTCACGCTTGAAAAAGCGTGCACGCTCGGAAACCCAGATGGAATGGAAGAGATACTTCGCGTCTAGAGTGATCTTCAAGACTGTCCATGGGTCTTTAGATACTTGAAAGACTGTCGCAGTCGGTACTCAATTGTGTAAACTCTCTTTTACACTACGATTATCAACACCATCACAATAACTTAAAACTTTTTACTTCGGATCTTATACTGTTTTTAATTCTTCGGTTTTGACAAATAACCAATTTTATAATATCTATCGATACTCAAATATAATTGAACACATTGGCTCAATAAATAAGTTAAAGCACAGTTTTTTAAGATAGTTAAATATACAGAACATCTTATGTTTCTATTATCGAAATGAAATAAATTGCGATAGAAATTGAATGTATAAAGTATCAAATTACGGGTTTCGAAGAGAGGTCAGAGCTCCTTTACTAATTTACTTAACCCATTTTGTCCTCTATCGTAGTAAGAAATCCTAATAACGATAATCATTCACAAACGAAACGTTGGTAGCACGGAATCGATTCGACGAAACGTTAATTAGAAACGACTTGGCACCGACGGTAGTACAGTAACAGCAACACCTAGGCGAGAAGTCACCAATCGTATCTTTAGAGGGCTGAAATAAGAAAGCGGCGAAATCGCGATAGTCGTCCTCTCCTCCCAAGTAACTTCTTGTTTGTAGATAGACAATTTTATAAGATTGATTATTTGCTAGTCGCGGTTACAGTTACGCGCACGAATCGGATTCGTGTCATGTTTCGAGTTCTTTCGCATCGTCGGTTCCACGCGCGCGTCTCTCTTTTCCCATAGAATCGATTCATGCGCTTTGGATCATGGATTTTCTTGCTGACCGAGGAAAGCGATCGGTAGATTGCTCCCAAGGAATTCTCACTATTTCATTCACCAACCTGATCAAACGGTAACGATGTGTGGACCATTTCGTTCCGTCTTGCATTCGATACTTCGATAGCTGTTTCACTCCATTTTTTTCCTTCTAGTTCCAATCCCCCCAGGTGCAGATGGTTTTTACTTGCACCTGGTAGTTTTTGTCGAGTTCTCGTTCAATGCTCGTTGACTCATGCACTTGTTTGAAGCAATCGCGATGAGTCTCGAATGACCTGTGACGATGGCTTTCCAATTGGAGTGTGAAACTTCGAAATTGATTACGAACAGAATTCACCGCAAATTGTTATGAAATCTATTTGTGTATTAGAATTGATTTTTCTCAGATCATTGTAAAGTAACTCTTATACATGTTACATAACACATTATACAAAAGTACGTGATTCAGAAAGTAATCAAATTCTGTTTCATTAGAGTATATTACAACGACAAACTGAAAATGACAACACATGTAATATAATCGTGAAGAAAATAACCGTTAAGTATATAACATAATCTTGATCACAATAGAATCGATAAAATACTAATAAAACAAATTGATTAAAACCTCAGAGTCATTGACACTGCTTCCTGTTAGTTTCTCTGTCACACGCATTTTTATGTTAGACTCTTCTCAGAGTCTCCGTTTATTCTACCAAGTTCCACCAGCTGATCTTTCCCTTTCCAACGTGTTCTTTCTGCCCCCTCTCTTCTCACCTTCTCTCTTTCTTATTCCCTCTCTCTCTCTCTGTCTTTCTTTAACGTCCAATTTCTCATCTCGCTCCATCAGTGGTTGGCTTCAGCTCGCGAGAGTCGATTTTTCTCCTCAGTTTTCGTCTAGATCTATCCGCTTATCTCTGTCCTCCTTCGTCCGGAAGGGGCATCTTTTTGCGAGTAGCCTTGCCTCCGGACAGAATAGAAGAGATGCGACTGTACACATTCGCGTGGCTGGTGGAAGCCTACGATGAATGGGGACGTATTTCGGTACCCGTTGAATTAGTAATGCGATACCTCGATTCATCCCTTTCGAACGGCATTTACTCGTCCTTCTGCCTAAATTCTGGTTGGTGAATTTATTCCTGATGCATTTAATACATTATAAAATCTATATAAATATAAAATCTTCGAATTTCTTCTAATTTGGGAATTGAATTATCTCTAATTATTATATGTATTATAAATGAATTTCATTTAAACTCTTACCTTCGACTCTATCGTAATTCAACACATCTCATATCGAGATGAATCACTCGATGCAAGCTCGCGATCGAGAAGTCTCCTTTGTTTCGAAAGGGGTGCAAAGCCCTAAACTGAGAAATACACGATATCGACAAAGAGGGCGGAAATATTTTGAAGGGTACGCACTGGTAATTGCCGGTTTCGCGTATTGTCTCGATTCGATTGCTGTAATGGCAGGACTCGATAATGATGCTTAAGATTTTTAATTAGCTCAAGACTGCGGCAGCCCCTTTTGTTTGACTATTCCTCGATGCGGTCTTGAGAACGGTCTCGTCCTCGTATGAGCAAAGCAAGGGTGTACTTGTCGCGAGCGCTTTTGAATTAATGAGCCAATATTCCAAATAATCTCATTTGATTTACTTATCAAGTTGCAGGTGTAAAATACTAAATTTCCACTCTGCCTAAATAGATTCCATTAGAACACGGATATTGCAAGATTCCGAGTAGTTTACTAATTACGAGCCCCTTGTGAAAATACCGAGAAATAATTTCCATACTATCTTCAATCTCGTAGATTCTTCCGCGAATTTTATCTATGTCTTTTTTTTCACGGTAAACACAACTGTAATAGTTCACTGTTACATCCGCGGCGAAAACAGGCCGAGGGAATGTTTAATGTCACTTCAGACAACGGAAGCATCAACTTTAGTGCCATAAGCCAATTATGAGTAAATTACGATTCTATCAGTAATAAGTAAAATTCCATTACGCAGTAAATCGTATTGTGTGGAAATTCTATGAGACTCGGGCAAGTTATACCGAAGATTTTCCCAATTGAGTGCATTTTCTTGATATTTGTCCAATGTATAATGTAAATATTGCGATTTAGAATTCGCGTCTTATATTTTAATTATTCGCACAGCGGATAAATTAATTCTGAATGACTTATTACAATAACATTATCCATGTATTTTATCATTTAAGCTTTAAATACTCTGTTGTATAATTAACATAAATTAAAGTTTTACATAACTGTCACCGTGATAAAAATATTGAACTAATAAATGAATTAACGAAATTCTATACATATATTTTGAATCTGTTACAATTAACAACGTTTCTCTAATAGATTAGTTTATTTCCTGCATAACACAATTGAAGTCTAAAAGTAGATAAATTCGTACGTGAGGAGGATATGCACCGGTATATTCAGATATTATATGGAGGCTCGTCTTCTTACAGGCCTCGAAGTAGAGAAACTTATTCGGTATTTTTCACTTGATGCAGGAATTCACGCTTTCCGTATTAGGTGCAAGCAAGCGAAGCGTTCAGAGCACTGAGAATTCTTCAAGGTGCTTGCACAGATTCTGCTGCTATTCTATTCGATTCCTCGTATATGCAGGATGATATGTATATGCTTCTACGCACAACGGAGTATATTAAATAAGGTAACAAAAGCACTATTCCATGAGGAGAACATTCCCCAAGTTTGCTGTTGCCGAAAAGAGATAAACTTTGAATTGAGTAATTTGGTAGGATACACTTACGAACGATATGATATTCATAAATATTACTGCTAATGATTATCAACTAATTAATCCCTCGGAAATGTGTTAGTTTCGAGACTGCTCTCATTGATAAATTGTTTTATTAAATTTGATATTAAACTATGCCATATGAAATACACACAAGTACATTATACATATTATAATACTAATCTTAAATAATAAACTTTTTAAAGCAAAACATATTGTTTGAACATTGATAAAACAGTAAAGAATAAAACAATTCAGACACAAAAGTATAATAAGTTACATATGCTATAATAATCATTTCAACACTAAAATTAAATATATACGGAAAAATTTAATTATTATTCATTAGGCTGATTGCGTGCTAAAGTTACTGATCCAACATTTAACAAGTATTTTTTCTGTCATAGATGCAGCGGAAAGGTGAAGACGGTAGAGAATTCCTAAGACCACGTAGACGCTACCTAGAAACGTGTACTTTTTACCGGATATTCTATGCCGAACGGTGTTCCATGCTGTTCTTCCAGGTATGCGAGTGTCGTGGGTAGAACAATGTGGCATTTTTTTGCACCGATTGCACGGGATGCGTATAACAGTGCATGAGGCCTAGCCCACGGTTTTACGGCCTCGTAATGGGGCCCCTTAGCCTCTCCTCCGCCCGATGCGGTGCCCCAAGCAGAGAATAGGGAGACCGAAGAGCGAGCTCCCAATATCCTTTCTTCCTTTGCCTCTCTTCTTCTTCGCCTTATCTCTTTTCCTTTGTTGCTCGACCTCTGCTTTCTCAGTTGTTACATACGTGCGTTTTATTACTTGGGAGAATCTTTATTGTCGGATTGGTATCGGCTATACACCGCTCTTCCATGATATGCAGGTGTAAACTTGGAGCATAAAAATAACAAGTAGCAACATACGCGATCGTCTACATACATAGATATTGTGTGTCCTATGTATACTATTGATTTCTGAAGGTAGTTGAGAAAATCTTTTTTAATTCATATCACTTAGAATAAGTGATGGGTTTACTTTATTCGATTTTTTACTTAAAATAGTTATACTATTGTTACTACTTAACTTTTTGTTAAGTGTTTAAGGAATCTTCTAAAATTCAATTCCTGTATTTTTATTATTCTTATCCGTGTACAATGTATACTTTATACTGGGAGATAATTATTATTGTAGCATTGCAACCATAAGAATTGTTTCTAACATTCATTTCTCAAGAAATCTAAAAACTGTGCCATTTATACTCATCGAAATAGAATTCTTCCAATGCATTAACAAATCACGCTCCGTGTGAAACAATTATCGTTCCATTCAGCTTATCCGTCAGTCATAATCGTGGCTCATCAAATTTTCAGGAAAATTCAAAACAAAATGGCGTGACTGTGTTTCTCAGCGATAGCTGATCGAGATAGTGTTTCTTCCCCTTTTACTAATGCATACGGCTAGTTACTAATAATATCTCATGAGAATGAGAATTCCTTGGTTCCGCGCATCCGCTTAATCCCATTAATTCGTATTACGCGATTATGGCCGAGTTGAGAATCGATGAGAATGGTGTTATAGAAGGAAGGGTATTCTTGAGCTCGGCTTTCTCAATGAAGCGGCCAGCTTAATCTGTAAAAATAGGTGTAATGCTCTGTAAAAGGTGCAGTTAACGGGGCGATAGTGTCGAGAGAAAACAGGGCTGCAGCTAACGATGGCCACGCTATCTCGTTATTTCTGCGTGCCAGTGCCTGGGAAATCGAGGGGGGGGGGGGGGGGGGGGGGGTAGAAAGGGTCACAGATGCGCGTGAATCAGAAATATGAACGATGAGGAAGTAAGCTGGGGCTTTTGAAAGCTCCTACGCTTCGACATCGGGACAATGCTGGTCTTGAGAGAGGGGACATGTGTCTTCTTGTGCTTCTAGCGTGTCCTGTATGTTGCTCGCAAGACACCTTACTTTTGTTCCTGATGCTCGTTTCAATTAAAAGGAATATCTACTTATCAATTAAGCAAAATTACACCCTATTACATTATTATTACTTCATCTTATACTAATTCGGTTTCCGAAGAGTTTTTATATTTATACATTATGTATGTTACTTATTAGATACATAATTACTATTGCACGTTTCACTGAAACAAAACTACGATAGTGTCAATGTCTGTTTTAACTGTATCAAATTAATATCAATAATAAATTTTAGGTCTAAATCCAACTTATAACTTAATAAATCCATTATAAATCTTTCATATTGTGATATCGAACTGTAAAAATCGGGCAAATCAAGAGAAGCACAAAAAGTATTTCCTTAGTACTGTATCCTATCAAGATAGCAGAATTTTAAGATAAACACGTTCAGTGATTGACCTCTGGTCACCAAGAGTCCATTTCGAAAATTTAGCCCAGTTCTCAGGTATCTATGGAACTGTAGTTACTTGTTACTCGGCCACGCGAGTGTTTCGTTGCGCGAGCAACGCGAGGCGTCGCAACGCAATCGTGGGTTCATGGTTTGATGGGTTGGTGGGCACGCTCGCGGCCACGGGAGAACGAGAGAGGAAGAGACCGAGAACCGAAAGGGAGAACTCGGAGGTTACTCGTTAAGCCCTGGGCGGCAGATTAGTGTCGGCGCGACCGAAACTTTAAACGAGATCATTTCTTAGCTTAAACCCCCCTAAATCCTCGATTTAAATCCGCTAATTGAAGACCAGGCCGAAACAGCGCGGATTCTTACTCGCGGCATGATAATTCGCCCGATGCCGCGCGGTACCGCGCCGTGCCGTGGCTCGTAGATCGTTAAGCAGAGCGACCGCCTCCGCATTACGGGATTCATTTGCGCGCTGAGATTATTTGTACGCCAATGGAGCTTACAGTATACTTCTCTCTCTCTCTCTATCTATCTATCTATCTCCCTCTCTCTTTATATCCAACTCTGCTCTCGTCTTCTCTTTCCTCGGAGCTTTGAATACCGCGGTTTTCGATGACGAACATTCTTTCGGAAGGGATGAATGTGTGCCAGGTGACGCTGTTGCGCGAGAGTCTGATTATTAATTCGAGGGCGAAGACGGCCCATGGCTGGATCCAATTAATTTAATTAGCGCCAGCGCGCCGGAATAGTGTGACGGCGAACGATGAGGACAATAAACCGGTGGTGTCTTTCTCCTGCTGAATCCTCATCCTCCTTTTCCACCTTCTGGTTCTCTCTCTTTTCCTTCGGACTCTTGCTGTCGTGCATGAGTGCGTCATTCGAACAGTTCTTTTTTCTCTTTTCTTCTCTCTTTCTCTCTCTCTCTCTCTCTCTCTCTCTCTCTCAGTCACTCTTTCTCTCTGTCTATCTTTCGATGTGACTCGATTGAACCTCCATCGGTAGATCTGCTTGTCCGGTCCAGATCGTGCTCGGAATTTGCACGCGGAGACCACTAAACTACTGCTGATTCGGCAACGAAAGGCATCAGTAAAATTGGTTGCGAACTGTTGCAAATCGCACTGTCAATTTTGCTTAAAATGAATTTTTGGGGAGAATTAAAAATATTTTAGATACGAATAGTATAATACGAAGATGAACTTAATAATAATTCGAGAATAATGTCATATGATTTTACAGTCTGTTTAAATCAGAGAGAAAAAACTTAATCATATCCTTCCGAGATCACGTCCTAATATCTGTTAACAAAGTTGATGAATTTTTTGCGAAATTTTAAATTCTAACAAAAGAGGAAGCAAGAAATAAAAAATAGGATCAACCGAAAACCTTTCAAATTATTCTCTTTAGAGTGCAACCCCCAATTAAAAATCCGCTGGTAGATAGTTCGAAAGAAGAAATGATCTTTCTTCTAGTTTTCCACTTAATAGATTTTCTTTATTACTCGCGGGTATGCCGGATAAAAAACGATGTTTAGCGAAGTGGGCAGATCGAGGAGCCCTCGCGACCCTCGCGGGTGCTGCGGCCCGCCGAGATGGAACGAGATTAAGAAAGAGGGAGATGGTACGGTAAGGCTTCGGCGTGGCGCGGCGCGGCGGAAATAGAGGAAACAGACGGGCGACTGTCCGAGAATCCTTGCGATTACCGAGACCCCGGTGAGGAGGATGAGACGACGAGGGAAGGGTAGAGACGACCACAGCAGCATGCCGGAAGCGAGCAGGTGACTGGTAGTTCCGCTCCATCGAACGCTGTTCCGCGCCACGGCCAGTCAAGATCGACTCGCAGTTCTCCTCCTCCTCTCAGAGTCCTGAGACTCTCTTAAACCTCTAGATTCGCATCACACGCGGCCGACTTTTCGATCTTCCTGCTATTACCTCCTTTTCTTTCTCTCTCTCTTCCTTTCTCTTTGTTAGTTCTTGTGGGATCCTGCTCAACTTCTTTTATCTTAACGAATTAAGGATCAAGAAAAAAAGAATATAAGCAACAAGAATCTAATCATTTAGTATCTAAAAACCGATACATTGGCTTTAGATATGCAAATCATTTCAGCAGAAGGAAATTTAATAATAAGTCTTTCTTTTTGCCAAATTGAACTATGGGTTGTAGAATAAAATGGACATAATATTGACGTTGGTAAAGACTTATGAGTCAATAAAAATTATTTGATACCTTTGTCGACGAATAAACAGTTTACTTTCTAACAGAATCAATAGAAGTGTAATTAGACCGACTAATGTTCCTCGGCTGCGTTATTCTGGGAATTTTTCGGCCGCCTCCGGAAGACGATTTCAATGGTTGAATTAAAGTTAACGCCTCAACGGTATTGACATTCTTATGCAGTGCTCACCTCGGAGCAATGCGAACGAAACTTCTGCATTCGCCGTAATAATCACTAAATACCGACTGCTGCAACTTTCTTATTCCCCCCCATTGAAATTAATTACAAAGGACCCTCCGCGTTCACTGAGAACGCTACAGCAAGAAAAACTGTATTACAAATCGGCTTTATATAATAAGATTCAGTCTTTGAGCTATTTAGAATTATTTACATAGTTCGGTTCAAATGGTCTTTATTTCAATAATTAACAATTCATTCCTTCCGCGTAGCCTTGTTTTCCCGAGGCTTTCGAGTCACTGAAAGTACGGATTTTGCGATTCGAAACAGGAGAGCAATGTGGAAAGATTGCTGAGCATTAGAGCACAGTGTATTTACGAGATGGTTCACAGAGAAACGGTGTCGAAGTCCGAAGGTATTTTTTGGTCGATTCGCGTTATGCAAGCTAAACCAGTTGGAATTCTAATCGCAGCCTATCTCGGTTCGTGTCCTCTTCGATGGTTGATTAAGTGGTAGCGAAGAAACGATTAGTTCGTAAGCATGGAGGAGATCAGAGATCACAGCAAGTCGATCATCACGAACCACGTTGTTTGCCTGGCTACAAAATACCTCTCGTAGGCGAGCCTTACGTGTCACAGGAATACTGTTACTTTACTGGTCATCTAGCTAATTTAGATGAAGCGAACTATGGCATATATATTTACAATATGAATATTTTACTAAAAACTCTCTTTTTCTCAGAATTTCATATTGAACTGATCTTTTGGCAATATCTCTATTTTTATATTTAAACTTTTATGCATATCAGACTGAAAATACAATTAATACTTAAAGATAGAGAACAGATTTTATATTTTCGATTAATCAGATTTAATCCAAATATATTAGTCGTACCGTTAATATTTAAATATCAAGTTTATAATACGATTTTAGTACTGAAAGAATTTCAGTAGATTCAGTGAGAAATCTAGTTTTTGTATCAACCGAATCAAGATAATAACATAAGACTGGTACTTAAGTGTATAAATTTCCATCTTCGATATTCAATATCATATGTATACTGATACTACCTGTCCTGAGTAATTCAGTTTGAATTAGCAGACACCTTTGCACAAATCATTTTAATTACAATTTATAATATCTAGAATACACGGTTCCGCTTTCTTTGACGAAGCCAACACGCTAACTCGCTCGCAGATCAATAAGAACAGTCGAGTCAGTCAAGCGGTCGGTCTCTAAACGGTCCCATCGGCAAGTATAAAGCGCGCAGACAAAACCCAAAGCGATGAAACACGTAACTCCGGTAAACGGTCTGGTCGCGCGTCACGAGGATTCCCACAGTCACCCCGTGACCTAAGCGCAAAACTCGCGCAATCGGGGCCCCCTAACTCCCTTCCAGGTCTCCCAAGTCCCCAGTCGATGAGATTGCGAGCGTCTAATTGGCCCATTCGCTAATTTCCAAATGGTGAGCTGAGCAGCAAGCAGACACGACACAGGATCGGCGGTAGGATAATGCGAGCACGAGAGAGATCCCGGGGACAATGACGTTGGCATTAGGCAGAGCAAGGGGACAGAACTGACTCGTGGGGCATACCGTAACCCAGAACGTGTATATCGGCAACGAGTGATTTGCATCAAATTGATCCGTTAAGTCAACAAGACCAGTTATATACGTTCCAAGGAGGTGTATTCCTCTCCGTGGTACCATGGCGCGCGGCGCGGTGCTCAGGCCCACGTTGACTCGTTGCGCAACCGCGACTGACCCCCAATGGAACGATTTGCTCCGCAACCGATCCTTTCTACCACGAAACTGCGAAAGATGATTGATGTGGGAGCGGTCCACCGCGGTCGTCTCGATCCTTAAGCGCGACCCGTACACAGACTTGTGCCCCTGGTCCTTCTCCTTCTTCATCTTGTTCTGGTATCACGTACTGGGCGTAACGCGACTCCTACGAAATTCTGTTTCTCTTCATCGAGACTGCTTGGTGTCGCGAATAGCGGTTTTGCGATTATCCCGCACGCTTGATTTTGGTTTCGAGGCTAAAGATTAACTGGATTTAACGGGCGGATAGAGAATTCTGTTGCCGTAGCGAAAGGAAGTGCGCAGTTGGGACATTTTTCATCACTGCTCAGCGTGTTTATTCAGAGGCAGTGAGAAATAGCGCAGTTATATTCGAATACAATTCTTATATTATACGATATCCCAAAAAAGCATTCAAAATGCAAAGATGTGGGCCAAGTATAAGATATGTAGTTTCATCTCATTTACCCAGAATATAAGAAAATCAATTATTCGTAATTGCAAATTCATTTGCTGATGGTAAAGTGATATTCTACGAAGAATATGAAATCCCAGAATGTGACCGCGTAGAGGCTGTACACAGCACACGTAGAATAACACCCATGCAGATCTACCTAGCTCCAGCTAACAGTCCTTCTCTTCGACTAAAAAATTCATATCCTGCCTTAAAAATACTGTTGGTCCTTCATCGGTGCTAACTCTTTAGTTGTAGCTCGCGTAAAAACCAGCCAAACTCAATAAAATTTCTCTCCATACATAAACAGATAGACTCAAGATGAAAAGTCGAAAAAAGAGTTTTTTGATATTGAAGGAAATTGCCAGAGGGGAAACGGAGATTCCCAGAAGATAGTTATCCCGTGGTACATACGCAGCCAAGCAGCAGCTATCTACCGTTCGGTTTATGGGTGAACGATTATGCATGTAGAATGAATAAATCAGTAGTACCAGGTAAGGAAGAGGCGCCTCGCTCACGCATACCTCGAAGAATCTGTAAGAGAGTCAGCTAAGAACGAAGAAGCAGAGGATTCTTCGTCAGTTTATCCGAGCATACGCATGAAAAGCTGGTCGATGATCCGCTCATGGAAAAAAAGTGTTTCAGGAATTTCTCTCTCTCCCAGCATACTGGAACGGAGAATTGGTTCCCTTTCTAGCTGGTGTTTGCCGCACAAAAGCAGGAAGTGTTGGCTGGATATCATAAAGTTCGACTCCTCCTTTATTTCCTGCGTCGATCATATTTGTCTTGGCTTCTCTTCTTCACTTACACAGTTGAATTCTCGCGCCCGCGCGAGTCTCAACGTTCAACGGTTCACTTTCACGGATCACGGAGAACCTGTCGATCGGTTCTTTCGCGATCCCATGGTCTTCTCCCAATTTAATCTGTTTCTCCTTGTCGTCTTTGTAACTACAATAGCGGGACAACCTACTGACACCTGTGGATCGATAATGATTTTCACGGGAATCAGTAGATCGGTAATAGAATTCTACTGTAATTTACTTCTTATCGACTATGACCACGTGGAAATATTCTCAACACGTATCTGTGTTTTTCATTAATTTGGTGATTTAATACAATTAAACGATACACATTCGACAAAAGTAAAATTATTCCGTTAGTTAAAGACAAGTTGTAAAACAAATTGTAATTGATTCTAAACTGACTACCTAAGTATAACTACAAGAAAATATCACATTATTTTCTACGATTATCGTGAACTATAATGGTTTTAATTTTTCACTTTGATTCAAGTAAATTTAGATCGTCCTTCCGATGTAAGTATATAGACTTATGGATTCTGCCAGTCACGATGCAGAGGCGACTGACAACGGGACGCTCGAAGAAAAGGTCGACGACACGACTTAATTTTGTCAGGGTTCCTCGCGCGTATCGCCCGATTTCATTTTACGTAATTGTACAGTAGAAACATTAGTATCGCGAGGCTCAACAATCACGGGAGATTTTTGCGTAACAGGAGTCGCGAAATCGTCAGGAATTATGCAAGAATTTCTATCGTGAATTCTTACAGACAATGTAGATAGATTTGAGACTGACCGATATATGTTTGCATATACTTACTCGTGGCCAAGATTCACTGGCACGATCTATTTCTTCGCGGCTTACAGTGTAGAACGATCCACGCTAACGGACGGCAATTGTTGCAGCCTGATCGAAAGTGGAACAAATATCACGGATTGCGGGGATATCCCAGAGACCAGCACGGTATATCTCTCTGTATCGATGGCATCGGCAAACTTTCGCAACGTCTCGCCGAGAGACGTTTACGGCCTTACGTGAGAAGTTTCGCGAGTAAAGGAGAAAAATAAAACGTGGCTTCCCCTTCGAGAGAATTTATCGAGATTTATCTTCGTTGTAACGATTTGATAATAGACATCCTATGACCGGAACTATTCCCACTACGTCAGTTACATTTTATATGCCACGAAGATAATATATTTAATATTAATAATCTTGTGCAATGATAAAGAAATTGATTTAACGTCCCAAACTGTTTTTTGGGAATTTCTGTTTCGTATTTTATTAGCCCTAGGAAGTAACTAATAAGAATATTGATCTTACGATGATAAAGCGACACGAAATATAATATATGATTACAAATATTCCTGTTACATATATCTTACAATTATCTCAAAAGTAAATGACCTAACTTTCATAGTAATTTCTTCTAGTAGTCGAAGAAACGAAGACTTAAATTTTGCAGTAGATTCGGTTCGCCACTCGCGGACACTAGAAGTACACATTTCACTGATCCAGCATTTTTTAATGCAACGAGCCACTGGCTAAAATCTCGATAGAACGAGTCGAGTATTTAAATGATACTGCCGGTTTCATTGTCAAGAAAGGTGGAGTTCAGTCTGGAAACTAGTGGACGGGTGTGGTGTAATAGAAAGAGCGCGCCGCGTGCAAAGCACATTACGGTAGCCTGCTTCGTAGCCTTAATGAATTTATAAGCACAATATCATGAATTTTATCATCCTTACGTCATATACAGTAGCATAACGGTCTTACAACGCGAAGTAAACAATTACTAATGCGAATTGCAATTGAAGGGATAATTAAAGAGCTCGAGAGGAAAGAGTGAAAGGAGTTAAAGTAAAAGAGGGAAACGACAAAATGCAATAAAAAAAAGGGGGGGTGGTGCCAAAAGAAAGGAATCATGAGTTCGGCGAGTAGTTGGAATGCCGAAATAAAGTCGTTTGTTTAAATCCAGGTGCTTTGCCGGGGGAAAGCTTGCTCCGGCTTCCGGTTTTAAAAAAGCGCCGTACTGTGTACTCGCGGCATTACTATTACTCGGGCACAAAAATATTTACTAATTTTCATCGAGCGCGCGAGGGAAAGAAACCTTTTTCGCGAACTGGAATATTCACCTTCTGGTACTGTTAGGATCCAAGCAACCGACGTCCCCCTTCAAATCTTGTACAAGTCTTCCGTGCGAATTTTGAAAATTAAAAAAGCCAAAGTTAGTTTTATCAATCTTTATGGAAAACTGGTTCTCATAATGGAACCGGAGAACATTGGGAGCTTACGCTGCCTTTTCTTATGGAGACACCATTAAATTGTACAAAACAGGAAATAATCTCGAAGATCACTGTCGACGTTTACGTATGTAGATACTTATATAAAATCTGTTTTACCGATTTGAAGTTACATTTAAACTTTTGATTCAAACACAGATTTAAGTTTCGCGTACAAAGTTTATTAAATTGGCAAGTTTTTCGAGAATGAATGTGAAGAGCGTTCTTTCAATTTTATTTTGATTTTTCAACATCTACATTGTTATTAGCTATTCGAACGAAAGCAGTAGGATTCACTTGTAAAGAAGTTACACACGCCATCGGCCATAAGAAGAAGCAAGAAACTTGAAGAATATTTACTAATTCCAATTGCGTAGTGAGATAAAGTGAACCTTCGCTGGTCACTGTCCTGGATCCTCCCACTGGCAGAGCAGCATTCGAGATGTGGTACGCGAGCAGCAAAATACGAGAAGAACACTATTATAAGAGAAGCGAGAAAGTGGAAGCACGTACCAAGGAAGAAACTGCGAGCAAGGATCCACGGGTTAGAGAACGAGAGAGAGAGAGAGAGAGGAGAGACTAACTCGCGCGGACAAGATCGGAAGGAAGCAAGACAGAGAGGCCCGGTTCCTCGCAAAGGTAGCGACTACCAATTCCCTTACGCTCACCAGTCAGCAATCCAGTTCGCCTCGAAAAGAGTATTTAAAGTGACGTCACGGGTGCGAGATGGCAGCGGGGGGGGGGGCAGTGCCGGAAGAAGCGGAAGAAGAAGAGGAAGAAACAGACGACAACTCGGAGGAAATCGTTGGATGAGGAAGGACGAGGCCCAGTCGAAACAGTGAGAGAGAGAGAGAGAGAGAGGGAGAGAAAGAAAATACATATACTATATGCATATACACATATAGATGTATATGAGATACGGGCGCAATACCAGAAGAAGAAGCAAAAGAAGAAGAGAAAGAAGGAGAATAAGACGAAGAAGAAGAGAGATCGTGCAATGGAAGGTGGGAGGAAAGAAGAGAGGGTAGGTGGCAAAGGAGTACGGGGAGGCCAGGGAGAGATGCTTTAAGACGCTCAATATAAATACTAGAGGGGGTTGCGAAAAAGGGTTGCTTCCCTTCGGGCCGACGACGCCGGCCGGAGCGTGTACGCTCGAGAAGCGCGGGCGCGCACTACCAAAAGAGACAGAAAGCAAGAGAGTCAAGGAGAAAAAGAGAAACTGAGAGGGTAGGATTTAAAGAGAAAAGGAGTGCGAACGAAGCAAGTAGCATCTCTCGAAGGAGGATGGCGAAGCCACCGAGGGGGGTAGGAAAGGTGCGCGGAAGGTTGGGCGGCTCAGGAGGATAGGTGGTGGGTGGGCTAGGGGTAAGAGCGGGCAAGAGTCGGAGGGTTGCCAGAAAGAGGCAGAACCAGAAGGGGACGGTAGGTAGGTTGGAAGAGGAGAGGGAGGACCTACGGGGCTGGAAAACTCACCCCTTTTCTTGCTTACCCTCGCTCGCTGTTTAATTGCATCTTACTTTCGAATTTTCCGCGTGGAGCTATCGATCGAGACACGCGAAAGGGGGTTCGTTTGCGTCTTATCTCCGACGGCCCTCTCGTCGTCTACTCTCCGGCTTCTATCTATCTCTTTCGCCCTTTTTCTCCCCGTTCGCCGCGTGCTACTCCACGCTGCAGAGCCGCTCTTTCCTCCATACCGCTTCCACGCCGCGCCACGCCGGTCTTCTTCGCCCACCTCATCCAACTTACCCACATCAAGACCCCGTTCTCCGAGCCAGCGCGCCCGGCCACCCATCCCTCTCGTCCCCGCGAACGCTTTACTTACACGCCACGCGGACTATTTAAAACTACACACAGAGACGGGATCGTGCGTAAGGCGACGGTCTGCCTCCTGCTTTCCTCCTTGCTTCTGCTTGCCTTCTGCCTAGCTGACGGCCTGGGCACAGGGCCGACTCTTATCTCCTTGGCGCTCTTTCTTCCCTAACTAAGCTCGCTACGCTAGCTCTACCCTACGAGAGAAGACTCTCTGCTTCTCCTCGCGATCCGAGGGACGACTCTCCTCTGCTTCTTTTCGCTTTACTCTTTGCGACGTAATTGCTTTTCGAGAAACGTACGTGTACGATGAACTTGCTTCGATTTTAACCAAAATTCATCCTGACTCTTTTGCATACGCGGGGTATCCGATCGGATTCGCGCTATTGCGAAGTTGTCAGTTCTATTAATTAGGCACAATAATTCTCAGCTAATAGGATTGTGGTAGTAGTAAGATTAAACAGTTGTCGACCATTCAGAGTATTGTAGTTTACAGTGGATTATGCCATCGTTATAACTGTATGAAACAATGTATATTTAAAACAAGTACCAAATGAAATAACAGATTTGCGTGTAGGCATCGTTAATAAGTCCTCTTAAGATTCCTTCGAGAATTCGTTCTAGTCTCATTACTAAGCAAGTTTCTTTTTTTTTATAAAAAGGAAGAAGAGAAAAAAACCAGTATATTCTCCTGGGTGACAACACAGTTCGCATTCGAAGAGCAGCCCGAAGGAGCTGGAACCGGTGCTTGGCGGGAGGCGCCCGATGTTATTTTCGCCCCTTAGATTTTTAATCAATCCGTCACTGGTAGGGTAGAGCCGGGGTGGTTTCTTCCTTAGTTCCCTTCCTCGCCTCGTATTTAAAACCTCGGGGCTGATGAACGCTTCTCATGCCAAGCAGCCTTACCGCCCACCTCCCCCAACTCCTTTCCCTCGGTCTCTGTCTCTCACCACTTTTCGCTCGGTCGCTGTCGTCTTTCCTTCTCTCTTTCTTTCTTCCTCTCTCCATCTGTGTCTTTCCTAGTCTATCCAAAACCCTCTCCCACCTTCTTTCTCCCTTTTTCCATCTCTCCATCTTACTTGCTCTCTTTCTGTCTTTGCGCGCACCCACACCAACCAAAGGGGCGCCCATCCTCATCTACTGGCACTCTACCGCCACCCCCGATTCACCCACTTCTCTCTCTCTCTTGGGTGGGTTGGGATGCCGCGCCGTACCGCGCCGCATCGCGCGCTCGCGAGTCACAGTTATACTCACGCACCTATACCCCTAAATAGATACAGGCATACGTCGGATATAAGATGTAACTTAATATGTGACTCTCCCACTCGAAGGGTGGATCCTCGTGCACGAGGGAGATAAGGTAAGCTCGCATGAACGTGTCCGGTTTCGACTTGTTTTCGCCAATCCTCATAAGATTTTCAGATGCTAGAAACATCTTCGATAAATTGGGCTGCTGTCATTCAATCATACTGGACAGGATCAATTTAAACAGATTTTCTTAGATGAATTCAGAAACAGTAATTAAATGTATCATGTGTATGATTGAGAAATGTTAGGGATTGAATAGTTCGTTAAATTATATTTTACAAAATTATGTTTTGTAAGAGTATAATTCGTGCATCCTATGCATTCTCATTTTTCAACACGCGTGAGAGAATCAAATTTGCTTTGGTCGTTTGATCAAAGTCAGCATACGTATACTTCTGGTGGAAAAGTCAAAAATCCAACTGGGTGAGGTAGGATTACACGTGAGCAAGTCTCACCGTTTCGGTGTTTTTTTCGGCTCTACCAACGGCCTAAGGGCCGTGGAAGTCTTTGCGCAGACGTCTCCTGAAAAGCGGGCGAGTTATTTCACGAGTGTGCAAAAGCATCACGTGCAGGTTTGTCCTGTGTGCCATTACCTTTCCTCGCTGGTTGCTCTCGGCACAATGGCAGCGCCGCGAACACTTATGCACCGTACACGTGAGGATTGCGTAAATGCTGAATAGAGAGTGCGAGCACTGTAATTTTGTCTTGATTTCGTAGTTGGAACGTGTACGCGTCTCGCGAAGGGCGGTGGGGCGTTTGCAAGTTTCCCGAATAACGTTGCAAGGCTTTTTGTGGAGCTCGCTGTTTGCGATCCGTACCATTCGAGGGTTATACTCTCGCGCTTGCACCACTTGGAAAGGAACCGCGATGAGGAGAAACGCGAGGGGAACACACGCACACTAGTAGAATTTGCAAAAGACTTATATCTTTCAGTTTCCGTAATTTGCGATATGGTAATGAAGGTTTTCAAGAAATAATTACTCATCTATTAAGTAAAATAAAAAACATCTATACTATTTTAATGCGATGTTTGTTTAAAATCTATCTCGTAAGAAGTCTCATGGTCGAAATAAAAAGTAACACATTTTCGGCGTCTTACAAATCGATCCAACCTTAACGATAAAAGATAAAAGCCAATCTGCCAATCAAGAATTTTTACTTTAAAATGCTTCATCGCGCGTAATCGTTATTAAGTTATCGTACACGCAATCTCTGCTCTTACATAATATAAGAAAACAATTATTTCATTCGAAAAGGGTGGTGGTTATCAAAGAAGATTTCGTAACCCATAAATCATAATCCTTAAGAATATCCTGTAAGACTTAAACAATTCTATATATATACATATATCAATTACAATAGATTAGAAACATAGACATTATTTAGAAACTGATTCATCATCGCAAATTAGTTTCCTTTTGTAAACGAATCAGAGAGAATCGTCAGTAAATTATACATGCTCTACTAGTCATGTGTATATCCATGAACAAGCAGCCTTGGTTGTTAGAACGAAATCGATCGGTATCGCATATGGTACAGATTCGATTTCACCCAATCCTCTTTATGGGTGTGACACGGTATCTCTTAGATAACCTTTCAGAAGCATGTAGCTCGCGGGACACTTACCTGTCCTCCACACGCATCCGTCCACGTAACCGGCAAGCTGCGATGCAATCTAAGAAAATGCTCAGCGCGCAATAATCTCTCATTGTGCCACCGATAGAGATCTGTCGAGTTAGTTACCGGTGCGGTGACCATGCCAAGGAATAAAAGCGGTCTCTTCGCGCGGCATGGATTTTTCCAGTGATAGTCCATGTCGACGATCACGCCTTGCCTACCTCGCGTGGCTGACCCGACGCCTCGCGTGTAATTTCACCCCTCTTGCGGCCGGTTGCCCTTACGTGCCAACCATTACACACTTAACGTATGCGTACGCCATTAACCTTGCCGACCTCCTCGTCGACTTCGATTTCACGACGAGGCTCGTTTACTCTCTGCTCGCGCGATTTTAATACGCACACAAACATCGACCTGGACGAGGCAAACCCACCATTTATCCGGAAGGAATAAAGCGATTTTGGAAAGAGGGTTGCTTACTTACTTCGATCGCGTGTTTCACTCGCATCTCCGTGTGATGACTCATAGGTGCTCTGATTTCTTTTACACGCTCTTTTTTCTCTTCTTCTCTGCATTAGAGGAATATGTCGTATGTTGAAAATTAAATTTCGCTTTTTTATAGCGGCTGGGATAAAGTTAATGGTAATATGAGTGTTAGTAAATATATTATGTTTATTTTGAATAATCAATTTCAGTTATTTTATTTAATGTACAGGTCTGTGAGGGACTAAAATTAATTAAGAAATACAGTGGTTAATAAAAGAAAGCTTGATATTGTGTTATTACATAAAATGCTATTTATCGACAACTTTGTAAGACTAAGGAATGTAAAGTGGATATTAGATTTTCTTATATTCCCACAATGAGATGACGTCGAAGCTTAAACTGAGACAATTGTAACCGTATGATTTAGTTGAGCATGATCCGGATCTTGTTCCAGTCATTTTTATCTCTCGAAAAAGTGGACAATATTTCAAGTTCTATGGGACGGTTGATCGCAAAGTTCTTACGTTGATCACCATTAGCTCAGTAAGAAAAGGTATGATAATATTGTAATAAAGGATGCGGTATGCCGAAGGTAACAGTGCAAATCGATGAATTACATGAAAAATGTAACGAGTCCTTTCCGGAACCCGAGAATCCTCGGTAAACACGATGGACCAGGTCTCTGCGCGATTCCAGGATTTCCTTGATACGGACAATGAAGCTTGGGAGATGTGAATTGCTGATGCATGACACAGACCGCAGTCCACATCCGGTATCATCAGTCGAGTCCGGCAGACTCAGTTGATTTACCCCTACCCATTTCCTTTAAACAATCATCCATATAGTTTTGGAACTTTATCACTGCTATAAAACTTCGCTCAAAGTAGAGGTAAACTTCGTACAATGCGAAGATTAGGTTCCCGATGATTGGATCGTTTTAGAAATCGGAATTTACGAAACTTACAGTTAGATTAATATTTTAACGTACCAAACTAACGCGTAACACATGTGAAACAGCAAAATTTCTCGACTAAAGAAGGTATTATGATAATGAGTCGTTGTTGAAGAAAAGCGAAAATTTTGTTTAAACGAACTATTGCTGCGGTTTAGGGAAAATTATTACATAATGAAAATATGAAATCGGTTCACCGGAAGGTTCACAATGGACCATAGGCAGCCTACCTGGTAGAAAAGTGTTAAACACAAAGGTTGATTTACGTCATAAAAACAATTCTTTCTTAGAGAATGCACTCTTTATTAATCTTAGCGAGAAAAAAATTTAATTTAATGAAATCGTTCTAACAAACAGGCACCAGCGATTTTAATTGAGTTACCCATTATAACTACTCGGCTAAATGCTATTTTGGTAAGGCAGTTGAAATAAATATTAACCAGCGTACAACTTACATCACGAATTATGCGACCAAAAAACGATATCCTATATTAGTCAATTATATTTGGCACTGATGCTACATAACTGTGTACACAATGCACAAGATATTGTCTGGTATTCGGAAGGACTATTATTAGTGTCAACCAAGGGGGACAATTTCATATGGAACGTGTTATGTGGGAATCGCATTGCATAAGTATGATGAACCTGATTGTATAAGTATCACGTTATACCAGAGTTACATATTGCTATTCGAAAATGAATCGTATATACGAAAACTGCAAATAGTCCACACTGACAAGTCCAATAAGGAATCAGGAATAAATTTGTTGAAAAAATGCCTTAACACTTATGAAGCCAAAGCTCAAGGCTCATTAGAAAATCAGGATAAGCAAGTCGCCACGCTGCGTCGCTAGGAGGACAGCAGCAACCCCAATAACGAGAAACCACGAGAAACCACCAAAACGCGGATCCAGGGAGCAAAAGGGAAAGAGCACTCGCCGTGACCCCCCCCCGTGAATGCGGCAGCCCATTGTCACCGTCCGAAGGAGCAACAGGGTAGAAGCGAAACCCTCCCTCAAAAAACAATCGACGTCTGGAGGAAAAGCACTGGCGCTCATAACGTCATAATCCGTCCAGTTAACCGTTTCTACGAGTAATCGGGCCTTGCCGAAAATCCACAGCGAGCTTCGTAGCAGTCTACCACCGGCTGCATCACCGGTAGTGGCCCAACGAAACGGGAGACCGAAATTAATTTCCCACTTTCTGAGAGAAAAAGAGTGAGAACTTTCGACGACGGGAGAGAGGAAAAAACTCAGTGGCCCGGGCGATACTTTCGGGTAGTGGAAGTGCACCATGGAAAAAAGCTGTGCGCCAGTAATGGTACACGCGCGCACAGGTATACTAGCGTACCGCTCGCGAGAGAGTGGGTGGTAAGGGGGGTAGGGGTCGAGAAGGGGGAGGGTGGACAAAAAATTCATGTCACACTCGAGTGGTTTGCCGGAGCCGAATGCTCGGTACGCGCTTTAGTGCGCTCTACTGGGCTCCGCCGGGCTCCACTTCCCCAGAACAAGGAGGGCCTTGGTTAAATCTGAAAGCGAGTACCGCGCGCTGCCGCCACCGCTGCCGCTGCCGCCAACGGGCCTCTATACCGTGGCACGATCCTATCCTTTCCTCGCTTACCTCTCTCTCTCTCTCTCTCTCTCTCTCTTTCTCTCCCTTACTCTTGCTTCCTCTTGCTTTCTCCAACTCGCGTTACTCCCCTCTTCGCCCCTCTCATTCGTTTAGACTCCAGCGTATCTCTCCGTGACGAGCGTAGCGCGCACGGCACGGCACGCTCTTCGAGCGCAGCACAGTAGAAACGGGCACTCGTAGTCAGACCGCGCGGAGTGCGCGCCCGTAACGGGTGCCGCGCTCTACAGATCGCTGCGTTAATGCCGTTTTTCCCTCCCCGAATTTTTCCCGAATTAAACGAACTAGCCGTAATAGAGCGCACAAATCGCGCCCGAAACTTTATCTCTTTCCTCTCTTTCCTCTCTTTTGCTTGGTGAGCTTCTCGCGAGGGTAACTGTTTCGCCAGCGAAACGTGCACTCGTGACGCCATGCGAGAATAATGACTGGGAGCAGGAACAAAAGCTTGGAGACACCGGTAGGTTTTCACTGCCCCGAGATACGGAGACGAAACTGGTCAAAACGAACGTCGATTAGATTTTCCATTCAATGGGGAGAACCTTTATTGTTCCCCGACACGCATGGAATCTTAATCCGAAGGAGTCACGATCGATTCCCCAGTCGATGGAACTTTGCGATACATTATGCAAACATGGCCCGCAATGCATTCTTTTTCGTAATAACTCTCTGGCGAAACATGACTCTCAAATTGGATGGCAATTACCAGTTTGTCACGAGTCATGCGATGCTAACTGGTGAGCAATTAAGGAATCGATCCTCGGGATTTGGGAATGAAAGGAGATTTTCTTGCGAGCGAAAGTGCTTCTTAAAAAGTCACGAAGAGTATCGTAAAGTGAGGAGGATTAGTGGTAGATGTATCTAACGAACTAGGTGAAACTATGGATAATTCATGTGTGTCATTAAAATAATCCAAGTACAGATTGGATTCACTTTGAGGGTAACGAAGCTAGAAACCACATCCTCGGGCGGGTCGCATTTATTCTTGTACTGTTAAATCAAATAATACGTCACTAATGACGCACTGCTGCGCTAAGAATTTATCGATCGCGAAACAGTGTAACTGAATCATTCGCACATCTGTATCTAGGTGGCATCTGATTATCCGATAATTAAATAAACAAATTATTTATGTATAAAATTCCATCAAAGAAAATCTATCGCGTTAAATATACATATATGTACATCTTGTACAGTTTCCAAGGATTGTGAAACTATGAAACAACATTCTTCAGACTAAAATCTGAACAGATTCCCCAGCGTTGCAACCCTTGATATCACACATTCATTTTGCATAGCATACAAAGTATACAGAACGCAAAGATACCTTTAAACATCGAACTTTAGCGGTACAGAAACGAAATACTCGATTCAAATTGAAATTGCAACTGTATTCTTCCCTCGGGCATTCTTCCCTCACACGCTTACTTTCTCTGCCTCCCTCTATGCTCTCACGAAAATTACATGCATCCACTAGGATGCACTGGAAAAAAGAATGCAAATATTACGTAGGGAAGGATGGTGGACTCGGAGGACATGCAATATGTACAGTGGTGTCAAGAGAGAAAATCTTACCCCTTTTGAAATCCCGAAGGAACTTTCCCTAACCTACACCCGCGTCTTGCTCGTTTATCCCGATCTTATCCACACCCTAGACTAGAGTGTCCATTGCGCAACAACCTGCCAATAACTCCGACATTTTCGCCGTGGCTGCACGCTCGGCCAATATTAGCGATCCCGGGTCGAAAATTATACAAAACAGTATAGAGTATAAGGAGAGAAAGTGGGAGGCAAGGATAGAGGAGAAGGATTTCGATAATACGGCAAGCCGGACCTGGAGAATTCACAAGCGTTGACCCAGCCCCGAGGGCGAGCTTTCCTGCTGATCACCCGGTATGGACACACTTACGTGCATCCAACACACGGTCTAGTAAGACCCGCTCGGAGCTAGAGTTCGTATGAGAATACACCACGATACATACGAAGTTAGGAAGGGTGAGAGTATAGAGGGACGGTCGCGCGAGACAGAGAACTACGATAGAGAACCGAATAGAGGATGGTAAGAGGGTGAGACGGACAGAGAGAAGTGGATAGGGTGAGAGTTGTTAGCAAGGAGGCCCAGAGGGATAAAGACAGGGCGATGCTACGGAAGACGGCAAGTGATAGAGAGAGAGAGAGAAGAAGCTCACGCGATGGGATGGATGCTAGAGAGTACGCGAACGGTCTTAGCGGTATCTTGGCTCCCTCGCTGTCCTGGGGGCGAGCGGCTAAATACCTCAGGATTGTTACTATTGCCACCCCTTTGCACCCTGTCCTTGTTCGCCGGCCGACCACCCGGGCCACCACCCCCTTTGATACGATGGAATGGGTTAATGCTATTGATTCACGTGCACAAGGTGCTTGGATAGAAGCGCGGCACCGACGGCCGCCACTGTTTGACAGTAACGGATCTCCCTTTCTCGTTCTCGCTTCCCTTATTCTCCTTATATCTCTCTCTCTCTCGCTCTCTCTCGCTCGCGCGCCCTCTTTCCCCGGTTTCTCCTTTCTGCGGACCCGTGTCGTCACTGACGCTCTACCCCTGACACTCTCGATCTCTATCTCTACCCGACTATCTAACGATCTATCTATCCATCTATCCATCTATCCATCTATCTATCTATCTATCTATCTATCTATCTATCTATCTATCTACTTCGCGAGGCCCTCTCTTTCTATCCACTCCGAGCCAACCAGATGTACCTGGTTGGCTACGACTATTGAGTCCTTGTACTTTCCGCTGCCGGATTCAGACAAGTTCCCAAAACTAAGGGGCTGCATCGGTGAAGTTAAATGCACCAAGTGTTGGCACACTCTTACTTCTTAGAGTTTTGTATTGGACTCGCTGTGGTTACCTACGGATTTCACGAGCTTACGATCGATGCCCACCGCTTTCCTTCTGTCCTGTATTAGGAACCCCGTGTGCACGAAATCCGTGTGTACTTATGTGTGCCTTACGTGTCATCCCCTCTGACTTCCCCTCCCCACCGGTACAATTGACTAACGAACGAGATTACGCGGGCGCTGCTTTCAACGTGACCTATAAGTGTGGAAGCGAATGGATACTGCTATTGATTCATATGCGCTGAGTGCTTAAGTAAAATTGACAGGGACCGTTATTACAGTTTAATTATTATCGTAAGGTATCGCGTGTTACTATACGACGAAGAGCCTGATTTCTCTTTTTCTTGATCTATTTGACGTTGCTGATTCATTTTGTGTAATTAAATCTGATATGCACGATCATTTAGTCGTATCAAGAAACTTGATGAGAATCATAAAATAATTCTCTTTTTCGTTATCGAATATTATACATATTTAAAGTTATAGAGTAGTAATAGAATTTGTGGGAAAATTAGAAAGTGACAGGATTAATTAGAAATTTAGATTACAGTTAGGGAGACTCGTTAGTGGAGGATCGCGGTGAACTGTGCATATGGATTACTCACGCATTATCGAACTATGTGAAAAGAATGCGAGAGTAGACCCTTTTAATGCTATAAATGGTGCAGTAAATGTGCGGTGCGGATATCGGGCGTTCAACCCCTCGTAGTCGTCACCCCATTTTGTTACTCTTGAATCGGGCCTCTCCTTCGACGAACGATATCTACTTGCTTTTGGACAGTTACTTCACGGGATTACATTTTTATCGATCTAAAAGCATCAAATATCTGCCTCGACTTGCAATAAAAGATCAGTTTCCAAACTGCTTTTTCCAAATTTTATTCGAACATTGTCTCCTATTATTCAATGCACTTTTCTTCAGAGTTTTTTCTCTTATATTCTATTGATTTTATTTAATATATTTGATATTAACATTAAAGTATCAAAAACCTTAAATTGAATCTCTTAAAATTTCTGATTGCGGAACGCGTATCGTTCAATAATACCTTATTTATTTCAACTTTCAAATATCAAAACTTGCTAATACATATTGCTCTAGATACAACGGAATATGTTTATTATTATTAACAATGCCATGCTGCGAATAAGCTAGCTGAGACTCCCATCAATCTTACAGGAAGATAGTAGCATGCCAGCGACCTTAATAATCTATCAATCGACCGAGCGACATCACAAGCTTAGTACCAGCAGTGTCCCGTCGCCGTTGGTGATTGCAAATTACGTTTACACGACCAATTGCGTAATTCTCGGGTTTTTATTGCAAGCGAGTGGTGGTAGCGAGCGAGCGAGCGATCGAGCGAGTGAACAGGTAGGACCGCATGCCAGGAGAACGACCAATCACCAACTGGTGGACCGTTCCACGTCGCGGTGTCGAGCGCCGGGAGAACCAACGCGTACCGCCCAATTACAATAATGAGACTTCATCGTCCTCCTTCTCCCGCGACAGCCAGTGCACCGTCGTCGTTAGCCGGCATGCTGAAAAATGAAACGAGCCGTCTCCCGACGTCGATGGACGGCCCGCCGTGCAACGATGCGGCCGCAACCACCGCTACTACTACCATCACCACCATCAAGCCGACCAGATATCGAAACCGGAGACAAAGACTCACGACGGGAAAGTATAGACATATACAGAGCAAGATTCGCGAGCTTAATCCTGAAAGTCTGTCGAATCATCAGCCCCTGCGGGCAAAGAAAATCTGCTAATTCTGAAGATCAGAAGTTGATCGATAATATCAGGAATCTGGATAAGTTTTTCTTGATTTCTGTAGATAACGCATCCAAGTATTTTTCTGATTGATAATTAACGTGTATATGTACATGCATTTTTTTTAAAGAAGAAGGAAGACGAAAGATCAAGATTATTCTTTTGATTTTTATTTCAACCTATGAATATTTAAATTTTGAACGTAAAATTAGTAGAAACTTTCTTAGATAGCTAATAATGACCAAAGATATTCCACGTCGTGTATTGGACGTATTGCAATTAAGCAAGAGATCGGGTGTTTCTGGCAGCAAGAAAGGTCCAGCCCCAACGAAGAAAAGGAGGAAGCATAAACTGTTTGGTACTCGGCTCGGCCGCACGCGAATGTTGTCCGTGTAAATAGCGATGAGGAGGAGTTACTGAAAAGGAGGGTGCATAATGATTTCCTCAGGAGAAAAGGATGCAGATGAGTAGCGAATCGAGGAGTGCAAGCTCGAAGTAACGGCGCATTGCCGTAACGCTGGTCTACCAGTGGTGCGTGCAAACGCCAATAAGAGAGATGCCAATTAGGGCATCGTTAACGTGGACAAGCGGGCGCGGTGCACCAGCAGTAGTCCCAGCAGAGTGGTAGAGCTATCTCTTGGTTGGCGTCCACCAGAAAAAAAGAGAGTCGTCCGATGGCGTGGCGCTACGAAATAATCGTGACGTGTAACACAATATGCAGATAGATATTTGCAAGTTGCACCGAGGGGTGCCCGGCGCGGGAGTCGGCCAGCTACAGTGAAACTATAGTCAGTAAGAAAAGCGATGCGAGTAAGAGAGATGATGAGAGATGGTGAGAGGGTGAGAAAGAGTAGTCCGAGGGCAAGAGGTATGGCGCGGTGGTGGCCCGCGGTGTTCTCGGAAGTGCGATTGGAGGGAAGGAAGATGCTTCTCTCTCCCGTGGCTCGGTGTATCGGTCGCACTCCTCGTACCTTCTGCGGCCGGACACGAAAGGAAGGCTCCCTCGCGGACGGGCCGCCTGCTAGCGCGCCCGTAGAAGGAGAAAGATCGCTCGAAGGAAATCCTTCGCGATAGACGAAGAGAGAGCTAGCGCACGGTCCGCGCGCCGCGACGCGGGTGGCGGGAGGCGCAAGCGAACGCGGACCATGAGGACGAGGTGGAGGCACTGGGGGAGGAGGAGGGTAAGAAACTGTGAAATATCGATTAAGTTTGCCAGTAAGACAAGGAACGTCCGCGAGAGGCGAGCCTCGAAGGTGGGAGCACGGGCAAGCAGGAGCAAGGACCAGGAGGAAGAGGAGAACATAGCGTAAGAGCCCCAGAGAGAGGAAGAAAGAGGGAGGTGAGAGAAAGAGGAGGAAAGGACGAGAGAAGGAACGGAGAAGGAAGAGACTCCGCGCGCACGGCGAGGGTGGCACTGGCTCGGTGGTGGCGGCGGTGGGTGGTCAGGGAGAGGGGAAGGTGATATGAGCATTGTATCGGGGAATTAACGGTACTCCCTCCGCATTCTCGCTCTGTCTCTCTATATCCATCTATCTCGATCTCACCCTCTTACTCTTGCCTCCACCTCCTTCCTTCGAGCAATGCTTCTCCACCTACTTCTACGATTCACCCTCTCGCTTTCGCCGTCTTCTCGCCTCGTCCGTTCTCGCTGCGGCCACCCCGAGGATCTCGCTCGGACTCCTCGCTCCTTCGTCCGTTGATTTCACCCTCTCGCGCGGGCCACTCTCTCCCTCGTGGTGGTCGGCGGCCGCTCCTCAGCGCGGAGCGGCACAGCGCGCGCTAGCGGTCCGTTTCTCTGTCTTTCCATTATGGGTACGCGTACATGTAGATTCGCGCTCGCAGCATCCTAGCGTCTTGCTCGCTTTTACCCCTCGCTCGACGGCCCCTTGTTCGGCCCCTCGTCCGGCCCTGTTGGCCCTTCCTCGCGCGCCACGCCGAGCCGTCTTAGAGACTCGCCTCTGCCCAGCACACGTCCCGGATCGGCTGCTGCTGCTCCCGAGCAACCCCTCGATCCAGAGCCCCGCTCTCCACAACACACCACCCACTGGGTGAGTACCCAAGGCTCCGGGACAAGGATCGAGGGATGCAACGGCTTGTGGAAATGCGAGCGTATACCTAACTCTTCGCTTCGTCTTACTTCCTCCTCTTCCTCATCTTCCTACTCCTCCATCTCATTCCTCTTCTCTCACCCGCTCCCGATCGCTCGCCTTCGGGAACCTCTCACTGTCCATCCTCCTCGTACTTGTTGGCTTTGGCTTGAATGCCGGCTCGTCGTTGCAAGGCTCTCTCCTCCATCGCGTCGTGGACACGTCCTTCTGTTATCTGGACACTCGGCAGGGTGATCAGGAATTGCATGTCGAGTACATGAATCACGCGCAGCGCAGACCTCGATCGATAGGGTTTCGGAACCGACCTCCAATCAGCAAGGAGTCCCTTATTATTCCGAGGATCTCCGGGAAAAGAGGAATTGGAGCTGGTTCTCGAAGAACCTACTCTCATCCCAAGACCCCATTCGTGACCAAGACGGCTCAAATGTCGAGTTTAGTGCCAGGAAGACTTAATTGAGAGCGACGCATCGAAACCAGAAGTCTCTTACTAAGCTGTCGCTGCTAAAGGAACCTACCGCGAGCAAGAATCTTAATTAATATATATTTCTCGCGCGTGCAAACACTTAATGCACGCGTTCTACAGTTCAGGCCGGTAGACCACGTATTTATTACTGGTCGTTTCATTCACCTTGCTCCAAACGGATGCTGCCCCTACTATCTGGACAGCCTATCTATGGCAAGCAAGTTCGAAACAAAAACTTTAATTAACGCGTTTTATACGTTGCCCTCGAAAAAGCAGTCCGCGCGCGACCCGCGCAACCAAGAATTTCGTCGCTGTGATCGGGCGCCACTGCTGCGTAGGATTTATTGCTGCTTCCTTGTACAATTAAATCTACAATTAAGGAAACTTCGGATGCGATAAGAGCCGCGGAGATATCGCTGATGTCATGCTTAGTTATCTGAGCACTTCAATCATTCTCAGACCTGACCGTTTCCAGCATCATTCCAGTCTTAAGGACCATCCCCTCGAAACGACAGAACTTTCCGTCTGTTAACATTCATATCACAATAAATTTCATCCTATCGCTCCTCACTTATGGACTCTATGAATTGAATCTAGAATTCTTTGCAATACAGTAAGATAAAACTGTCCCATTTTTTCAGGATTCACCTATTAAATATGAAAATATGGTTTAGGATGAAATGAGCATCTAATAGCGTATTCCACTTTTCCTCTCAACTAAGACACTTTTTTCAATCTTCATAAAACCCGAATAAATTAAATACCCTAATGTGCGTTGCAAAGAGGCTACATCTCTGCCGCCACAAGGAAACGGTAGTACCCGTCACGCAAAAGATTTAGGCGCGTGAAATCTGTCGCGACAAGCGGCGCGAGGGGGAGGGTTTCAGAAATCGGCGATAAAATTGATGTAAACAGCTACTTGGCACGCTCTTCGTGGCAAAGGTTGCTCCCTGGAGGGCTCCGGTGGTACGGCCTCGCTCACTCTATCCCTCTCTTTCTCTCTCTTTCTCTCCATGGCACGGCAGCTTGCCTCGCCCTCGCGTTCTCTTTCTCCGAGAGCTACCCCGATTGTGGGTGGCTGGGGGCCAGAGATTGGGGGTATGTGAGGGCCATGAACGAGGAGCGCAGCAACAACAGCATCGGCGACTAAACACAACCGAGGGAGAGGGAGACTGGCAGAGGAACGACGACGACAACGACGACGACCAAGGAGCACAAGAAGCAGCCATAAACAGCTTGTTGCTTCCGCGAAACTGCCAAGCGCTTCCTACAGCGTGGCTCGACTTGGCCCTCGGTTATACTAGCTACCCAGTAGAATGACTTGGGTGGGCGCAAGTATGCGTAGAATGTGAAAGATTGCCCCGTGAGAGTGAGAACTCTCGCTCGACTCGCGCCTATCCGACCTGACTCTTCCGCTGACTGACACAGCGTACCGTCAAGACTTATCCTAGAAACTGATACAGTGGATAATCCTCTTATTTTGGTCCTTATTGCAATTTCCACCTCAATTCAGTTTACTTTTTTAATCTTAAATTATATGCTTGTAGAAACGTTACAAGCATATACGTATGTATTGTATACATATAACATGTATTAAACACATATAGAAAAATTTGTTGTATTTAAATTCATAGTTCAGAAAACAATCCAAATTAATACGGATTTCACTTGGGGAGATAAATCGTTTGAACTTTTGCTATCAGTCTTACTCGTCTAACACTTAAATTTCTATTGGAAACATGGAGCTCATGCTATAGACACATCCTCTTGAACGGGAAGCTTAGAGTTGAGCATATGATACGGCAAATCGATCATGATGTAATAGGGTAGGGAAACATTTGCTGTGAATGATTGAATAATAAGTATAGTAACTCGCACGAAACAGTGTTGAACGACAATCTCGTGTAGCTAGCGTCATCACGAAGCGACATTTAATTAAGGGTGCGCGTGTATAAAGTGTACACTCAAATATTAAAACAATAACGAGTCTATTGAAAGGTAACGCGATTTCGTTTCACGTTTTGTTGATAATCGAATGAACCTAACTGCTATTTGTAAAGTATAAAGTTATTTAACTTACTATTAAGTAATCGTTAACACGAAACCGATCGGTACAAATGAGTAAGGAGTAATTATCGTTAATTTATTATTGCAATTTAATATCGCGTATCACGTAAAATTATCTGATTTGTGATTAGCTGGTATTTATCAAATTGCCTTATTTAATTAAGTTCCATTAGAAATTTTGGGCCTGAAAATAGTTACTCGAAATCCATTATCTATTGATTTAAACTCCATCGGAAAGGCTGTTACGGGATTGTGCTTCTGGAGCGGTGTCTAAGCATGTGCGCTTGAGGGAGGGAAGCACAAGTTTCTCCAGACACATTCAGGGTCAAAGAATAGTTGGGTGCGGAGGATACTTGGAGTGGCGGATTAAAGGGAAGAGCACGTGAACGGTCGCAGTTTACGGGAAAGGGAAAGAGAGAGAGAGAGGGAAGCCAAGTAGACAAACTTCTGCAAGAAGCGACTTAGAAACGCCAAGTTAAGGCGCAAGGGGAAAAACACTCGCACGAGGAAGATCGTTCGATCGATCGAAAAACGATTTCACCTAACTGACCACTACCTCTTCGAAACTGTATACATCAAGGATTTCGTCATTGCTCGGTAATTAAGTAAAACGTTTCGAACGAGTAATAGATACTCAATTAAGGAAATCTTGAACTAGCTGCTTGGATGAGCTCCATGATCTCCAAGAACAATTGGGCTAATGTTCGAATATGGATAATGATGCTACATTGTGTTATTCTTATCGTAGCCGTGCATTTGACGTTAATTGCGAGTGTAAAGTAGAAGTGGATATTAAATTACGAAAATAATTGGAGGAAAATGAGCCACGGTGAACTAAGGATGCTCCGATCTTTTGTGACGCAAAGTTGTTAGTCAAAGTTTATCATGCACCGGTACCATTTTAAAGGTGATTTCTTTTTTTTCCTCAATATTTTCATTTTCTCCGATAGATACGTACAAAGTGCTTTTATCGTTACAAGAATTTCTGCACCGTCACTGCATCTCAATTGTTCAACCATGCCACATCCTCACCTTTATTAGTCCACAGCAGGAACAATAAGCCAACCGGTAATAAACGTCGCATTCCGATCGTTGATTTAATATTTCCATTTTCAATTTGACAAACATAACGACAAGTTTTGAAGTAGCAATCGCCGTAAAGATCGACCACATAATACCATCGTAAAAGTATGCCAACGTAGAGTGTGCCGACATTTATTTCACAACCGACCAATAATAGAAACAACTCGCGAAGGGATCTAGCCACGATCATTCGGAAGGAGCCAAGCCACAAGACAGTCGGGAGTCGGAGCGTAGGAGCATCGCGCAAATTCCTTAGGTTTTGAATCCCCGCGAACAGAGGGAATTGGCCTGAAACGCGAGATTCGCGCAACATCGGATTACGGGAAGGCATGTAATCGGCCGCAGGCCTAGCCGCGTCGGAACAGACGAACTTCTGGGAGAAGGAGCCGCGAGATGGTCGGTGTGCAGGCAGCCACGGAGCGCGGTGGCGACGCGGCAAGGGAAATCGTAGGAGGGCGGGAAGGGGGTTAGAGAGTAACCAGGAAGCACGAAGAGCCCAGTGGATGCTGAAGAGCTGGGCAGAAGCAAAGGGGTGGGCGAGGGGTGGCGTAACGTGGGTGGACGCCGAGAGGTTTGGTAACGCGGGTCGAGAACGAGGCGAAGGAAGAAGAAGGGAGAGGTGGAGGTGAACGCCAAGGGTTCTGAGATACTAACCCTTGGCCAAGCCGCACCCCGAGGTCCAGAATAATCTACAATCCATATCAGTCTTAGGTAGTCCACCCGGCCACCCCACGCGCCCCATCCCTTCAACCATCCCAGAACCACCTTTAGCAATGAGAGAGCTTGCCCTCTCCTTTGCACACTCGCACTCTCTTCATACTCTCCCTTCATGCCTGCCTGCCTGCTTGCCTGCCTGCCAGCCTGTTTCCTTGCCTGCCTTCCCTGCTTGCTTCCCTGCCTGCCTGCCTGCTCGGCCACCCTCTGACCCTCTCGCTTTCTCGGCGAATTCGCGTCCATCTTCGTTGCAGGCCCACGACGAATCTATCTCTAGCTCTCTTGCGTGCGTCCCTCCTTCTGTCTTGTGCTTTCCATCCTGCAGCAGAAACGTTAGAGCAGGAGGTTCGTGGGTGGTAGTAGGGTGGTCTCTTCAGGTGGTCTCTCACCCTCCCTGGTCGCAGCCGCGCTTCGTCTTAGCCGCAACCCTTGCCGGGACGAGCCGGCTAGTCAATACCCCACACGTTCCCTCCTTATACGTGCTGGTGCCGGCTCCTTCTCTGTATGGACCCTAAACCATCTCCCTATCCAGCCCACACAGCCACTCCGACTCCTTAACGATGGAACTATACCCCCAGAAACCCCGAGCACCGACCCCTCTGGCCGACCGACCACTACCACCCTCCCGTGCGCACTACCCTGTCCGCGATAAATTTCCTTGGCAACTGGCGAGCTGCTGACTCGAGTCATCGAGCGATATCCTCGACTCTGCTCGATCCTCTGACACTGCGCTGACCACTGGCCAAGTAGACCACTGTCCAAAGGATGATTTCGACTCTGACAGCGTCGCTTGCCGCGAATTGAACGGATTCTAATGCAGCTTCGCGATACCCAAACTGACCCTTAGAACGTGTACATCGAATGGCTTGGAGTTTCCACGATATGCAAGAAGCAAGATCCAAGGTTCAATTGGGCTTGGCGTTAAATGGCGGGATGTTGAGGGGTGCGATTTACGACCTGTTTGAGTTACCACCTCGCGGATGCATAATCAGACGAGGTCGACCATTTGGATGACTGAGGGGGTGCGATTTCGCTGGGTGAAGTTTACAATCGACCGTCGACCCGCAAAAGGATGACTTTAAGAAGGGTAGATAGATAAAGGACACTGTTGGGGTAGGCTCGGAAGAATACGAGAGTTTTCATTGTTTAAATTGAAAATAATACTTGGATCGAAATAGTCCTTTAGATTTATTAAATAATTCAATTTCATTTATTATTTCTAATTTCGTAGTACCATCAATTTACATCGTTACATCACACATGTCTCTCTCCTTTAATCCGTATGAATATGGTTAATTCAATGTATATATACCAAACCCTAAGCTTCCAATCATACATCTTGCAATCAGACATCAATCATACAAGATGAACCATTCAAGTCCCGCGCGATTCACCTTATGTACTAACCTACTCAAGCCCATAAGCCATTATGTAGAATTCCATATCGAGTTTCTACTATTCAAGTAACAAACATTTCTAATTAATTCACATTCATGGATGATACTCGTTTCGCGCCAGATTAGCGTCATTCGAGTTCGTTATTAACGGTACTGCAATATTCGTTACTAATCACATCGCTCATTCGAATTCCTTCTGGTTGTGCAACGAGAGATGCACCAGTGTAAATCTTTAAAAAGTCCCACTTCCTGTGCACGTTCCATTCCTTTCCCAGATCTGTTCGAAATATCTCAATCTATCAGCAGATATATTTGGATCTGTAGAAGCTATTCCAAAAGTGATGCGGGATGTTCGATGTCACGAAGATGCATACGGGAATATCGGAAGAGGGGCTCGTCTGGAAACGGACGATTAGGTTAGCCGAGTTAAGCGCGGCGAATGACTGTCCTGCATTATTAAAGATCCCTTTCGGCTCGTGAAGCAACTCGAGGGGGGAAATCTAGTGTAGGTAGCAGACGGGTATTTATTATGGCACCACTTCCTGGCACTGCTATTTCAGTTCTCATTCATACTTACGCGGCCACCAACGAGATTCTCTTCTCGTTTGGCGAAACACTGCGTGAGAATAGTTGAGTTCATTCAAGGATTGAGATCGAGGTTCAGGAGGTCGCGTTTGGGTTCATTCATCGTCTCTCTGGATTTTCGCGAACTTGTTGGATTGATTGTTTAAGGGGATTTCGGTAATGCAATTGTGCTTTATTACAATCGTGTAATTGAATTAACCCTTAAATATAGGATTAAGATCGCCGAAAGATTGTAGGAAGATAATAAAATAAGAATTGATATATATGTAAAATTAAATCTTATGTATCGCTGTTTTAAGAAACTCAAAATTTTAGTTGACGAAATGTATTAGAATTTTTGTAAGAAAAATACCTGAGACTCAAACGATTATCTGAAAAATCGATAGATTGAGTTTGGATAAAATAAATATTGAATTAAGAGCTGCTGGCAGTTTCTAACGTTTGATAATAAATAATCCAGTCATTGGGAATTGATAATCGATATTGCATATTTTATAGTCCCTATTAAATTTGGTAGAACTGCAGAATTATTAAAACCAATCATACTTATATACTTGATGAAAGTTACAATCTAATATAATACAAGTCAAATATCGTCTCTAAATACTTTTTAAGAACGACAATCTTGATACGTATTTCATCTTTACTTGGGGTCCCGTCCCATGGCTACGCCTCAGATACGTCGATCGGATAAGATTAATCGTTTATCATATGGCACATAAGTAAGCAACCAATAGCTTATACTGAAAAATTAAGATGAATCGTTCTAAAATACCGATTCATAGCGTAAGTCCGTTCCTCCTCCCGTAATGTTGATCAAAAACAAATCACAGACATTTTGACCTGTTCAAAACTAACGTCATCACTCCCTAAACAATAATCATACTTGACACTACGAAGCGTAAACGATCCTAATTTATTAACGTTATTGAACACAATAAATCGGTATACAATAAATACATTTACTATTATATCTTAAAACCTTCTTTATAAGAAATAAAAGTTCGAATAGAAGGTACATCACCCTGCCACTTCCAAGAAGCCATAACATTTGGAAATAGATCTTTCGAATTACAGCGCGGCGAGAACAAAATTCTATTACTCTCTCGAAATTTATAACTCACGTTCTCTATTAACAAGAGCAAATTTTTATTACACACGCTGTGCGCGTTCTCGAAAACATTAAACCGTGTCATCGATACCCTGACAGTAATAAAGTCTCAATAACGTGGGCTAGCAGCAAAAGACAATAGTAGGTATAGAAGAGTGACAGAAATTGGTTAGTCTTTAGGACCTTTTCCCTGAAGAAAGTATCCGCGCAAAGGCTTCAATTTCGTTTGGCTTGTCCAATGAATTTCTTGCTTTTCTTCCCTAGGTGCATCCCCCTCACATACCTGGGACTGGAATCGTTAAGAGAGGCTTTCTAAGAATCTGTATATTGGTTTACTGCATTACCTGTTATCCAAGAAACACCTTACGCCAGCTGGAATAGCCGTCAGATTTTGGGCTTAAAACCTTACCGAAAATAACTCGATGAGACTTTATATGACTCGTTTATGACGTGCTACTAAAGTTAGGTACCTGTGTCGTCCTCTTTCTCTCTCTCCGTACGATTAGTGCTCACCAAAAATTCAGCATAACTCGATTTTAAACCAGAGGTATCGTTAGCTTCATGTCTTTCAGCGTAACATAAATATTCTCTGTTATTTAATCCTCTCGGTGACAATGTGACATTAGATTAGACATTTCGCGGAATTGGACGTATGATTCACGAATATCCTTCCCAATTTTGGATCTTTCAATATTGCAAAACGTTATGGGATCTTCAGTTCTCAAATCTTGAATCTTGCAACGTCTTTAATGTTTTCTTTAGAAAAGATTCGGAATTGTTAACTAAACATAAGCGAGAAGAAAATAAGGAATAATCCTTAAATCTATAATTAAATTTGTGTAGAATTTATATAGAAACTTGTAAGTATATCTATATTGAGTTTACGTTTAAATAGTCTATTTATAGAGTACAAAGGGTAAGAACTGTGATTTAGGAGGAAATAAGTTAATAGGTAGACAATTGACATACATACTTCATACACCATAATCGGAGCTCTGAGTAAGTGAGATCTCATCATAATCGGAGACGCTTGTTGAAAGCACCATTTGAAACAGCTCATAAATGAACCTGCCACTCGACATCTGCGCTTCCCAGCGTTAGGAAAGGGGATTATCTGTCCAAGTTTCGGCAGAGGAGGCTCGTCCTGGTGCGCTTATCCTTCAAAGCACGCAAGTTAAGATCACTGGGTTGGAGCGGCAAGCTCAAACTACTCGAGCACTTCTATCGCTTTTCTAATACACTTTCCTCGATGTACGCAAATGAATTATCCACAGAGAACGAAGGACACGAGCCTCATTGAACTATTTGCGTTCCTTGCTACTCGTTTAACTAATGCGACGCTTGTAGTTACTATGATTTTAGCAGACTAGTGTGTTTAAGCTACAAAGTACTCGGTTCCTGAATAGTAGAAAATCAATATTTGTCATCTTGATATATCGATTTTAACCTAATTGACAAGATTGAAATATTAATTTTAAAAAGCCAGTATTATTTTTATGTGAATTTATATAGATTTTTTTAAATTAATACAGTAATATAATTTTGATGTAAAGCTAAAGTGAAAGTACTTTTTTATATAACGTGAAATACGTTGTACTTAACGTTAAAGGACAAGAGCATATTATTAGACAAAATTTAAAAAAATTTCCCAACTGGAAGAGTTAAAGTTTTAAAGCAAATATTATATTTGTTTGACTATGATAAATCTTCCAGAAGCGTCAGACAGATAGCGAGATCTCGACAGCTTGGATAGATTAGTGTTACCATGTCCGTGAGGTGTTTTGTATACTTCGGTGTAAACCGTGTTTATGTTTGGACTTGACGCTGCGCACGGGTTCAGTGTGTTGTGGTACGTTGATCGTGTCGCGCGATACGCGTTCCAAAAGTCGTTTCGCTTATAATTTCTGTTTCGACCTACTCGGAATTTTCGCTATCCAATTGAACAGGTATGCAAACTATCACCTTTTCACAAGAGTCAGTTCCGTTTCTGAGTAAATAATCAAGATTCTGCCTCGCCATTAAATATTACTTAAGTGCTGCCCCACGGTGAGCGTTTCGCTTACTTAACACTGGACTTTCGAACGATTGAAACCGAGAACGGTGCAAAATGCGACTTTGGTGTTTCAGCTGCTGTTAATTTTGAGTTAGAATGTGAAATTCGTGTTGCATTAAATCAGTAACAAGGATATAATATTATTCCGTTGTTTTCGAATGAGTGTATTTACAGTAATAATTATTAACTACAGTATAACATATTGCAGTATACACGGTTGCACTATTAAATTACATAATCAATGACACATGTAAATTATGAAACCTTCGATAACATGTACATGTAAATTAGTAGAGACATAAATATGTAATTAATCTTGGCTCACCGTCTTTCCAGTTTTCGAATATATGTAAATATACCTCACACTGTCTATCATCGGTAACTTCTTTTTTATTACAAGTAAACAGTCGACACTAATGACATTATCGTTAATCGATTAAAATCAGTTTGAAATCAGAGGTGCCATCATTTACCAATAATTTACCGAATGATCCTTCGAGAAGACAGGTTCGAAACTAAAACGGAGGATCGCCCCATAGCGAATCGTCTACCGAAAATATCCGCGACTCTCGCTCGACCTAACCGGATAATCTCCCTCGGCGGTCATTTCCACGATTTATCCACCTTTCGAGGAGTCGCAACGAGTGAATGCGCGGTGAACGAGCGAGAGGGCTGAAGCAGCGTGCTCCGGAAAGTTAAATGAAAATTATTAAACAGAATTATATAGGCGTGCAAGAGCGCGCTCGGATCGCGGATATTATTATATTACGTAACCCTTAAGAGAGCGGAAAAAGCTGGGCGGTGGTAATTAGCGATCCTCATTCAGCCGCAAGCCCGGCAATTATGCATACTTAAATACACAATTAACTCCTTCACGCGCGAGAGAGCGCGCAACACTCGCGATCCCAATTCGTAAAAAGCGAAAAAAAAGAAAGAAAAAAAAATGAAAGAAAGGAAAGGAAAGGAGGAAGAAGAGAAACGAGCCTCGAGGGAGAATCGGCCAGGGGTCCACTCGACTTCCGGCGCGGACCGATGCGTCAAAAGCTTCAAAGGCTCGCGCGCGCAATACCTAGGTCCCCAACTCTTGTTAAAAGGAAAGGGGCCAGAGGACCCCAGAAAGACGAGTTAGAGGAAGATGAAGAAGACGAAGAAAATGAAGGAAAAGAAGAAGCGAACCAGTGCCTCCTCGAGTAACGTTAAGGCGAGAGAGGGTTTAGGGAGGGGGGGGAGAGCATCCGCATAATCACTTGCTCTCTCGCTCAAACGTTTCCGTTTCCATTCTCGTTCCTCTCCTCTTCTCCTCTTCTCTCATTTTCTCATTTCTCTCTCGGAGTCGTCATTGTGTCCTTTGCTCAGTTCCTCTCGAGCTTCTTCTCTCTTTGACGCTCGCTGCTTCGCCAGGCTTACTGAAACGAAGGGCACTTGGCATTCGGCCACCGGTATGGAGCTCGCGCTAATGGCTCAGGCTCTTGGACCTTCAGGGAAGCGCAACATTGTCTTATGTTGGCCAGGGCCCCCACTCGTTCCCGGAATTCAGGGTGCGCGTCTTCTTCTTCTCCATCTTCTTCTTCTTCTTCTGCTTCTACTTCTACTTCTCTACCTTCTTCCTCTCTTCTCTCTTTTCGCCTTACTGCTCTCTTACTGGTTTTTCTGCTTAGCCGAACGATCTCCTTGCCCGCTCGTCACTTTATGTCTCATAATTATTGCTCGTCTCTCTACCTATTTTGCGCTACCCATACCTGACTCAGGTTCTCCTTCTCGACTGACTCGGCACAACTGTTCGGCATGCTTCGTTGCACTCGTATGCAGCGCTCGATTGTCAGAAGAAAAACGTGATTTCCCGAAAAGAACGTAATCGGAAGTTTCCGTTGCGACGATGTCTTGTGTTTCAATGGAAATGCGTCATGATTTTATGTTGAGTCCCGCGGTATTGATTCGTTCCATTTTATAACAGCTGTGATTATGGAACAAAATAATTAATTAGAGGTATTAAAAGATTCAATCTAAATACAAGTAAGAAAATGAAAATCGGTTTGATCATTTGAGTAATGTTGATTACTACGTGTACTGTTAATTTCACGTGCCAGTATCCACTATTCCGTAAGTGAAATATGAACAGCCTTGTAAATGTTTAAACGTTAGTTGGTTCGTTCAATGTTAATGAATGTCGAAACGAAACTATATTTACAACAAGCTATACAAGAAGGTAAACGAAAGCAGGTCAGTTGAAATTGAGCTGACCCCCAGTGCAATTCGGATCCAATTTACGACTCGAGTCTTCACACCCCATTGTACCTGAATCCCACCACTCGCGGCAGCTCGTTTTTCTTCCCATCTTGTAAATCCATGACACGCACCCCAGCCGCGACAAGAAATCCGCGAAGCCGTGCGCTGGGATTTGAGCGACTGAAAGACGATCACCACTTGGCAAGGTCCGTGTGGGTGCACCTGCAGCTACGTACCACTCTTACTACCTGACCACTGGTAATGGAACGGCCACTGCGAGCTGCAAAGAAGAAAGAAAGGCAAAAAGAAGGGACGAAGGAAGGAAGGAAGGAAAGAGAGAAAGAGAGAAACATTGCGGCCGGACAAGAGGATGGCACAGAGAGGAGAGGTAAGAGGAAGACCAAGGAGAGCCCTGAAGAACAAAAGGAAAGTGGATAAAGGAGGATAAACACATAATGCCCGGCAAAGGAAGGGTTTACGTGTTCCTCGAAGAGAACTGACCGATCGGCGGCACTAGCGAGACCCAACAGCACCCGTGGAATTGCTGAATCGTGAAAAACCGCCAAGAGATAGGCTCGGAAGAATTAGTAGCCTCCAGTAGGAAGGGACTCGTTGGTTGAAGAAGGAAAAGAAGGAAGAAACAAGCTAAATAGCGATACACGCTTTTCTTCTGGATTGCCGATAATTGCATCCGTAATACTCCCGAGTACTTGGCCAATATTTGAGTGACGTATTGTTACGGCAGGGTGCAACGCGCATCCGTAGCGAAGGGGCCAAATGATTTTGAGGGGATGCGCCAGTCGGCTGGTCGCAGTTATTAGGAGATTTCTAGAAGCGTATTGATTCGCTCCTTGCGACTCCCCCGACTTCGAGACAACGCATCTCGGCCGCCGTCGATGGCTAAGAAATGCTGATGAGACTTCTTCGATGAATGGAAATGAAAGATCTCACGGACGGCGGGTGGGGGAAGTACCCTGTGAATCCTTATATTATAGCGATGCAAGATGTGCATCAGAATTAACATGGAAAGAGCATTGAAACGGTTTATTAATATTTCACAGCAAAGTCTACGACAGTTGTGGATATATGATTAATACTTGTTCGTTGATGAAGCAAGGTTCATCATAAGAAACTTAATCACCTTCCATCATTGACATTATGTCGACTACTGTACGAAATAAAAATGATTTAAAATGCATCTTGAAGAAAATTCTGACGAAAAGTACCTGTTGTGAGCTGCCTATCTTTGCCACCTGGAAATTATGGAACTCGACGCACTGAGTTTATTGTGCCAATAAATCAAACATTACGCACGTGCGAGAATTGACAATTGGTAGCAGGAACCTGCATAACACGAACGGTTGGCACACGTGTTTCTCATCGTGCCAAAGAAAACTTTCTGGCGACGAATAATGGAGGATTTTAAATAAGGTTGGGACACTACGGAGAATGAGCGAGAGGGAGAGAAAACCTTACGAGCCTTGTTAGACAGTCTGTGGCCTTCGGTTTTAGGAGCGGCCAAGGGAGAAGGAGATATACGATGAAAGACAGGAGGCACATGGCACTTCCACGGTACGGGGATTATAAAATTAGTGCCTAATGCACGAGACATTGTAACGGTGTAGGGAGGTTAACAATAGGGCACAGGTAGTAAGAGGGACTTCGAGGTGCTTACGGGAGGTCGAGAATACGTTCGCTTGTCTGTTTTTGCTCATACAGCACCTGATCGGACGAGAGAAAATTTCTTCTGTTTTCTCTCGATATTTTCTATTTAGAATTATAACGCTATAATTTGTCAAAATAAACATCTAATTCTTCCAACTTAACTACCTCATATTAGCTTGTTAAGTAGAATCTAAATGTACTTTTATAAAATTGCAATTATATGGAATTCAAACATCATCTTAAACCATAAATAGAAAGCAACAGAATTAATATTAATACCTAATTTAATCTTTCTATTATTTCTATTATTATATCGTTATTAAAAGTATACAGTGTTAAATAGTTTTGCTAAAAACATGCCTCTTAAATCACTCTGCAATAACCGCAGTTACCAGACACATTATCATCGGCTAATTCCCATCAATCATACATCAAGCTTCTTAAAAATCATACATGTACTTAATGCAATCGCATGGTTAGCAAAAACGTTGCACCTGTCTCTCCATGTAAATTACTCTCCAATCCGCGAGCTATTCGAAGGGGGAACTGTATATACTGACAGCGATGTAGAAGGCTAGGCCTGAAAGCTCCTCGACAGAGAGGATCTTCTAAAGAGGGGTCGAGTGCACCTCGCATCAGGGTGCCAAGGCTCACACACGGCCACCTGACCACCGGCGGTCATCCTCGAAGACGGTTGGTCGGCAGCATTTAAGCGAACCCAAAGAGAACTACAGGGGCCTTATTCCGTCGTGGATACGTGTGAGAGCACGTGCGTCATCGAAAGGACCAAAGTACCGTAAACGCACGTCGCTGTCTACCTGTTTTTCTTGAAGCAATGGTCAGAGAGAACTGCTCCCTATACCTGAGTCTATAGGGAAATTTATGAAGCGAGGTGAGGCCGTTCAGCCAAGTGCATGACCCTCGGTACTGTTGCTGCTTCCTGCTGCTCCTGCTATCGCGTGCTACACTCCTCTCTCTGCCTTGGACGCCGCTATGGTTATTTACACCTGCGGACCCCTCGTAAGGAACAGTGATATATTCATGGGCGTTTTTCAAACGATCGCTACTATTTCGTAGAACTTGACATACAGGGGAAGGCATCACCCTCTGGTTAATTCTAAAAAGCCTGACACACTCCTATTTTCGAACCACTTTTCTCGCCTTTAATTACCGTCAATTAACCATACAGAGAAAGCTCGATTATTCTTAAAAGATTTATTTTTCGGATTAAGAATTCTGTGTCATATTAACTGCCATGGTTATTTCAACGTTAAAGCAAAGCCGCGTCGAAGCCTGTTAAAAGTCTAGATCTCCCTAGCACCTCATCGATATTCAGCCCATAAACACTGGCACGACAGTGTGACACGCGAACGCGCGTTAAAGCACGATTTTCTAAAAGCGCAATTTTTCCAGGATTGAGGAACATCGTTCCAAGCAAATCGGTAATTACATCCCCGAAGTCGTTGATGTTAGTTCAGTTATCATGGGGTATCTTGTTTTCATCCGCACAGCAGTCCTTCAGTGTCTCCGCAGTCTTAGACATGCAAGGTACACACTTTTACCTCAGGCACAGCACCTTCCAGCTACGCTAATCTCTCGCAGATCTCCCGCGGAATCTCATTAGAAATTCATAACCGTCGGCCGCCGCCCCTCGCACTGCCCGTTTCTCTACCCTTCCAACGGCCTGCGGAGAGAGCGAGCCCTGCCTCCTTTGCCCTGCCTTCGTCCTGCCTTCCCTTCTACCTCCCCCATACTACCACCCCCCCCCCCCCCCCTTGCTGCCGAGGCGCGCAGGAAAAAACCCATGATACGAAAGAAATAAGCAGGCAAAGTACATTAAAAATTAATTACTTTGCTGATGGAAGCTAGAAGTGCCTAGTACGCTATACATCCCCCATCCCGCGGACCAGCAACACTCCTTCTCCTTACTACCCCCTCATCGCCTACCCACCCCTAGGCGCACGCGGACCTAGCTCTGCTTGCCTCCTCCGCATTCGCCAACCTTCCTCGACGAGCTACTGCATTCCGCCTCCTTATTTCAAATACTTTATACCGCCGTGACTATGTACCTACTGGTCGACGTACTGGGACATAAAAGTTCAGTGAGACCTCGAGAGCCAACCTGATTTTACGAATCACGAGTTGGGACCATGCGTCTAATACTTTGTCTTTTTGAATGAATCAATTCATTTGAATCATTCAATTTTCATTATTCGTTTAATCTGTCATTTAATGCTATTCAAATTTGAATCTTTTTTTTTAAATCAGTGTAATTTTGTAATTCAGCATTTATGTATTTTTCTTATTGTTACTATCTTCTCTGTTGATTTCTCGTTATTCTTATGACCCTGGTATCATCGAACTCTGACAGTCCACTTGTTAGCGTAGCTCGGAACACTAAAATAGAGATTCTCACGGTATCTCCAGCACCTAGTGGAAGGGAGCGAATGCGCGTTGGGTGTCGTCTATGGGGGGTAACTGTTGCATCTAGCCGATGAGAGCCGCGTCGCCTTGACGATATTCGCCAAGGGGGGAAGGTTCTAATAATAGAACTTATTTTTTGGCTAGAATCTTAAGGTCTTTCTGGCATCAGCCTCGCGTGCAATTGGCGAAGGGAGCAGTATCGGAGGACACTGTGAATGCGAGAGAAAGTAGAGTAGAAGTATGAGAGAGGAAAGAGAACTTTTCGAATTTTACACACTCTCTCAGAGTGAAATTGTTCGAGAACTTGGAGAAGTAGCTCTGCTTGGCGCACAGTCCTCTGTGCGAAAACTCGGAAAAAGCTGAAGCAAGAAAATATCGTATAATTTCAGCGACGGACCGGCGACTCGAAATCATTCTCTTCCGGTATTCGATGCGGACCGAAACTGCCGCGACAATGGTCCGTGAGCAGTGCTTAGTCCCTGCTATGGAAACAAAGCGTGCTCTTGCTGGTTTTTGAGAAGGAGGGGACGGGAAAGAAGAAAATAGGAAAGAAAGCTCGCAGACGGTAGGCTCGTAGTGACGATCGTCGTCAACGTTGGCTATATGAAAATTTCGCTGGTTGATGAGTAGCGCCATGGTAGAATCTCGTTCTCTCGCCCACGTTCGCAAGGACCATTCCAAGGAGCTGGTGGCAAGCTAAGTTAGCGGCTGCACTGCCTACCTACTTATTTTAATATCAGCTTATTACCTCTAGGCTGGGATAAATAGATAAATAGATTCCGCGGAAAGGCCTCGATCGGATTTGCTGGAGCGGCGAGGCACTTAAGTCGCGACCCTCTTCTCGCCAGTACTACCAACGCCAACCGAGAAAGAGAGAAAGAGAGATTTTCTCCTTCGTACTTACGTACTCTGCATCTACATCAAATTCCGCCATCCGCCATCCGCCACTCCCACGTCCATCGTCCTCGTCGTGCTGGCAGGACCCAGGACTCCCGGAGTAATTAACTCCTTAACGAAGTAAACACGACGCCATCTTAGCTTCCGCTACTACCGGCCCATCCCCCCCCCCCCCATCCCTCTTCTTATACTTCTTCTGCGCCCCTTCTTGCAGTCCTCTTGCGCTTATTCTTTCACGGACTTTCCTCTTCTGTCCTCTGTTACGTCTCTTACTTTATACTGTACTTTTTCATTCCTTTTCGAAATTCTTCTCCAGTGTATTTTTTTTCGATAATTCAATTTGTTCTACGCTTTTCTACTAAATTATCGAGATACTCTGCTTCGTACTGTTGTTCATGTAGATTTAGACTTAATTAGATCGAGAATTAAAGACTTAGACTTGGTTAAAGAGCTTCGCTGTTTTTGTCAGCTGTTAATATCAACGCTGAATGAAATGTAAAATACAGAACCCAGTCGAACGTCCCATAAAGATGACGGTATTACGAAATTGTACGAAAGGTGGTAATGAAATTATACATAGAAATTTTGCATTTAAACTTTCTAGAAAAATATGAAAATATATTTCGATTTATCCAGGATTCTTTTAAGTACAAATTTACTAAATCGAATTTATTTTACCACCGAATATAAACGAGCAAGTTATTAATTATCAAGACCTACTAATTTTTGATTACGTATAAGTTTCGTTGTAATGCGGGCCGGAAGTTTTCGGCGGAAAGAGTCGGGAAACTCCTTTTGAATTTTAAGGGAAAACGTCGGAATGGGTGCAGTAGAAAGATCAAAAATTGCTGCGTGCTGTGTATCCAGTGAACAATTAAGAAATTATCATGAATATTTTAATATTCTCATGGGTACTTAAAAATCCTTCCACGAGTATCTTGATGCCCTAGGGCATCTCACTCTTATCTTTTGTTCGCTAATCGCACAAAAATGAAATATTCACGATGTCCTTTGTTATTGTATGGGCCCCATCCTTACGCGACGTCTCGTTTGATGCTGCTCCTGTCAAGTCGTCGTGTCTCTTAGTCTCGGCAAAGCCACCACGAAGGTTAAATATCGACATCGTCGCGCGAGATTCCTCGTCGCGGCATTTAGAGGGGTCTGATTCGACGTTTGACGAGGCAAAAGGTATCAAACAGGAGGTATCTGGCTGTGAACGATACTTTCATGAGGTAAATGGCCTATCGTTTCTTTCAAGTGCCGTGAGGAAATTAGAAAGGTGCCTCCTGTGCTCTTCACACTTGTCGCTAACGCGGGCTAATGAGTCTCGGCACCTTAGGTGTAACCAACGTCACCTGCAGACTTCGATATCTATCGAAAAATAACAGGCTTTAAGCTTTTGCTTTGATAAAATTTCAAGAGGCATCACAGCTCATCAAAAATTACGCTGAACTTCAACCAAACACTCTTTACCATATCAATCTTCATTTAAATAACAGAATAAATTACTATTACAAATCTACGTGTCGCATACACATATTTTACTTAAAACAATTTACGTTAGAGTTACCTATAGCCCAGTGTATAAATACGGATTTCAAATTCCAGCGTTCTAACATGAAAATATTATACCCAAATAGTGTAAAAAAATATAAATAACAGGGAACATATTGGTGTAAGCGATAACGGTAAAGGAAGGCAAATATTTGTCAGTCAAAGACAAAAAAGAAAATAGTAGTTAAAGTGGTCACGGATATCACGGCGGGAGCGATCACGGTGCCCTTTACCCGCGAATAGTTGATCGTCGCTGAAAAGGATATCAACCCCGTAATATCGAACCGCGAACAATACTCTCGCGGAGGAGCCAGCAGCTAGTCGAAGTAACACCGAGGGGCAACCACGAAAAATGTCAGGGCATGATTAATAAACGGTCCGTCGCCATAAAGTAGAAGCGGCCAAGCCGTTTACGAGATTCCCTATCGCCGATATCCCCGAATGGCCACGACCCAAGCACCACACCGCGGCCCGGTGACTCCTTCGACGCTAGCGGACAACACGTGATCATCATGCCATCATCATCCTGGCAAACGTATTGTGTAGAGGGCACTGTGACCGTATCCAACATAATTCGAGCTAGACACCGATGAGGTAACACAATCCAACGTTGCATCACAGGCGTGGATCACATCTCCAGCACGTAAGAGAGCAGGAGGAAGTTGATCCGATTGCTGTGAAAGAAGATGAAGAAGAAGAAGAAGAAGAAGAAGAAGAAGAAGAGGAGATCGAGACGAAGAAGAAACAGAAGGAATGGAGGATAAAAGAGAGCAATGTAAGGTGGAGATTTCTTAGGATGAAGCAAGAGGGCAGATGTACGATTGACAAGGATGAACCAAAAGTGTAGGGAGCAAGAGACGAGGGCGAAAGGGGCCGTGGTTCGGTTCGTTCTTTCGTTGGTTGGCTTGTTCCAAGGCACACAGGTCGAGGGGTCCGGGTCGCACGATCCTGCTTGATCTTTGCGCTCGTGCGATCTCTCGTTCCTCGCGGGACCTACCGAGAAAGAGAGAGCTATGAACACCAGCCCGATTGGCTTTTGTTCGGCCGCGGCTTTACCCACTCGAGCATCGCCACCGAGAGCATCGACGACGGCCTCATGAATATTCCCCGGGATTCACCAGCCCTCCGACGAATTGCGGATTTTTAGTGGCCCCTGCCATTCTTGAGACAAGCTGCACGCGTTCTAGCCAGGGAGCGGCTCGAGTTATGACTGCTCCTAGATCCGCGTAGAGGGTGAAGTCAACTTTGGATATGAGGGAGCGAATGGAGGTCACGTCGATTTTACATATGAACTTGCTTCTAATAAATCTCTGTTTCAAGATTTTGATCGGATAACTAATTGATTAGTGCCAACAGATATAAATTGTTTTATAACTTATTTTGATAAACAAATTCTATTCTTTCGATCCGTAACAATTATTTCTATTATTCTGCTACTTTCGACGCACTTATCGATAGTAGTAATTAAAAATAAAAATTGTCTGTTGTTGAAGAATCTCCAATTTATAAATTTATATCACGTAATTTTCAATCGAGGAATCTATCAGTCTCTAGAATCGCAGTAGAAAAGAAATTTGTTTAATAGTCCGCGATTGAGAAGCTGTTCAAAGAAATAATAGACGGGAATCTATTTCCAAGAGATCAGATTACTACATTTGGCTTAATTAAGGGGGGTAATTATGATTTGAGAAAGAGAGTGGCTCATTGATCCGACAGAGGATTTTTAAAAGACAAACAGCGCCGAAGGTGTCTGATTAAAATGGTCGATGCGGCACTAATGCAAATTTTTCTTTCCATCTCGCTGGATTCTACGATAGCGTTAATCGTCCGGTCGATCGAAACCCGCGGGATTCATTACCAGCTTTGATCTCTCTCAAGCACAGAACGATTTCAAGTTCCCATCATTTCCGTATAATTAATGATTCGCGTGGAAGTACAATTACGATGCCATTCTCGAACGACGGTCACATAACTGGAAATCCATATAACTGAAGATTCCACATAGCCCAGGATGATAATTTCACTAAGAAACGAACTGATAAGCGTCACAATTTTATTTGCCAAGTAATATATATGTATATCTTTCGTGGCTTCATACTCATTCAAATGGGTGTTGCCGAACCACCGTCATAATGATGAATATGGAGAACCTTGTTAGCGGCGCATTCATTAATACTCTAATGTGGTTTTTATTTTATCCATTCGTCAAGGCACTCGTTTAGTCTCTCGGACGTTATGATTTCTCGAATTCAAGTAACGAAATTAAACATTCAATTCTACATGGTATCTCGTTCATAAACATGGGTCGGAACTCAAGTAGAATAATTTCAATTCTCTGTAACCGAACTCTTTCATTTCATTTTCTTCAAAGTTTAATACAAAAATTGTTTCTCTTCACATAAACTACTAAAAATAATAGAAATAACTCTATAAATCTATCTGTCTATTACTCGCAAATTATAAAATTGAAGTTGACAAAAATCAAATCACTGTATAAACCAATATTTGCAACATTTAATATATATCATTATAACTAATTAATATATCAATTATCCACGATCAATATCCATCTAAGATTAACGAAATTAAAGAAAACGTATTCAGTAGCTACCTTGTTGATATAATTACAACATAGTAATATCCGTGTATCGTATTTCACAAAGTGAGGTATCAGAAACAAGTGTCACTATACAGACTCGAGGATCCAAACAATCTGATATTCTCATGACAGTCTGATGCGAAAGAGATTGATGGGGTGGCCAGCTCAGCTCATGACTCGTACCCATCACTCAACGGATCCATGGACGAACTTGTGGTGTGCATAACCCGATCTTCCAGAGGTTTAACCAAGCATCAAAGCCTACCTCCCTCGGTTTTCACTCCCCCCGGCCCTCCGGGCATCCCCACACGGGACATTGAGCAGCGTAAGAAATGCATGCCGCGTTCTGGAGCATGAAGACGGGGCCCGTGGAAGGATATGTGTGAGCGAGAAAAGGAGAATCGGTACTAAGAAGAGAGAGAAGCAACATTCCAGACGAAGCGAGAGATAGTGAAACCGAGAGCAAGGAAGTCGCGAATAAAGAGAGAGAGAGAGAGAGAGAGAGAGAGAGAGAGAGAGAGAGAGAGAGAGAGAGAGAGAGAGAGAGAGAGAGAGAGAGAGAGAGAGAGAGAGATAGGATGATCAGAGGTAGAAGAGAACGAAGAACCAAGAGGAAAAGGAGCGTGGAAGCGTGCAAGTAACTGAGTCGTGCATCTCTCACAATTAGTCGAGATCTATTTTATTCGTCCGAGCTGAATTTATCGTTACTGGAGACTTTAGATCATGAGGTGCTACGGCCTCGTTCACTCGATACGCGAAACTTACCTGTTTCTATTGCCCTGTCCACGTTTACGTTCAACGCGCTAGAAGCGGATTGTTTATGGTTGAGATTCTAGTGAAGATTAAGGTACTACTCGCTCCTGACGAGGACTGCCTGTTGTTATTTTATGCGAATTCGTCGAATTTTCTGACTTTAAGTCTTCTTTTAAGTTTATCAGATAAATCTATGGTTTCATGAGTCCTTTACACACATGTGTACACGGGTTTTCTTCGTAATATTTGGCAAATAGTTAGAAAGTTTTTAGTCGTATCGAAATTTTGACTTAAAACAGCATTTATTGTGACGTTTTATAGGATTCTCAGATTTTACTGACGGTTTTGTTAAGCTTCTATGGTAAATGTATAGAAGCAACCACCTGAAACAATTTTGACGCTGCTCGTAACAAGACGTGTATTCCGAATAAGAGGAGAGAATCTACGCTAAAGTCAGGTCAGATAGATTGTTGGTTAACGAAGCAACTTTAGCATGCTGTTACGATGCAACGTTTCCCTATATTCTGGCACATTTTGCACCTTTGGTGTGTGTACCATAAGATGTAAGGCAGATAATGATACTTCTACCATTTTTCCAGTAAGTTAGTAAAATCGAAAATAGTTTTAGAAATTCGTTTTTCACTCAACAAAATAGATTTCTAGTTCTATAAACTACGATATACATAGATATCGTATTCCTAACTCAAGAAGTGTTTACGATTAGCATTAACATACTTTGCACCATTGATTTATATCACTAATTTCTTCTAACAACATACGATTAAAGCAAGAATTGTTCTTTACACGTAACTATACTTTGCTTCAGCTTGAATTTGCAATGAGAATAAAATTGTTAATCAATAAATTATAAAGTCAATTGTAGTTAAATCGTGTGAACTCGCTGATAGTTTTATTACTAAAATTGAAGTAATTTAATTTCAATAACAATTGTCTGCAAATTAACTGTATTGATATTTGAAAACTAGATATCGTGCAGTTAATGTATTTCTCAATGTAAATGTTACGCGATTTGATCGAATCACGAGTAGACGAGGTAAACGAGACTATGGTGACCGTCTTGGAGTTAGGGTCAAGCAACCGAGGTATATCGATGATTTACTCGAATAAACACGCTCCGAGGCATGAGCCAACGAAGAATAATGCCCAGGGTGGACGGATGACCGGATGTGACGGGATTGCAAAAACCGCAGTAGCTGCGTTTCCCTCTTGGACCCGCTGCTTGCCTTCGCCTCTCTTAGTTAAGCCCATCTCTCTCCACCATCTTACGATCTTTTCTTTTTCCTCCGATAGCTAACAGCCGTCCCTCTATTCCTTTACTACGTTTTTCTCTCTTCTCCGTTGGACTTTTTCTCTTTTTATACTTTCTCGCTCGGCGTTTCGATCATTCAGCTTGTCTTTGACGCATAATGTCAAGCCGCACATGCATTTATCTCAATGGATTGTTTATAGAGTTTGATTACTTATTTACGATACATCTAGTCTGTAGAATAAAATTGACAGAACATTTCACATATCAATAGGATTAAACAAAGAGTGTATAGATTTGATTCTTGCCTGAATAATTGAGATTTTAAAACAAGTTTATTAAATTTACGTTAAAAAAACTTCTCTTTTCTTAATCAAGACTTTAAGTAGAGAGTGTTAACACGAAGGTGTTATTAATTCAGACGAAGCCGACAGGTCTTGCCAGCATGCAAACCCTTTGTACCGTACTTCTCAATGACAGCGTGCCTCGCGAGGCTTCTGTATCGGAAGTCGCCCGTCAACTGCATGTGCTAAAAAGATTATTCTAAAGAAACTCAAGGGACGCGCGCGGTAGAAGAATACTGCGCGAATGCCTTACCGCGGCAAATAATGATCTTATCGCGTAACGCGTTAAATTCTCACTTCGCGAGTCACGCGGCGGACGAGCTGGCGTTCAAAGTCTTCCGAAAAGCGCTTGAAGCCCGCAATCCCACGAGGCGCCCGAAAACTACCGTCAGGCTTAAAATCTGCGAGACGTCGCACGCCGCGCGCGCGGCATCGGAGAGGCAAGGGGTGAGAAGAACGCGTGGTATTGGAAAAGGATGGAAGGAAAAAGGGAGAGACAATAAGAACGAAAGACGAAGCCGACGCCAAGGTGGTGAGAAACGATGCGAGCCTTCGGGGGTTGTTCTGCTCCTTCGTCCTCTTCTTCATCGGGCCAGATCCTCCTCCTCCTCCCTTCGTCCCAAACTCCCTCTGTGCCCCTTCTTGCTCTTCTTCCTCTTCGCCTTCACCACTCGTCTTTTCCGGCGACCTCACTCGCTCTTGCTCTTCCATTCCCTTTCTCTTTCCTGACTCTCTCCCTCTCTCGATCGTCCCCAGGCACGAGGGAAATATTCGTAAGAATTAAAGCGCCGGGAATTAACATTCCTCGGAGCCGAGCGGGGCTCTCTAGGAAGGAAGGAAGGAAAGAAGAGCGCGGCGGCGGCGGCGGCAGCGGTAGTGGCAGTGGCAGTGGCAGTGGCGGTGGGGCCAGGGGGTCCGGGGTTGGTGGGTGGTTGGGTGGTTGGCCAAGGGGGTGGCTGCCGCGGCGAAGGGGTGCGTGCGTGCCTCCCTCGCTCGCGAAACAACGGGAGCATTACCGCCCGTCCGCCTCCAACTCTATCACCTCCTCACCTCTTGAAACTCAGCCCCCTCTCGTCCTTTCCCTTACTCTTCTTCACTCTCTTTTCCTACCTACCCCTTGGCATGTCCTCTCTTTTCATCGTCTTCCATTTCTCTTCGTCGTACTCGGGCCCTCGCGAACTTCGCCTCTATCCCTCGCTCTCGTTTCTTCGCCCGTGTACACTCTTTCTTATTCGCTCGTCAGGGCGCGATTCCCTCGCTCTCTCTCTCTCATTTCGTTCTCTCTTTTTATCCTGCTCTGATTTAGGGTATCCTTGTTGCACACGCCGGCCGCGAGCAGTTCGGTGCGACGGAGAACCGCGTGGAGCAGAGCCGGCGAGTATACAGGGCTCCTCGACTCGGCTCTCGTTCCGTTTCCTTCTCCGATTGCCGCCCGCGCGACCCCTTCTTTCCTATACACGACGTCGTTCCAGCCGTCGTAGGGGAGGGCGAGACTCCCGGTTTCGCAGTAGGGGAGGCTGTCTTATTCTTTCCACTCATTAAGGCGGATCGATGTGGCAGTGGATGCGGCGCCACGAGGGGATGAGGTGCCTGGATCTCACCCTCTTGCTTTCCCTCATTCTCTCCCTCTCTTACTTCTTCTACTTCTTCTTCTTCATCTTCATCTTCTTCTTCTTCTTCTTCTTCTTCTTCTTCTCCTTCTCAATTTCTCATTCGTTCCTACTTTCGGTCTCACATGGACAAGAATACAGACAAGGGTGGTCGGAGGAGGGCGCGAGGGCTGCTGAACCGGTGGGCTGAGGTGCTTGGAAGAAGGTGGAGGCGAGCCAGGCACAGCATGACATGTCATGTACCTCCACCTCCTCATTCACTCACCCTCTTTTGCCTTATACTCTTACTCCTACTCTTACGCTTACTCTTATCCTGACGTTGCTGCTCCCGCTCGTGCCGCGACCCCCATCGGATCTCTCTTCTAAGTGTCTCTCGGTGATACACGCGTGTGTATGTACATTTGTATTTACATTTGTATGTATACGCGTTCCACCGTGGTCGATGTAAGCGGGACGCTTGGAAGCATCCACGTATCAGTGTTGTATCTCGAAAGCTTCGCGCAAAGTACTCACCTTATGAAGTATTCGTGCGTGCATAGCTAGTAAGTCGATGCTTGCAAGGGTGGTTAGAGAATTTTCTTCCACACTTAGCCACATAATCGAACCAACCACTCGATCGGTGGTTACGCGATTATCGCTGCGGTCTCACCTTCGTCAGCTACCCCCTTTATTATGCGAGTTGGATCATCAAAATTAATTGCAATTGATTATAATTGGCCATTTGCGCCTTGGTTCCGTTGGCTGAACCTTTCAGATAGACATTTTTTATTTTTTTTTCCAAGGCGACGATAATCGACGCGGAAAGCGTTGGTCGTCGCGGTGCTCGTCTCGCGCGTATCCCTCGAGCGAACCCTCGCGAGCTTTATCTCCGTTGCACATCTGTTTGCCCTTTAATGCCGCGCGAAGACGAGCCACCCTCGCTCTACTGGTGAACGGGAGAGCCTGAACAGGCTGCCGCGTAGGTGTGCTTGTGAATATTCGATGCATTCGATCGCCGGTTATTACAAAGTGGCTGCTCCGCGCGGCGCCCGAGCAAAAGCATCGATTGTGGGAAAGCGGGCAGAGGGTGGTCGCGACGCTCGAACAATTGATACGGGGTTCTCGCCGATTAATATTCATTATAGTAATTAACACATTTGCATCCGCAGGAATATCGTCGAGGATCCTCGGATATGGATAGTGTGGGGGACAATCGGCTTTTTCATCCGACCACTCGAATCCCTCAGCTCCTGTTAATTCCTGCTTTAAATAACTTTTAGAGAGTACCCCGAGAAAGATAGATATCTCTCTCTCTCTCTCTCTCTTTCTTTCTTTCGCTTTCTTTCACCTTCGTTCTCTTCTTCCTTTACTCTCCGTCACATTCCTAGAACAGTTTGATTAATTGCTCTGGCCCTTGCGAGCCCATTACACTCTTCGGAATCACTTTGCCAAACGAAACAAACAACAGGAAATCTTTTGTACCTCTTCCCACACAGTTGAACGAGCGGCATTAACGTAAACGAGCCGCACTTTGTTCTACACGAAAATTCGTATGATGTATCGGCGATATTAGCCGCGCCACGATTTCAAGATAAATTGTGATCGGATGGTGTTAAAATCCACGGCGTTGAGCCGAGAGGATATAACACTTTGCTTGAAGAAAACACCTTGAGTATCGTCGCGGGTAACGTAAGATAACAGAGTCTCGCAACTCTCGCGCGCGTAACGCGAGAGATGAAGATAGGAAATCCGAGATGACGGCGCAGCGATATAACGAAAGAGAGATAGAGAGAAGGAAAGTCTTCGCGGAACTAAGGTAGCTAGAGAAGGATGAAGCTGAAATCAGAAGTTGTCAGCAAATATACTACATTTTGCAGGATGAAGTGTGAAGTTTAATGTTTCATGGAAATTCAGATATCGTTTTGACCTCGGTGCTAAGGAAATAGTTAATACTTTTACAATGGCAAATACCAGTATATGCGCGTGTGTGTGCAAGTGTGACATTTCATCGTAATCCAGAAGTTACAATCTCTTTTGCAATATATTGGTATTGGGCAAGCTTTATAAAATTATTATGTAACTGTTAATTCACTCGGGAAAGTTAATATCGCGTTAAATAAATTATTTGACATTTCTAGAAAAACCTTCGGGTGACTATAGAAGGCTCAAATATCAACTGGCATTTAACTATATCCACCAACGCGGACTATCCGATCCAATTAATCGAGTATCGATGACCTATTCACTCACACCTAAAGAAACTTGTAGTAGCTCTAATTTCAAGGTCAAGATAGATTCTTTAAAAGAACTGAAGAATTATGACGAGTCAATATCCAGGAATGATCACAATATAGATCAAGTTTGAAATAGAATTGTGATTGGGGAGAAAGTTGAGTGACACGAAGAATTTCACGAATGTCAAGGTAAAACCTAATTAGCAGTGCCTTAGAGGAGAAAGAGAATTTCCGATGACCAAATGGCAAGATCAAGAAGAAGAAAATGAAGACGATAGAGAACATGAAATAGTGTAAGACGAAGAAAGTAAGAGAGAAAGAGCAGAGAGAAAGAAGGAGTCCCAAGGCAGACAGAGGGTAAAGAGCAGCCACGTGCTCAGCCACGTGGTGACCGAGCCCCACCCTTCGCGAAGCGAGGACCGCTCGCACCCTCTCGACGGCAAGCGGGCAGGCAGGCAAGCAGGCAGGGCACCACCATCCCACTCCCGCTGACGAGAGAAGAGCCGTTCTCAGTGCCGCGAGTAAAGCCGCGCCGACGCCAGCTGACCACGCAGTGGACCATCCACCACCGACGCCAATAAAATCTCTGCGTTACTCACCCGCCTCGGACTCTCCCACCCCCAACACTCTCGACCCACCACCACCGCCACCTCCCATACGCGTCCACACACAGTCGCCCAGCAAACACCCTCTCGATGCGCCCTTTCTTCCATCCTTCCAACCTTCTCCTCTACCTCTTCCTTTTTGCACGTTTTTCCACTGGCCACGTGGGCCGGCATACAGCACCCGCCACCCCCAAGTCCAGCGGTAGCGCGACACGTGACTGCTGCTCGTCTTCTGCGCCGCGTCAGCTGACCGCTGCTACCCAACTACATGTATCTACTGTTTTCTACCTACCTGTTTGCCCGACTTCTTGCGCTAGAAACGATTCTATTCTTGCGACCCTCTTTTCTTTGCTCTTGGAATACTTCTACTTACTGAATTGAGATTTAAAGATTCTTGCAAGAACGTGTCGCAGGGTAATTGAAACTGTTTCGAACCAGTAACGATGGATTTGAATTATCGTTTTGAAAGAATAGTAGAAGCTTTTGATTATGGCATCATCGAATTATCTAACAGGAATCAAACTCAGAATACTGTGACATTGGTTAATATCGAGACTCCTTCGCGTTGGATATGAATAATTAGTTAAGTTATTGCAAGAAATTATTTTTCTACAATTTTTTTTCAAATTAACCAGTAAAACATTTTCCAGCCGGCAAGTCTCACCGTGATACATAGCAAGTTAAGAGTCAAAAGCTGAGCATTTCACTTGCAAATTGGTAAAATATTTATAAACGGCCAAACGGGTATTATCGAGGAACCACATCTTTTGCAATCATTTGCATAACCCTCTCTTCTCTATTACTAGCTAAAAAATACAGCATTCCCCCTTCCATAAATACATCATAGCATTGACTAATTTCTTTCCCGACATGTTCCTGAATAACAAATTTCTGTGCATTTAATTTAATACTGCTGAAAATCTCGAGACCCGACTCAATTGGTCTCCGTCTCTCGCGATATCTCTGTCGATGGAATAAGTGTGTACAAGCCGTCGACATAACTGCTTCGCTTCTATCTTAAAGCTCGTGCCGTTGACCTTCGATATCGGATTTGTGGAGAGGTAACACACAAGTCTTTACTCACACTAAGCTACCGCGGGGTCGAAGGGTGTGTTTGTGCGTGTCTTCCGTAGTAGGAAATACGCATTTAGCGTCGACCCGCACGGAAGAGAGCGTTTGGTGCCGTTGACGGAACAAGTTGAGACGCCTCTTCCTACGAGGGTAAGAAGTGGCAAAGTTTCACCGCAGCCTTGCGTTCGGCACTGTATTTTCTACCACTTTTCTCGAACCTCCAATAAAATGAGATGCTGTCATTAAAACTAGGGAGCAGTAATATTTTGCAAATGAATTTTAATTGGAATTTTTGTAAAATACTGGTATTCGAAGTAACGTTAAATGCTCTTGCACGAGTGGATAATTAATCTGGAAGTCCTCGTGTTTTTAATTACGAGCTAATTCCGTGGCCCAAATTATGAGTCCCCGAGTGTCACTCGCAATATTACGCTTACTTATTGGGGCCATATTCGGTAGGACCATCGACTCGCTTCATCGAGTCCAAAACTTGATGCAGACAGGTCGTTCAAAGTTGCAAGCGCAGATCTCACTCGCGCAATACGATCTCCGGCAATACCGGGTCGCGTCAGACGTAAGTCTATTTTCCTTATCGAGTCAAGAAGGCGAAATTTCACCCTGCAATCGAGACAAACCTATCGATTTCATAAACCTGATACTCGGAAATAAACTTTTATAATTAATTTTCAATTAGAAGTTTACCACACTCTTAATCGTATTACCAGATTACTCGGTATTATCAAGATCAAGATCAGAATTATTGGATTACGCATTATTGATAGAGGTTCGCGTTAATATATTACACTGAAATGACAATGAACAGGGAAATTCAATGAACAATACTGATTCAATTCTGCATGAAAGAGAGCAAAGAAGTTCGGGTGACACGCGTCACCCGTCGAAATTAAAAAGTGCCGAGTCAGAGCTCGGAAGACTTGGCCCTGCTCGATCCGTCCCAATCCCCCTTCGCGAGCAGCGTCGATTTCGGACATCGAAAGCGCACGCGAGGCGCATTGAAACTTGGCACAAAACCTCCTCGAGAGCCAGCCCCCCCGTCCGCGGTATATTATCCACCGGAGTATTTTCGCAGTCTCTTTTGGTGCGACGGCGGTGGCGCGCGCGCGAGCGCGCTGAGACATAAAGCAGCAGTAGTAGCAGCAGTAACAGCAGCAGCAGCAGCAGCAGCAACCCCTCATATGGCAAAGCAGGAGGGAGTCACGAGATGCCTATACGGCAAAGTTTTAACCCGAGCGTGCGTCGGGCCATCATCCGAATTATAAGTAGAGGAGGACGCGAACGACGAAGCGCGCGAGAGGATGCGAGTAGGCACTGTAACAGTGGCATGACGTTGAGGACGAGGTCGACGAGGACAAGAGTAGAGAAAGGCTCCCATGCGCGCACCTACAGAAAACATACGTGCACTCGGAGCGCGGGTAAACCTACACATACGTCGACTTGGGTACCTAAGGTCGTCTGCACGGATGCCTATATGTAGATTGCAGAAGAACCACGCCCTCTCCCGCGGAGGCCTTCCGCCACCCCCTTTCCACCCTTAGCCCATCCGCCCCCTGCGCCTTCCGCGCGCGTACCCCTGTGTACCCACCACCCGGCACCACCGCCGCCGCCGCCGCCACTGCCGCCTTCGCCTTCGCCTCATCCATCCCCAACCCCTAATGACGCAAGCAAAGCAAAACAAAGAAAGGTTTATACACCGGAGGAGCGCGCGCTCCGCTCACCGCCCGCCACCCGATCTCTCTTTCTCTCTCTCTCAAACGTGTGGCATGCCAGCCGGCATTTCGCGCTCTTTCGATTCGCTCCAATCTTCTCTTTCTCTCATAGCCAGTGCTTTCTCTCTCTCTCTATCTGCTCCTCTCTCGCCACCCTCGAGTCGCTCGTGTTTTCTCCCTTACTCTATCTCGACGGGTTCTTCCTTGTTCGTTGGGGGCTCATTGCGCGGCGGTCTCGCTCCCCAGCATTCTCTCGCTTTCTTTCCGTCCCGTTCGCTTTCCGGCGCGTTCGACTCTTTCCCGCTCGTCTCGGCTGCCGCTCACTCGCTTCCTCGCTCACATGCGCGCAAATGAAATCGATTAAAATGCTGAGCGCAACTTCTAGGCAGAGCCGCTTGCTCGCTCTCTACCCCCATCCCTCCGAGCCACCCGTGCCACCCGCGCCACTGCCGTGTCCCCCCCCCCTTTCTACAACCTCCCACCCTCCGCGCGCACCCTGTAAGAAACCAAGAAAACCCTTACGTGCGTTCCCGTTGCTTCTTCCTTGCCATTTCCTTGTCGGTTCCTTGTCGCTTATTCCTGCCACTGGCCCCAAACTATCCCTCACCGACTTTCATCCCCTGCTGCATCTTTCGCCTCTTCGTCCTCGAAAGACCGATCTCATTGCACCATGTGCATTGTCACTTTACACGCGTGATTACCAACGCGACTCTTAGAGGTCCGTGTCGAGCAGTTGGTAAGAATCTGGGAAGAAAGAGAGTGTGCACGATGTACGTATATATCAAGTTTCATAAGACATTAGTGCAGAGTAGCGTGGAAACGATGCACGAGTCCACTGCTAGGTAAGTTACGGTCGGATGTTTCTATGCATCCACTCTTTTCTATGCGTCCATCCAGTAGTCGAGTCCGTGCACCGTCCGTCCGTCCGCTCGTACCCTTTCACAGCACTTTACTTTGGCTCGTTTGTTTCGCCCGGTTTTATGCACATACCTGCATGTGTACATATTTACACGCGAAAGTAGAAGTACATGCCGGTACCGAGGAATGTGGGAGTGCAAAAGAGTGCAGCTCCGTAGGTTTGTCTCCGGGCTCTCTTTCGCGGGCAGAACCGCGACTCGGGCAGTGTTCTGTGTATACGTACGGGATATACATGTATAGTAGGGTATGTGTGACCGTGTACGGCCCCGTGAGATAGTGGTAGCCTTACCGAGAGTAAATGAGTGCGCGGCAGTCGGAGGCTGCTTGGTAAAAACAGTGGCCCTCCTTACCTACCCTTTCCTTTACTACCACCCCTTTTCCACCCCTTTTCCACCCTCTGGCCCAACGTTCTTGCTCGAATCCGTCTTTCTCCCTCCCTTTCGCGCTTTTCCTTTTTATCACCGTTACCAGCAATTTCCCTCTGCACCCTGCGACGCTCATGCTCCGCCTGCAAGATTCCTTCCTTTTTCCTTACATTTTCGATATTCTACTTCTGACAGACTTGCGGGTTGATGCGAGACTCAATCGTCTTAGATTCTGAAGAAACGACGAATTATTGCGCGAACTGAGCCCGCGTTCTCTGCACTCGCTAATGTCATTGCTCCCAGAGGTCGAGAAGGGTGGTTGCTTGCATCGCAAGGTGGACTAGAGGGGAAATCCGGTCGAGGGCATTTGGAAAGATGTTTGGAAGATACTGAATGCAACGGTCATTCTATAGTCTTTGAGTTATTTCTGATCGACAGATATTTCGGTGGGTTCATTAGTGGATCATTATCAAAGAAGTGATACAAATTTATTGGAGACTCGAGACTGAAGATTTAGGTGCTTGACTTTTTAAGACCTAGCAAGTCATAGTTGGGAAATATCTCGAGTGAGAGATTGTACATTCGTGTTCGAGTGCTACGGGGAATAAGTTTTCTTTAGCCGTTTCGTATAATATTCGATATTATTGTTATAATATTTCCTCGGATAAGATTGATTTCCCCCGGAGAGAATGAATTCGTATTTATTTGAAAAGGGAGTCAATCGGATTTGCATTAATTTAAAAAATAGCATCGTTCATCTTTCAAACTTCCGACCGCAGTACTAGAGAGTGCCGGTCCGCCAGGCATATAGAAAAGCTGTAGATTCTAGAACTATTTACGAGTTCCTTCTCCCTAATTAGTTTTATTTCCCGAGAACTTTTTATTGCTTAATTTATGCTCCACAAGTCCATACTTAAGACCCAAGGAATTCCCGGGAATCCAAGTTTACCAAAGTCCAGTGCACATAGAAGGCGAAAAAAAGAAGATGAACGAAGAAGAAGAAGAAGAAGAAGAAGGTGGAGGAGAAGGGAGAGAGAACTTCATCGAAACCACACCGTTACTCCGCGGCCCGCCGAGAATGCAGTTCGCAGTTCCCTCGTGCCTCCATATCACATATAATAAACTCGCGCTTCGCAAGACAAGCTGAAAACTGCGGCAAAAACCGGGGATCGCATTCCGAGCATGCTGCGAGTACGAGAACAACTCGTTCCTTTCCAAAACCGTGTTTATTAATGGACCGCTTTGCAAAAGTACCACTCCAACTTTTAATCAGCCAGCTCTGGGCGGCCAGATAAATCTTGATTGTATCTTTCGAGCCGCTCTATATACTGGAAGCTCCCCCGGTTCCACCCTTGAATCTTTACAAGAACAGGACAGAACTCTGCTCTCGAGACAGCGAAGCAGCAGCTTCGAACAATTAGAAACGAGGACTTTCCTCAACTGGTATTCATCGTAGAAATCGGAGCTCATAATGTTTAGCATCGATCCAAAGTGACATTGGCACCCCAGACACCACTACCACCACTCATTTCGGGATTCGCTTGCCAGCGACAGTCTTAATCGCAGGGGTACACGTGACGCAGGGGATTAACCGGGAACAGTCAGACCAGGAGAGAGAGAGAGAGAGAAAGTGCTAGCTCGTGTTTTCCCGCTCGTCCCGGCTCCCTAATTTTTAAACATTCGCCCGCTCGCGATCGAAGGAACGTCTTAATTCACACAGCGGCCCGGCTCACGCAAACGCGGCTAGCGTGCTCGCGAGGATGTAGAGTGGTAAGGAGAGGAAAGAGGGGCTATCTCTCGGCTCGTTCGAGTGTAAACACATGAGAACGCGCGCAGGCAGAGGCAAACACGCCAAGGGGGGGCATAGGGAAGGGGGAGAAAGACAGAGGGTGAAGTCGACGTGCACGTACGCGAGTATTTTCTAGTTGCTCGAAGGAGAAGGAAACGTCGGAAAAAGAGGCCGACGCGGCCCAAGGCGGAAGGGAGAACTGGATGAGGGAAAAAGAAGAAGATAGAGAGCAAAAGGGAGAGAGAGAGAGAGAGAAGGAAGTAGTGCTGTGGGGTAGATGGTAGCGAAGGGTGCGAGAACGCGAAGAGGGTGCAGGAGGGTGGCACGAAAGTGGATAGGGTAGCTAAGACGACCGGCTCCCAAGTAATTATAAAATGCAATCAATACTTTACATATTTTTCACGCAGCCAGGAGGGTCGCCTCCCTTGGAACCCGTACAAGTTCTCTCCTACGACTTTCTCCTTCCTCTTTCGCCTTCTCGTGCAAGAGGAGCAGGCGCCGTCTAATGCGGCGACGCGAGTAATCACGAGCCAGACCCCGAGTTTTTATTATGAAATTGACTTTGTTAAAGTTTCCGAGGCAAGCACGCCGGATGTCAGGATACCGTGGCATGCGGGATGATACACCGGTGGAACTACCATTACCACCCCCCCCAAGTGGATTCGAATGATACAACCGGAGCGACTTTTGTATGGTTCCAAACACGAAAACAGAGCGCGTCGTACAACACTTGGCTCGTGAATGCAAAGATGCGTGGTTGTAATTAATTTCGTCTGGTGACTGCTCTCCAGGACATTTGTCCCAGGGAGGAACATCCTCGTACGTTTTCAGAAGAATCGCGCGCGCCCGCGCGAGGTTTTGTTCATGGTGAATGTCGGCTGTCACGCGTGGTTCATTGTCTCGAATGGGCCACGCGTGGTATAAAAATAATTACTAAAGTGCATTGCGCCTCGTAGTTGTGTGGCAAGCTGCTTCGGCATTGGTCGTGTGAACCGCGAGATCGACGCGGCTGCTACTGAACGACTCTAAAGCCGATTCATCACGCGTACGTGGAACTCTGGTGAGCATATAGAGGCCCCGCCATTCATGAATGCGAGTGGTAGAACTAAATTTAGAAAAAAAAGGAAAAAAAAATGAAAAAAAAAACAAAATGGAAGAAGAAAACCTGCAGCCCGCAACGGGAAATTTTAATTATGAAAAACACGGCAGGCGGTCGCACCGGTAATCACGCTTGTACAAATGTATCGTGGGACGCAAGAAAAACGACGGATTCGTGACTGAGAATGCAGCGCTCAAAAATGAGCGAACAATGAGACCGGTCGGAGGAAATAATGTAAATTCGCGGTACCCGAAACAATAACCCTTGAACGTCGCTCGAAAACTCTCCGGCTACCCCTGCCAGCGCGTGCTACTGCGCTGCTAGTGGGAGAGAGGCTAAGGGGTGAGAGGGAGCTAGAGAGGAGGAAGAGCCGACGACATGATCGTCTTTGACCCTAAATCCGCGCGGAACCTCGCGAACTTCGGGGATTGATTTACTACCACGGAACCCGTTGCGCCAGAGTCAAATTTTCGATGGTAACCAGCTTAATTAAAATTGTATTATCACACTTGTCATTTGATTAAAATTTGTTACGACCAATGGAAATTATACGTTAGTCCCTCGTTTATCATATTATCCTCTGCAGTCTTATATCTAACGGAAGGTTTTCGTATAATATTTCCGCGATGGGGTTGAACTTTGGAGAATTGGGAATAAATATAACGGAATTATTTATTAGTTTACCCCTTTACTTGTTATTAGCAAGCAATCAACAGCGAAACACGTACAGGTTACGTCAGGTATCAGCGTTTATGATAATCTAATTGACACCACTCCTTTTTATGCATTTCAGATTCGAGGTCGATCGGCGGAAGACACCCTCTCTCCTCGACCGTTTCAGGGGCGGCTCTCCCCCCCTAACTCGTGGTAAGTTTCACCAACTCAGGATAGAATATTTTGAACGGTGCTCTTAGTCTCCACTTGAACTAACTTATAACTTCTGCACCACCGATCCAAACAATGTCACCATATAAGCATATCATATTCCCCCTTCGTTTCTACAACAGTTTCTATCCATTTCCGTACACGCCTATCTTCGCAACAATTTTCACCTATCTCCAAGCAGTAATCTTCATGCATATATGTACTGCAGTGGTGTAAATTGTTTCGAGTGTACGAATGCAGAATCATTCGGATAATAACCCTACGTCTAGATCGAGAATTTCCATACAAGTGGGATGGCAGCCGATTAATACCGGAACACCACCCGTAGCAGCAGCAGGTCCAGCGGTCTTCCAGCTCTTGGAGCGGTCCTCTCCCCCGGATTCGCCCACGAAAGTAAGTAGTGAGTGAGCGGCATTCAAGGGTTGGTGACTGCGGGGGTGGCTCCGTCGGCAGGCAGGCAGCGCAAGAGGTAGAGTGAGTGAGACCAACCGACCAACAGTGGCCAAAAGTGCGAGGGAGAAAAAGAGAGGGAGAGAGAGGCCGAGTAAGGTGGAGGGTGGTGAGGTGGAGTGGGTACCGAGGGTACGGCCAGATTTTAACGATTCCTCTGCCGCGGAGTCTTAAGAGAAAGAATGGGGGGGGATGGGTGAAATGAGAGGGGAGGGTCGGGGGTTGGCGAGGGTGTCGAGGGATGGCGCGGAAAGAAGAGAAAAGGGAGGAGGTTGGAGGTAGAGGAGCCGGCTGTGGAGGAGGCTGTAGGAGGCTGTAGGAGGCGGAGGGGCCCCGCGGAGGTGGGCGAGCATAGGAAAAGACGAAGGAGGAGGAGGAGGAGGAGTAGGGTGATGCAGAGGGGGAGTGGAGATCGCGGTGGCGGTCGAGAAGGGTGAGTGGGGCGGGTGTGCGGGCGAAGGACGCGAAATGAAGAAATTCTATCTACATTTCCAACCCTTCATGCAGCGTCTTACCCCCTTCGCCGCGGCGTCTCCACGGCACCCCGGCTGCCTCTGCCCTCCGAGGCTCTCTCCTACCGACCTCTCTCTCTCTCTCTCTCTCTCTCTCTCCGACCTTTCCTTTCCTTCTTCTGCGTCTTTTCTCTTCTTTCCATTCCGCGCCTCTTATTCGTCTTCTTCTACTTTTCTCTTTTTCTTCTTCTTCTTCTTCTTCTTCTTCTTCTATTTCATCTTATTCTTATAATTCTCCATTCCACCTGCCTCGGGTGTTTCGTTCCCGACGTCTTCTTCTTCTAACCGTTTCGTTCCTTCAGCCGCTAACCTCCTACTACCACTGCCCTCATCCTCCTTATCCTACGGCACCTACTCCTCTACTTCCTCCGTATAACCCGAGCGACCCCCTCGGCCTCGCTCACTCACTCACTCGCTCGCTCGCCCTCATCCTCACCCTTACTCCCTCGTCCTCTCGCGCGCACAACCCGCTCGTACTCGCATTCGTACTCGCGGTCCCCTCGGGCCGCGCAACCCGCGAATACCCACCCCACTGAGACAATACGACTGACTCAACCCCCTGCAACAGTGCGCCTTCTTCTCCAGCTTCTTTACCTTCTTCTTCTTCCTTTCCTTCTTGTTCTTCTTTTCCTTCCTTTCTTGCTTTTTCTTCGTCGCCGCTTACCCCCTTCTCTCGTTACCAATCAGTCTTATTCTTATTCGTTCTCCTGTTTTCCAACTCCTTCCTCTTTCCTCGAGGACTCCTTGTCCTCTTGTTTCTCTTCCTCGCAGACTTCCTTCGGGCTCTTCCTTGTTTTCTTACCCAGCTTGGTCCGTCTCTCGACCTAGCTCCTTGAAAACGGCCATCGGGATCCAGTGCCATCAACATCTCGACCGTCACGGACTGCACCAGTTAACCGCGGCAAGGTTGCCACCACCTTCCTATCTTTCATTCCACTTCGTGCATGGCCTTCGCCATTTCCATAACCCTCGTCTTACGAAACTCCTGTCCGCTTCTTTCGCTTTTCTCGAATACGAAAGCGAAAATTTTGCTTATTAGAATATTTCCCTCCACTGACTGTACTGAATCGGTGTACGAGAATTTTGGTGAACAACTGATGGTATTCGGAACTCTCACCGTGCCATACCATCTGGACCATGCTTCTTGGACTGTCGTTAAATCCACGGCTTTCTGGCCAAAGTGTGCCAGCTTTTCTCGATGATCGATACCGCCGGCCTATAATGACTCACGCTGATTGGGTCAAAACAAATGCAGTGAATCCGATTTTAAAGTATTGCTGCAATCAATGCGCTCTGGTTGTTATGGAACCAGTGGAATAACCAGAATTGACCGTCTTATGTCTGTCTTCTATTGTAAATGACCCATCCACATTTCGCGACGCATTAACTTTTTAATGACACATTCAATAGAATTATTCTTCCCGAAATCTTCATACTAATACCACTCCTCACAATGTCAGTTTATACAGCAACTGCTGGGGTAATTATAAAATTTCCCTAACATTGTAAAAGTGGTAATATACCTCACATCACAAATGTAAATCGCGCTAGTACTTTTTGATATTGTTTATCATAATTGAAATTTAAAAAATTCAAAACATCCGTAATTTTCCCAATTAGCTACTTTATACGGATACGAAGTACGATTAAAATTGCGGCTTTGACACAGAATGATTAAAAATGTTTAAAATATCAAATACAACAATAACAAATAACTGTAGAAAAATCCATTCATACAATTTTATTCCCTATTCAAAACCACACATTTGACCCACTGTCACTTTTACTCTATCTCTTATAGATTTCGAGATATTTAACAAAACGTGTTTTGAACCTCCAACTACAACCCTTAATTTCAACCCCTTAGAGTGCGACTCAGCACGTATAAAAAAATACTTGTGAAATATTTTTTCCGAGTTAGAAAACCTCCTCGCGAGTATTAAAATCGGACAATATACAAATATATTGATTGATCGAGTTACTCCTTTGTAAGGGAAGAGAAAAAGATTAAAATCATTCGTTCCAATTGGTAGCTGCTTATTCTTAGAATTCAAGTCTCATCGTTGTTTCCAAGAAACAGAGTAGATTTCATCGTGCGTAAAACAAGCCAAACCGGGAGGGTGGGAGGGGGCAGAAGTAGCCGGTGCAGTCCTTGGCCGTTACTCGGGCCATTCCGGGTGCAGCGCGGCAGCATCAAGTCGCTGCCACCGGGGTCGGCCATTACTATGATTGTGTGCACGGAACTTTAATTATTATTATAGCGTGGCAGTCGTGGAGCCGGCCGTATGACAATAAGGAGCACCGACACGGAGCACTTTGCTCCAGGCAGGTGTATACGCCAAGCGCACTAGGGTATTTGTGAGGTGTGGGTGAGGGTGCAGCAGGCCGCGTAGGTGAATGTGCATCTCCCCGGTTCTCAGCCCTTCCTGGCACGCGCTACACTGTGTGCACGCGCACGCCTTTGTACGTACAAACCTCGACAGATTGAGATCTTTTGTGCCCCGCTTTCTTCCACCCGCGAACCACCTCTACCGCTACCACCACCGTGCATCCACTTTTTCACTTATTTCTTCCGTTCGCTGCGCACTTGCTTGGCGCTTGTTAAGCGAGCGGGTGCAGGTTTGCATGATTTTTGGTAGGGCGTTTGAAATGTAGAACGACCGCAATGGATTTTAATTTGGAAAGCCTCTTTGAAAGCGAGTGGGGTGATTAGAATTTCTTTAAGTATTCCTCGTTTAACTAATTATTTTTTTCTCTACTACTGCTCATTGATTTCAAACCAAATCGAATAATGGAAACAAAAACCAATCTGATTTATTTAATAAGTTCCATGCGAATGACCTAACGCTGGTCAAAAGTTACTAAGCAGATTATTTTATAAAACCAAACTTTAAAATGTTGCTTTCAATCTTGCAAGAACTTTAGGAATTTTATTTTTAACTTTGTAGCAAACTTTGTATGCTGACATACATAAACATCTTGTCTTATACAATAAGCTGCTAAAGTGTCTGTTTGTCGCCGATAGCTTATTGGTTGCTTGCGTAACTGTACCAATGGGGTGAAGTTACCACGGCATTCAAATACCGATACCGCCTGTCCTGCGTAATTCAGTTTGAATTAGCAGACACCTTTGCACAAATCATTTTAATTACAATTTATAATATCTAGAACAGCGGTCATTTCGTATGACCGCCAGGCTTTCTGGTATACATATACGTACATACCTTTTACGATAAAAGTAACCGACACTCTTACTGTTAGTTCCAGTTTCACGATCCAATACCATCTTGGAATCAGTAAGACGAAGAAGGTGGTGTGTAACTGGGAGGGATAGTTCCCTTGTTCGCTAATTACAGAGTTCGAGCGTTCGTTAGGGCTTTATGCGAGGCTAGCACGGCACATTCATACGCGCGTCTTCAGGATTGAGGTCTAATTACTTCGCACAATCACACGAGGAGCGACCCTTGAATAAAGTCACTCGGCCAGAAACTTTTTCCGTTTCGGTATTATTCTCTTGCGCGGAGGAGGCGAGCTAAAGCAACGAAAGTCAAACGGGATCCGCGTTACTTTGAATTTCCTTCCATCGTTAACGAGGATCGTGGAAACGTTGCTCCGCGCGCCCGCACTACGCCGCGAGCACGGTACCGTACAGCCCGAGAGAGTCGAATAATGGATCACGGTTAAATATAAAAGTCGCATGAGCAGCGGGTCCCGCTCGCGTAGGAATAATACCGCGCACCTAATTGTTGGCTACAAATCGCGCGTCTGAGCCTGTGATTTTAATTAAGACGCCCTTCACGCTAGGCTTCTTATCTGGTACAACGATGTCGTAGGAAATGTTTTTTTTTTATTTTATCCTGCCTATTGTCTCTATTTCCGGATAAGGATGAGATTCGAACGTCAACATTTTATTTACGTTTTTTTTTGGTCTCTTGTCTGCTGAAAATATCTCGATACAATAGTGTTAACTCTAGCTGAAGATCAAGCGAAATTCATAATTGGACTACTGACTTCTTATTGAAAATACGTAGCATGTTATTCAACGAATTTAAAAATTGGGAATTATGACTGATAATAATTTAAGGAGAATCAGAAAATTGATATTTGAGAAAATATCTATGATTAATAATAGCAACGCGAACGAAGACAATTATAAAATCGGAAAATGTATTTTTCGCGAATTAGGAAACAATTAAGCCTAACATCTCGCGCCAAGTAACTCCGAGGCACTATCCAGCTAAAAGCAACGATCTCATCGATGAAGTAACTAACACAGGTCACATCGATCGTCAAAAAAGAGAAGAAGAGACACGAGAGAAAACGAGGTAGCACGTGACATCGTGCGCAAATCGACATTTTTAGGAAGTGGAAAACTCTCGAAATATTCGCCCCAAAAGACACGCTATAAAACTCAGCACGATGTAAGATACCGAACGATAGGGGAGGTCGTTGCCGAGAGTAAGACAGAGATAGAGAAAGAGAGCGGATGAGACTGTTACAAACAATGGAAAGGTAGTCTTGGCGGACAATAGCTCGTGTGGAACAAACACATCTTACCCGTTCACCGTTTCTCACCCTCACCCCTCAGCCCAGTAGACCTCGTCTTCGTCCCCGACGCACATATACCTTTACCCAAGGAGAGTGTAAGAGAGAGAGAGAGACAAAAAGACAGACAAAGCGGAGGCATCGTTTGGGCATATATTCTCTTCTGGACTTCGCATACTTACGTTTTCGAGCTTTAAAAGCTCTATTGCTTCTGTGCGCCCCGTGCGCCGAACGAAACAATGGGGTGGACAGAAGGCCCGTTCTCTCAAGACAATGATCCGCCGTAATTTTTATATCCAAACCAGGGATGCGTGAACAACACCGGAATTCGTGGCTGCTCACTTTTCGACCTACCGAAAGTTTTTCGGATTTTTCTATACTATCCTTCTTTTTTTTTTTTTTTTTCTTCTTTACGTCCCGCTCCCTTTTTTCTCCCGTTCGGTCCTTTTTAATAAGTTGTCGCGAACGTGGCTCGATATGCGATGCACTGACGGATGTCGCGAATGTGAGTCGAGCAAATGCGAAACACGGCAGCTAAAGGCTGATTGATATTGGAGAAGATGGTGGAATTCTACGGTGGGGTTTTAAGATATCACTTCGTCATCGACAGGTGGCAATCGCACTCAAATTATGTCAAATAGACTGGTCTATCTAAAGCGGATCTTTTTCTGATTTGAATCGAATCAGTGCGATTGAAATAATTTTACTCCATGACTCTAGACTTTATAATAACGTTAGAACTACTGGAGGAATTGAAATAAACAAATTTGATACATCGTCTTCATGGAATCTATTGTTTAATAATAGAGTATTTATTTGCAATTCGTTGTACGATATAGACAACAGAATTGCTTTAATTATTGATTAAATCAATTACCCATCAATGCTTGATATTCCTAATATTAATTCCGTAAGAAATACATCGATAAATAAATGAGAATAATAAGACTACGAAGTACCTTTTGATCCGGTCTCCGTGGTTTTCCATTCGGCCGCGTTTAACGGCCGATCAAACAAATCTCTCAAACTATTCGCAAAAGCATTCAACAATTTAAACGCATAATTTTCTCGCATCCGGAGCCTTTACGAGCTTGCCTTCAAATCGCGCGCCAATGAACTCTAAACTCCGTCCGACTGGCGGTGGAAAACTTTCAAGACCCCTCCTGTGTGCATTATCGTCATCTCCATTCCATAAGTTCCCCGATACAAGAGGCAGGCCTAAAAAGAGCGACCAGGCGATTCAGGAGCGAAAAGAAAAAGCAAATAAGCGAGTCCTAGCGAAATGAGCAGTTCCCCCTAACACACATTCTCGAAGTAAGAGAGCCACGGATTCCCGAGTACCCAATGCCCAAAGGAAGCCTGTTCTTAATTCCAGGGAGCGCGTATCATTGACAACGGTGGCTCCAGGACGATACGGCAGGTGGCGGCTAGGAGTAGTCGAAGCAAAAGGGCAGAGAGGATGAGAGAGCAAGGGGTGCAGAGGATCAGGCAGTTGGAGGGCAGGAGAGCCAGTGGATGAGCGAGAAAAGGCGCAACCACGATGAGAAAAGAGGGATCGCGGACCAGGAGGGTGTTATATGCGAACGGGTTGACTCGTTCGAAAGGGAAAGGGTTAGACGGTGGCCTTAAGTGTAAAAGATTATCGGTAGGCAGAGCGCGGGTGGTATCAACGGCAAGGAGGACAACGTCATGGAGGTGAAGGAGGAGACTGTGAAGGATAAGGATGAGAATGAGGATGAGGCGGTCGACGAACGGCAGCCCACTTTTTCCTGAAAAGGGGGTGGTGGGCATGGGGTGGTGAGAAAGAGCGCGGTGCGAGGGCCTTGGTGGATGGTTGGTAGTAGAGAAGCTCGCTCGGTAAGAGTCGGGGGTACGGAGCACGAAATGAGGGTTCCTGAGTTTTTGCCAGGCGATCAATAAAAGTCTCTGTGCTCTCCTCTTATACTTGTCGTATAACGAAGTAGGCTGGCTGCCTGTAAGGGGTTTGGGTGCGTGGCCCGGTGCGTGCATTAATTCCACCTCCGCCACCTTCGTCTCTCACCCGTTTTCCAGTGTCTCTTCTTCCTTCTTCTTCCTTCTCCTTTTCCCCGAGAACTCGCCTCTTCTTCCACCCTCCCGCGCTCATTCTCTTCGGCCTCGTTCCAGCTTCTCGCTCCACACTCGCTCTCACGCCCCCGTCCGCTCTCCTCTCGCGTCTTTTAAGCCCTCCTCTCCCGTTTTGGTCCCCTTATCCTACACGCCCTCGTTTCCTCTCTCCGCGTCTTCCTGCCTCGACTCATCAACGCTCGCCGCCTCGGAGAGACAGAAAGAGCAAAAGAGAAGGTAAGAGAAGAGAACACGCACCCGAATGCCAGCAGTGTGGTGCGGTGCCACCGCGCGAGAGAACGAAGACCCGATTCACGATGAGCCACCCTTCGCCCACGGTATGTCCTGCTAGCAGTCTGCCCCGCTTGCCGCGGGACGTCCTTTAAGAAAACCCATGCCTCCTTACGGATCCTTGACACTCCCTGTCTCAAGGCTTCCCTTCTCCTCTCCCAGAGATTTTTGATTCGAGATTGCTTTGCTCCTGCTGCCTCACTCATTATGGAGCATTCTCTTTTGCTGCGAGCGACTCCCAAGACTTTCCAATTCCACGACGTATCTTCGAATTAACATTTGCGTGTACGCATATTGTACCGAGGGTAATTCTTTTAATTCTACTGACTTTATAGGATGATGATGACAGATATGATTATATTCTTAGGTCTCTGTGAGCGCTTGTAATGTCTCTTAATGGTCATTAGCAGTATGTACGGTAAAGGCGAAGATTAGAGACTAATTGAATTTATTAAGTTACACTGGCTATTAAGCTTGAGAGCCTTTAGGGTAGAGCCCTTGGAACAAACCTTCAAACATCTACATGTATCTACGAATCGTACATATATTCTTGTAAGAAAGCGACTTTTCCATAAACGTCTACATAATCGACGCCGACACCGCAATATAAAAAGAAATAAGCATGATTAGTACTGGTACCGGGGTTGACATCGTCTCGCGGATCCTTTCCACCCCAGAATTCCTCCTTAAAGTAACAGCTTTCTATGGATACGTTCGCCGGCAGGTGGAAGAGTAGTTTCCCATAGACGCGCGCGGTACGCATAGAGAGAAGAGACAGCGGTTTGCATCGTCACAGATTTTCCTTTATCTGCAAGCAGAGTCCTTGCGTAAGCACGTACTATCAACAACCGCGTTCACGCGCATCTCGCGCTACAACGACGCGATGAGCGAGAGGTCTCCAATTATCCTCGAAGCTCTTCCCAGTCGTTCTTGGCAACTTTCTTGTACAGTGACGAGTCGTTCGGCCGACTGCACACGCAAGTTCGCGCGCGAACCCATGGCAACGCACTCTGTTATACACGTAGTTCGTTTCAAGCGCAAAGAGTGGAGATTCGCGCGGGCCGCCTTTGCACGAAGGAAACAGTGTAATCCGTGAGCTCCCACCCTTCTCTCTCTCTCTCTCTCGTTTTCGCCCTTCTAGCCGTCATGTTTGAGTTCCAGGAAGTTCTGTCGTAGCCGCTCGATGCAGTTACGATCGCTTCGACTTTGCCTTCCTTTTTTGGCGGAACCCACGGAACCGCTCCGTGGCTTGGCACCTACCGGACCAGACCAAATTAAGAGGTGTTTACGAACAAATGACTAACTCTGGACGTAAGTAGTTGTGTATCGCGTGTCTGGTAATTTACTCGTTCGTTATGCTCCAATTTAATGACGACTCAATGTGTACCACACGCGTACTGCTAAAAAAGAAACTATTCGTAAGATCGATGCATCTTAATTATTCTATTAAAGAGTTGAATCAGTTAGAAGGTCTAACGAAATTCGATATAAATAAAGAATTGTTGAGATTGAATTATTGTTGAATAATGTTGGATTTCTCACCATATATTATTATTAAGTATTTAATAATTATTCATTTATTAATTATATTGTATTTACGATGGTTTCATACTTTATATTTATCAGTATAGATTTTGTATTTTAAAGTAAGGTTTATATCCAGAACATACATTGTATCTGGACGGTGAGAAAGGCCCGTTGCACGTGCGGTGACAAAAGCCAACCGCTTGAGCTTGTAGAGTCTGCTAGAGCCTGATTTGGCTTCACTTCGTTTCGACCAGTCGTAATCGCAAGTTTCTCTGCTCTCGTGTTTAACACAATATAGATTCGCCTCACTCATTTTATTTCATCAACCTACTCATAATCTCCTACAAATAAACAAAATGCAGTTCTGATGATTATCGGTTGCTGAGTATTATTTATGTTGAGTCGAGTTTAGAGCGTTATGTTCGCAAGATTCGTTTAGTATCTCGTTGAACATTCGATTAATGCAAATCTTCTCGACAAAAGATAGGTAGCAGATAATAGATTTTGATTTCAATGGATTCTGCAGATCTGTTTGTGCATCGGTCGTTTTCACCTTCCTCCTTCGCAGACACCAACAATTAAGAAATCGCGTCTACTCGCTACTGATTTCATTCGAGATTGCAGGATACTCTCCGCTGGACAGTCGCCAAGATGGAAAAAGCTCCACTGGAATCTAAGAGAGACTGAGTCAGGCAGTCTGAGAGTATTAATCCTGCCACCCCGAGTCAATTGATTATTAACAAGTCTGTCGCTTATTAATTTAAATGCTGTATACATTCGAGAATGAGCCGAGCCAAAAAACATGGTTTATTTATGCTGGATCTAACAATTATACGACAATTTCCTTCAATTAACGAGAAGCGTTTTCTTAACTAATAATACATAAAAGAATGTCCAGTTCTTTTACCTTTTACCAGTTACTCTGATAGAAAGTTATTTTGAATATATTTATAATAATTGATTCCTACATTACGATTATCTTAAACACTATAACAAAAAATCAAAAATCAGTGCTAATTAGTCTATAATAAACCTTCTATTATAATTGCAAAAATATGCAGAAAATTACAAGGATAAATAAGGAATATTTCTTGAGAATATACTAGCAAATTTTATTCCTTAAATCGTGTAAATATTGTATACGCATGAATAAGAAACACAAAAGTAAAACGTGACGGAAACTTAAGACATTCACACCGATAGGAATACATAGAGGAAGAAGCACGTGGCATCTGATCCCAATGTAACGCTTAGCTTTAAGTCCCTAAAGCAGGAAGCGCCGTTCAAAGTTTCACACGCGAGTAAAATACATCCAAGCGAGCTCGAAGAGCCTCACTGACTGTTTAAAAATTCGCTTGGACACGCCAAGTCTCGCGGCCTTTCGTCCATAAGCCTCGGATGGCAGAGTCTCGTCCTCTTATTTCTTTGCGTGAGACTTGGCGTGATTCAGTCTTCTTCGAGCCGCAACGCTCTTCCATATTCACCTCTTTTTCCCTCGGGTCGAAGACCATTTCTCTCGCATCCGACGCGTCCCGTGTCAAGGAAGGCGCAGCGAGATAAAATAAATAAAAGCTTTGAACGCGGTAAGTGTAACGGGTTTTCCTCCGGTCGCGAAAAGCTTCTTTGATTTCCCATCACACGATTTTACGGCTTTGGCCCATGAGACCGATGGATAAGCCTCCAATCGGGACGCATCCTTTCGTCTCTCGGTTGACTATATCGCGACAGAAACACTTATCGTGATGTTATACATGATTCTTGGATCAATCATTTTAACGTCTTGGAATTCTATCTTACTCTTTTATTTTAATTTAATTGAAGCGATAGTAAGAGACTCTTAGCTTCCTTCGACTTTTATTTTGCAAATAAGTTTACTAATCAATAGTAATTCATGCTCAAAATTATGCTAATTTTTCTCTTTTTATTACACATTTGCATCATTGCACATTTTAACCCTTTTTTTCTATATACAGGGTGAGTCAATGACCTTGCACCAAACTGAAACCACGTATTTTGGGGGTCAATAGAAGCCTAAAAGTCCCGGAACACAAAGTTGAAATCTCAACCCTTTCGGAATTACAGGGGGTTGAAATTTTAAGTTTTAAAAAATCATATCTTCCGACAGGATAATACTAGAGTCACGGGTCTTTTTCTAGAATGTGTGGGAGGGCCCGAGGTACCTGGAAAAAAATATAAACGACGTGAAAATTATTATTAAGCCACATTATTATTGATTTTCTCTAAACGGGCAAATTTCACGTTCATAGAAGAACTACAAGAAAATCAATAATAATGTGGCTTAATAATAATTTTCACATCGTTTCTATTTTTTTCCAGGTACCCTGGGCCCTCCCACACATTCTAGAAAAAGACCCGTGACTCTAGTATTATCCTGTCGGAAGATATGATTTTTTAAAACTTAAAATTTCAACCCCCTGTAATTCCGAAAGGGTTGAGATTTCAACTTTGTGTTCCGGGACTTTTAGGCTTCTATTGACCCCCAAAATACGTGGTTTCAGTTTGTTGCAAGGTCATTGAATCACCCTGTATATGTATTACCATATTTTAGTTTCATCACTTAAATGAACTCTAATTAACCAATTTAAAAGTTATAAATTTCAAATTTTAATTGTATAAAAATTGATTTCGATCGGCGTTAAGAATATCGGTCCATTAACGCAAATTCTTTTTAAGGACGTATTTCCAGAAAATTAAACGCGAATCGTGCCTTAGTAATTTCGAAATGGTACCCTTCTAGAAAAGCGGAATCTTAAAACTGCCCTAGGAAGTATCTTTTCTTGGTCTAGTGAGTTCTTTCGTTGTCCAAGTTAGGGATGGCCAGGCATCGATCGAGATTTACTGGACCATTCCGTGCTGCTTGATTTCACGATACTCTCTCGGGGTAGTCTACTTGGAAACTTGCGCCGTACTGTCGCCGCAGATTTAGCCTACATACAAGCGAACTACTAAACTGTTAATAATCGATATCTCTCAATTCAGTAATCAGATTCTTACGCGATACACCGCGTCGTCGTTGAATGTATTTCGCATATCGTGCGTAAAACGATCATCAATGGAGAAACATATTCCTTTATCTAAATTCTCTTTCAACAAAATAACTAATTTATTGTTAGATTATTACTATCCACAAATCACAATTTGTTTCAAACTACTCAACACGTGTTTCATGCATATCAGCTTGATTTTATCTTGCTTCGAAATTAATTAGAATAAATAATTTAAACCCTTATTTATTAATATATAATTTAAATATTTCTTTGTTTATTGTTAATTCTACAAATTGTAAATTTCGAATTCTTTTATCATAAACGTTTTTAGTCACTGTTTTTGTATCGTTAAGAATCGTGCAAAGGATTAAACAAGAATCCTTTTACCCTAAAGCTTATAGTAAGAGCCTTAAACAACAGAAATAAAAAGCCGAGTATATTTTCCACGATGAAATCATTGACTAATGCAGCCTGACACGGAACAACCGGGAATGTGCACGGCAAACATGAGGAAGTGTTAATAAAATCGTGACTCGGCGTTGCGTGAAAGCAACGAGGCCGGTTCCCGTAACGATTCTAGGTAATTAATTCACAATGGAATGCTGCACTTGGTGGTCCGTGGGTTTCAATGGTTTCTCCGCGCATACCTAGTATATGAATCTTCGTCTCTAGGACCCTTAATACTATCGATCCTCCATGTGGCCTGTTTCTTTCTCTCCTATCTATGCAATAGATTTTGTAGGATCGAAGAAGCTTCAGAAATTTACCTCGCGATTTCATCCCAATCTTGGCGAGTAGCTCTTTTCAATTAAGAACTTCCTGCGATCTTCATCGAAACTCGCGCAATCACTTTCCACAATGATACTTATTTTTCAATAATATTACATCTCGTCAGGTTTATTTCGAGTAGAAGTACTTCTAGACAACAAATCGTAAGTAAATCTTAAGTTTTATGAATTATATTAATTAAACATCTGTAATAAATATACGGTTCATTCAATTAATTGAGTATCAATTGTATTTATAATATTTATCATATATTTATTATAATTTCGACTTGATGGTTTGAGTTTTTTGATATATCACTTTAGTGATGGATATTAAATATATTGAATTATCATCATCTACAAGAATGAGTAATCATAACAGTCAAGTGAAGATAATTACAACAAAAGTACAAAGTCAAATATCGTTGAAAATGAATTCTCGTTTATTATACTTGTTTCAGATGGGAGCAGAGTATCGACCAGAATATCAAACCCCCCAAAATAAGTATAATTCGTCCATGACGAGGCTTCAGATTGCGAACACGTGAGCTCGCATGCTCATGATATTCTTCAATCTCCGCGCGCCGCCTCCTTCTGAACCTAATTAACATTATCGATCGTGTATATCGTTACACGCCTCTTCTCGCTTAACGTCGCACTCTTGACGGAAAACCCTGGCGCCTTTGCTGATTGTGCGCTGCTAGCTCTACATTAACTCTTTATCGCTTGCATCGCGTTTACTTTCTTTCGGATGTAATATAATTCTACTTCTCCTCGCTTCTGGATAATTATCCTACCTATAACAACCAGACAAATTACTCATTTTAAGGTAACGGACGCTGTGTGTATTTGATTGAAAGCGAAAGAGCCTTGATATTTCTGTTGCAGCAGCTGATATGTATAGATCGAAGGAGGTTAATATAATTACGACTAAACAATGACAAAATCAATTACTGTGAAACAATGTTTAATTGTATCTCATATCAATAAATAACATAATAGAAATTTATGAACCGATATTTAGATTAATTTGGACTAACCATTGAATCATTAGTCTATAGAAAGTTTTGAGATATTTATAATTGAATGAATGGGTTAACAATTAATAGTAATAATGCAATAGAATGTAAAATTACTGATAAATAGGAATTATTTAGAAGCTGGAGGATATAATAAATAAAAGTGAGTACATGTTTAGTTGGAGATTGTTAAAGTACGGTCAAACGATACCGATCGTCGCAGGTTGCTCGGTAGAATTACTACTTCTAATAGCCGAATGAATGTTCGAGAGAAAATTTACGAGCAAAGGACCTCGAGGAGCGAAACGCACCCAGGGACAATAGCAGTGTCCCAAGGAAACAGCATAAGGACGTGTTCCACACGAGGTCATCGCGTGGTCAGGTGCACGCGCAGGTACACGAGCTGACATACCTGGAGAACGGTGTACACAACAAAAACCGGCCGAATTACCGCAATTCGGACAGGTAGTCTCTGGAAGCATGCGTTTCCTGAAAAATTCTTCCTCGAAGACTATTGTTCCCAAGTCATATTTATTGAGGGCTCTGCGTCATGCGCTTTTCAAGTTACGATGACACGAATACTTTGTTATGTGTTTACTACCATTGCGTGCAGAATTACATCCCCAGGACAAAGCTTTTCGTACTCAGACGTCATATTATGCATTGACTCGGTTGTTTCTGTGAAATCTCACTTATTAAGTCGAAATTGAGGCCTGGGATCCTGAACTAGAGAGATAATTTAGATTTTATTAGGTAATATATAATTTATTATTTTAGGGCTAAAATACTTGCTTTAGCGTTTTTGTTGAGTGGCCTATATCTTTGGAGAATATTTGGGGTACAATATTAAATATACAATATTTTGTAATACAAGATTGACTCTCGGGATTTAATATATAATTCTCATGTTATAAGTAAGTATATAAAAATATATGCTGGATAGTTATGTAGTGTAGATGAGAAGTACATCGAGATGCATATTATCATGTTGATCAAATTAGACAATGGCTAATTAAAGCTCTGCTTCGATGTACACTTATGTATCCTACAATGAGAGAGATCTTGAAGGGATGTAAGTGAGAGCACGTGGCTCACGTAGACAGAGAAATAACAATTTCGAGGTAACCGTATTGATGATGTAGCGTGTGCTCACCATGTGCTAGGCACAATTTTCACCCGCTATATACACATACCCCAAGATCGCGTACTTAGCCGCTTATTGAAGTCATACAGTCGCGCACTTTCGAACTCGGACGGTTCAGAGTTACACTATGTGAAATTTAAGTGGCTCATCAACTTCGATGGCAACGTAAAATTGACCTTTTAACGAACTTTTGATTCTCTCGTTATGATCATCTGCCGACGTAACTCGGTGAAAACGACTATTTTGGAGAAATATAGGTAGAAAAACAATCGTGATGCTTCGAAATAAAATATCTTGTATAATTGTCAGTTCTTAGAATAAGATTCGAAAATTGCACAATTCTTAACGTAAACGATACACAGAAAGGATTATTGTAAGAAGTAGGATTGTATTCCCTATATTTAAAACACGGTTAAAAAGATTATAATGACCCAATTGTTTAAATATCCATATATATCTCAAGATTGCGAGATTTACTTGGGTTGGATAACTTTTTGTACCATGCAGGAATAATTTCAAGAGAATCGACTTAACAGCAGTAAATATTAATACGCCAGGTAGTAAAGCTACACGATGAATTATTATTATCTACGTAAGCACTCGGCACATATTAACCCAGTTTTAAGCCGAACCCTAATAAATCAGTCACATTAACAATTTATCCTCACTCGTACATCACCGTTGCATCGTCGCGCATCCGTTCTTAATCCATCCTCCAAGCCACTTCCAACCCAAACGAAAGGCTCATCCATAATCACCTACTAATCACCCGCGCAATCCTTCCATCACCGTCCACCATTACTCATAATTACCCATCGCGAGGACCCCCGCGAGTGCAACGGATGCACGCTCGTCGCGTGCAACCGCAAGAAGAAGCGTCGCCGAAAAAACGAGGAGAAACGCAGCGGAGGCTCGAGAAGAAGGAGGTGGAGGAGATGGAGGAGGAGGGTGAATGGCGCGAGGGGGGTAGAGGGAGCTCGAAGAAAAGACACCGAGGGAGAGTAGCGGGAGAGAGAGCCAAGCAAGCAGAAAAAGCCAAAGTGGAAGAGAACGTAGGAGAGGAGAGAGCGAGTGTACGGGGCTAGGGGTACCAAAGGAAAAACGAGAAGAAAACGCAACGTTCGTGGAAGAAGGAGTCAGCAAGGAGAAGGCTAGGAAAGAAGAAGAGGGTTGCAAATGCTGGTTGGTTGGTAGTGGTAGTGGTGGTGGTGGTGGTGGTAGTGGAGAACGGCAGCGTCGCGGCGTTGTCCTCACACGTAGCGGCGCTTTCTTAATCATCATCTGTCTATCTCTCGACATTAGTCGAGAAGAAGAAACCAGGGAGGACAGAGCAGAGCACACCACGGTCGGGAGAGTGTCGGAGGTAGGGAGGGGGGAGGTGGAAAAGGATGAGGGCCGCGAGTAACGAAGGGGGTGGCCGGGTGTCCAGAAGCGGGGGAAGGGTGCTTGCCAGTCGGTTCCAAAGCACGAAAGAAAGGAGAACGAAGGAAGGAAGAGGAAGAAAGGAGTAGAGGAAAGGACCAAGCGCAAGAAGCGAGGCGCATAGGTACCGAGAGGTCCAGGTGAGGGAGTACACCACAGTTGGAAGGCGAGAGGGGTTGGTTGCTCGCGCCCGCGCGACCGACCGACCGACCAAGAGGGAAGGAAACAAATGAGCCACTAGCGAAAAAGAGAGCCGAATCTGAAAGACACGTAAGACAAACCGAGAGGGAGAGAGAGTCAAAGGCGCGGACGAACGCGTGCAAGCGAGCAAAAGAAAGGGCGAAACGCGGAAAGAAAGAGGAAACGAATGCCGCGGCGAAGGACGAGGACGATGAGAGAATGAGAGAGAAAGATGGAAAAAGAGCTGGAGACAGAACGAGAGAGAGAACGTAAGAGAAAGAGTAGGGTAGAAGCGAGAGGACCGAGATAGGAGAAGGAGAGCGCGGTCAGGACCGCGGAGTAGCAGCAGCAGCAGCTCGCTCGTCCAAAGCAACCTGAGCGAGAGAGCACGAAAAAGAGAGAGCAACAGAGACAAGCCAACAGTGAGAAAGAGAGAAAGAGGACGCTTCTTACTCCGCCCAGCATCCAAGATGGCGTTGGCAGCGGCTCCCCTCGTCATTAAAATCAATAATTAAAAAATACATCCGTGGGCACCTTCGCTTTTCTAGCGCCTCGTGACGCGTGCTCGGCACCACCCGGCCGAGAGCGGCCCCGATATACGTATACGAAACGGAGGGGCCGCGAGCGCCGCCACGCGGATGCTTGCCTCGATGAGAACCACTGAACCCACTGCTGGATTGCCTACCACGGGGGGTTGGATGCCGTATCGCGTCGGATCGCGTCGGATTGCGTCGGATCGCACCCGTTAGAAATACATACCATCACCATTATCGTACTAACTGACCTGTGGAGAGTCACGGGGTGGATAGTGGTACCAGGCTGCACTCGCGAAACCCTTCGACAAGGACGCTAAGACGATTGGCTGATGGTTTGGGAAAGAGGGTACACTTCCTACGATCCTTGGCTCTCTTTCCTCTCTCGCTCGCTTACTCCTTCTATGGTTTAACTGTACCCTATTCGCGGACTTACCTTTGACCCTTCTAGTGCCATCAAATACTAATTGAGAACCGCTTTAACCGAATTTCTAATGTACTTTGCTTTACATCCAGCTTGAACGTCTTCGACTGGGCTCGATTATTATCAATCTTTTGACTAGTTCAGTGATGCACGTTCTTCTAAATATTGTGGAGAGATTTTTATCTTCGAAATTAATCGCTTTTAACAGATATCTCTCTAATTGGCACAATCGTCGAGTCTTATATGTATAGATAAGAATACGAAACCAAGCGAGGGTGAACTGAATAAGAAATATGAACTCTGATAGAAGTTTCTGATCGGTGGGAGGAACGCGGTTCCAGAGGAGTTAAGCTGGATTCTTTGAACTAAATACTTTGCGGGATGAGGTACGGAAAAAAAGAGGATTTTTAGGTAACTCTAAGTTCCGGACGATTACGAGGAAACTTGTGAATATAGATTACTCATCATTTACATTAGACAGACGTCTACTCCAACTGTTTTATCGATACGAAGTTTATTGCGTGTTCCCATAGACAGATACATTTTAGATATATGTCAATTGGTTCTGAATGATTTCAACAAACTATTACATTTATTTTATTGGAAGCCAATTTATTTGTAATGTCTTCGAAAATCATACCTCTATATATAATATATTTACAGCGAAAATATAGCAAGTGATACATGTTTGACTTTAGTCACCCTTTCACGATGGTATGAGTCACGAAGAAGTTGCAGAAATTGGAAAGAAAAAAACAGCGATGAAATGGAACGCGAAAGGTCGGGGGGGGAGATATTTTGAAGTGTATTTCGGTAGGTTTTGTGATTTGAACGCCTCGCACGAAGCGGAACGGAAAGGTACGGAGGGTGAGTGTCGTCGAACATACCGTAATTCCATTCATGCGTGGTAATATATACAACCGTGATCTATAGCCCCAGCTACCTGCTCCATGCAAATGAGACTGTTGGAACTAATTACGTACTGCGGGCTTACGATTTTTCAGAAAGGCTAATCCCAAAGCCTATATTTCTGTGTTTCGCTTCTTGGAACGAATGAATGACCATTGAAAGCTTCGCGTCAGTTCTCGCTGATGCTATAACTAGTCTATACTTGTCGCATGCTATTGTTTATTTCCTTGCCAACCCTACGGAATTTATTATTATATTCTTAATAATACTAAATAATAATATCCTTGATGATAATAAACAGCAAAGTTTATCGACGAGTCGGATCGATACATGCTGCAAAATGTAGATGTGTAACACGAATAATTAATGGCAGCTTAATCAAGGGTAAATTCTTATCTTAATCATGAGATTACCTTGTCTTAGTTAGACGTGTAAACTTTTAAAGAACCTTAGTGTCGTGTGCCTCTCGAGAAACTATATCAGTTGAAATCCAAATTTAATTATGCTTTTAAATACAACAGTATATATTTAATTTAATATTCACAGTAATAAGAAAAGCTGTCACTGTACAATACGACGGACACCGATGATTTTCTTCGAGATTATATTGAGAATGGTGGAACAACTATTGTTCTCAAACTACTCAGGAATAAATAGCTTAGAACTAATACGCACTGACCATCATGTTGTTCCAATGAATAGCAGATAGTACCTGTAAATACTGGGACCTAATGGTCCAACTCTTTTTCCGATGTCAATAAACGTTGACCCTTGCCATTTTATGACCTCCGCTTTGTTAGTCTGACGTTTCGAGTGCGTTTACCGTTATCCTGCTACTCTGCATGGACGGTGAGAATGAGCAATTTATAATAGAATTTTATTTAGTTAAGTCTGTTCCATGGCAAGAAGCACCATAGTGGCACATGCGGTTTCAAATTCATGCCAAAAGATTCCATACCAATAGAATCTCATTATAAATCTACAGTTCAATAACGCGAAGCTTAAAATAAATCTTCAAGCAAAAATGAATTCGAAATTGTTTATCGAAAATTAAAATATTCCCCTGGAAATAAGTTGAAACAATACACACATAGTCCGATATTGTATAATTCACTCGCTAAATTGTAGAAGAGAATCGTACACTCGTGTTCAAACTGGCAAATCGAAGTAAGAATTATTACTATCGGTATTATTATTGCGATCACACGAGTAATGTTTTCAAGAGCAAAAACCAAAGAGGATGTACTCGAGTGTCAGGATCCTCTGTTACAAATTCCGTCGAGTGTCCATAGTGCGAACAAAAGTGTTTTCAAGGAGGGACCACCGAGGGTCGAGTCCGCTGGTCAAAGACACAGGTGTCGAGCAGGTGTACCTCCCGCGAAGGCAGCGATATTTGGGCCGAGAAAGGGCTCGGAAGGTAGCAGGTAGATTGTACAGGGGATCGGTTGACGAGGGCTTAGGAAGGTAAATCGGCTAATCAGGTAGAGGAACCTAAGCATCGCAGCGTCGCATCGTTCACCAGCGCGAACAAGCTAACAAGTAAGTAAGTAAGTAAGTAAGTAAGTAAGTAAGCCAAGAAAGACACATCGAAGGCTGGTAGAAGCGAAAGAAGACAAGTTCGACGAGTGGTGGCGTAGAGGAAGGACGCTCACGGTGAGGCGCGTGGTGGAGGAGCAAAAGGTTGGACAGGACAAGCGAGGAGAAGGAGGGTCCGATGGGCTGGTACCCACCCAGTTGGAGGTGGCACAAGGAGGTGGGACTCTTCGCCTCGTTCTCCACTTTCAGTGGCAAGTCCGAAGAGGCAGTCACAACGCGACTGCTCTAAGAGCCGGCTGTCTACCGTCGCCGCCGCCGCCGCCACCGCCACCGCCGCCACCGCATCCACCGCCGTTCTACTGCACACCTGTGTGCACCGCTCGTGCACCTACGCGCGCCCACACCGCACGCCGGACTCGCGCCGCGTCGCTCTCACTTCAGCACTTGCGCGCTGTCTATGCACCGTGCTTCTTCTTTCCTTCCTTCCTTCCTTCAATCTGTCCTCACTTCCTTTCATCCTTCTATCCCACCAACCACCACCGCCACCTGCGGAATTCCACGCGTGCCGCGCGCGCGTCACTGACACGCGTGTCTCCAGAGACACCACGGACCAATTAGCTCGACGTTGATTCACTCCATTCGCCGGTGCTACCTGTCCAGGACTGGTGCTACTTCTGTGTCTTTCACTCGTGATTGTCTTCTCCCGGTGTTAGTTCGTTGCTCCGATGCAACTCCGATCAAGTATAACTATTATTGTAAAATAATACGGTGAGATTGTCACGTGGGCAAGACAGCTGATGACCACGGAGTAAAGGAGGATCTTGGAAGTTGACGGTGATTTCCTTGAATTCGAGCTATTGGTACGTGCATCACATGCAGTGCTAGCGGATAAGAGTAAGAGTTGGTGGATGGTATCGTGGTAGAGAGAAGCTTAGGGGTAGTAAAGTTAGGGGTGAGCGTGTGTGATAGAGTATAGGGTTCCGAGGAATCACGAACGAGTATTCGACTGGATACAGTTGTGTCAAGCACGTGTATTCTGAGTCTTTGACACTGGTACCTCGTTTCGTGGGCCTTTGTACTTGGATCTTCGTATATTCTAGATATATAGTATATACATATATATATATTCTAATCGTTCTCAGGGTGAGTAATGCGTCTTGCTCACGCACAGGTATGCATTATGCCAGAGGATACGCGAGGTTTCTTGGGACATCCAACGCGTATGGAAATGTCGATGCGACGCGAAATTACACCGTGATCTATCTCTCCTCGCGGTACATAATCATACAATTTTTATTCCATGTATGCGCGCTCGCTCGGATGACTACGGGAGTACACGTATAGTTGCGGTTTGGTCTTCTTTCGGAACTTACAATCATTTCGCGTGTCGTGAGCTCTCGACGTTTTTTCCATTGCCTCGTGCTTTTTCTCATGGACTTTTCTCGTACTAGTGTGCTTCGATACACTCACATCCACGAAGATTATTTTTATTTCATACGCTGACAGATCCTTTGTACCCGACATCTTCCCTTAAACGCAGAGAAACATGCTTTAAAGAGATGCGAGAAATGATCCCATGTTGAAAATATGTAAAGCTGCAGATGAGCTACAGAGACGAATGATTAAGAGATCGTGAATTAAATATATACTTGTAAATAATTATATTGCTATTTTCTGAAGAATAAGGGAGATAATATTTAATACCATCTTATTGCCTATCAAAATACATAATTAGAGAGTCTCACAGTAAAACTGATAGTGAATTTACTTTTAATAATATATTTACATATATTATTGAGAATATAATTGAATTATTAGAATTGAAATACGTTTACGCGTATGATCAAACTTATTTACGTTAGAATACGACGCGCGATCATCATTGAAATTCAACTAAAGATAGAGAGACGAGAGGATACATATTTGTGTACATGAGCGTCGCACGCATTACCCGCAGTTTGCCATGCACTAAATTCCCCGACAAAAGCTGCCGAAGCCGACTTTGAGGCGCATAGCTTCCCGGGGTGCAAAGTCAAGGCGCGAGAGTGTGTATTTCGTTCTATACATACATAAGCGGGTAAAGTGAGAGAGGGTAGCTCGAGTGCAAGCGATCCGCACATACGTATAAGTATAGTAGATAGGAGATGAAAACTATGTATCCGGAGCTCCTTTACTTTACCATGGGTATCCCGTCGCGATGCGAGCGTCGAAAAGACCTCCTGAACTTGGAATTTACCCTCCCGGTGCCACCTCCGACGGCGGCCTTGACTCTTCCCTGACTTCGCCTCTCGTTCTCATCGTCGTCGTCGTCGTCGTCCTCGAAATCTTCGAGACAGCCGCACTCTCACTCCCGCGCGCGCCACGCTGCTCGAGAGATTCGCGGCCAAACTTCCCGCTGATTTTCCTCTACCAGAGAGATTTTATCCATCGATCCTCCTCGACTTGATCTAACCGCGCGAAAAATCACTGCTACGGTGGGGGAGGGAAAGCCGCCTTCGAAGATATAACGGAGTATTATAGGATCATCCGACAACGAGAATGTAGAGATAAAAGCAGAGGGAGAATGAAAAAAAAAAGGGGGGGAACGTGAATCTTATACGGTCAAGCGATGATCCGTGGCTTCTCTCTTCTTTTTAGCTCATCGAGAATGTTGTCTCGTGCTTAAACAAACCTTGTAGAAAAGTAATCAGTCGATCCCATCAAAAGCAATTCCTGCTTCTTGGCAGTGGAGTATGTATGTGTGCACGCGCGTGAAGCCTTCTTTAAGGGATCTTACCCAACCTCGCGTGAGAAGGTCCCATAATCATATTAGTAAAGATAATTCCATCAAGATCGGGGTGTTCCGAAATGACCGGAGGACCGAGCGAAGGTCCGTACGGAGGTCCGAGTACTCGAAGGTACTTCGAATGCAAGGGACTTGGGTAAAACGTCGGTGAGCGAGTGTGTGCGTTTGTATACGTGTGTACCAGAGGGGGCGGCAAGGGTTAGACCAGCGCGAAGGAGCGCGCCTTGCACGGAACACTAGGTTCCCAAAGTAGAAAGGAAGGAAAGGGGTAGTTCGCGGCCCGCGAATGTTGGTTGGAACGGCAGGACACGCGCTGTTGGGGGTGGTGGCGAGCGTCGGTGGTGGTAAAGTGACGGAGGAGAATCGGTCGACCAGAGAGAAACAGAAGAGCCACGCACTCTCGTTGGGAGGGAGACGAACGAACTCGCCAGAAATCAGGAGAGAGAACGGGAAAGAGGAAGGAAGAGAGACGGAGAGAGAATCGGGGGTGGTTTGCGTGCTGGCGAAGGAGTGAGAGGGAGAGAGAGAAAGCGCGAGTCAGAGAGAAGAAGAGGGAAAGGAAGAGAGTGAGGGAAGATCGCGGAGCGATAGAACGATGGAGAAAAGGAGAGAGGAGCAGTGTGAAAGAGAGGGGTAGGTGGCCTGTCAGGCGAGTAAGGTAGAGAGAGGGGAGGCTGGTAGGGTCCTGGTAGGGGTAGCTCTAAGGAGCGAGAGGGGCGGGGATCTTAGGAGGGGCGCCTAACGTCACGGCGCATTCACTCACCGGCCGTCGCCGACGCCGCTGTGCCGCACACGCAACCCACACGATACGGTCAGTTTTCTCTTAATCCCTATCCCTAGTTCGTAGTTCGAGTCAACAACCCCTTCGCGGCGTTCACCGTATCTATCTCTTCTTTTATATCTATCTCTTTTCGATAATACCAGTCATTCGCATCCCGCGGGAAGATAAATCGTGAATCGGCGCGCTAACGTTTTCCCGGCAACTTCGTTTCGAGTATTAACGTTACGCGCCACGCGAGAAGGAGTTTGGTGATCAGGAAGCGACAGGCGAAAGCCAGTTCGGATGGTTGTGGCGCCGATGACAGTGATCGTGTCTGAAGGAGACCGTGGGTGACAGTGAGAAATCAGCTGATCGTTTAGGGGCGCCACGCTCTCGAGCCGCGTCTCTCTCGCGTTCGGGATTGCTTGCCTCCGTCGCTGTCCTACCAAACCAAGCTACCAAACCACACACACACACGTTGACTGGCACCCTCCAGGATAGAATAGCGCCTTGGAGGAACCACGCGCTTCGCTACGGCGCGGTGCCATGCTTTTCCCGCCAACCAACGGAACCCCCCCGTGAATCAGTGTCCTCGTGAGAGTTATCCTGCTCGGTTCGTCCTGCGCGCGGATTCTCGTTCAGTGTGAAAAGTCTCAAGGCTTCCATCGTACATCAGCAACAGCAGCAAGTGTGATCCAGGTGCCGGTAGGACTCGTGGCTAGTTTCGTTCTTCGCGGTACCAGGTGCGAATGTGACGTGTGTTTAATTTCCGTTATCATCATCATCATCATCATCATCATCATCATCGTCATCACCATCATCACGTGATCCTCTTATATACGACGATCGTGATCATTTGTGCTTCTTTGGTCAATCTTGTGCGCTGGAGATTCATTGTACCTGTTTTCGGCTGAGTAAACGAGCATTTCCTCGGAAGGAACCTTCCTCGATAATGCGCTCAACTTGAGCCCTGGTCTTGGCCCTCGAAAATTCATCTTCTGCCAAAATCCGCAGAAAAGCGGCAGCGATTCCGTAAGTGGTCTCACGCGAGAGAAATCACCCTGTCGAAGTTAGTGTCGTGTGCCTTTGATGGCGGCCGATCGCGCGCCGATCGCTCCGATCGTTGGAAGCGCAATACATCATCGTTGTGTTATTCCTTTCTTGAAGTATACGAGTTATCGCAGAAATTAGGATTTCTCTTTAGTCTCGAGATATACTGGTTATTTGTCCGGCTTCGTAGTCGGACACGAAATCGCGCAGTTCGTGTAGCCAGGAAAACTGGCTGGTTCGCGTGTAAACCATTGCTATTGAGAGAAAGAAGGACAACACAGGGAAAGGGCTACTGGCTCTCTAGGTTCCGCCATAAATTCGTACTTTTTCCGGACACGTGCGAGTTTGACAACAAACTTCCGGGGAGTTTTCGACGAGCGCACAGTGGCGTACCGTGGTTTCGTAAAGCCTGAGCACTCGTTCGATTCCGGCGGGTCAACGCGAATGAATAATGCAAAGTTCCAAAATTTCGACGGCTTTTGTTTAGTGTCCACTCGCGTTCACTGTCTCTCGGCTAGTGTTGATCCGTCGCCGATTAACCCGCGAATCTCGATAGAGCTTCTCCAGTTGAATTTACTCTTGTAGCGTGCAAAAATCTCTTGTGAAACAATTCGAGTCCATACGGATTAAAAGTGTCGTTTATCAGGCACGCGACGTGTTCGGTTCCTCGCGAATCCCTTGAGACGATGGTCGGTTTTCATTCACTTGGTCGATCGAAAGAGCGAGAGAGAAAGAGAGAGAGAGAGAGAGAGATAATTCCAATGACTATTACTCTATCACGTAAACACGGCTGTATCGTACTTTCGACAAGTAATTGGGATCAACAATACAATATTTCCTGCATACATGCTTTCTCGTCTTTCACATTGTCCACCACTTTAAATTCAAGATTCTCAAAGACAAGTGTCGTGTAATAAAACGTTAATAACATCTCGTTCCAATATCGGTGACACGGTCGCAAAAGTTTAGTGCAAGCTACCGCTCGAAAACCACAGAGTGCCTATGCTAATGGGAATCCTTCTTATTAAACTCATTTCGGTTGTCGCTCAATCTAACACTTCACATTTGTATTACATTAGAGAAATGTGTTACATTCTTGGAAGTTGTAATTCGGGATAACATTCGCTCGTTCCCCTGTGACAAACAGTCATAAATATGTGTGAGTGTAATCATTCGATCATAACATTCGTGACACGTATTCTCACGTATGTATATTTGCTCTGGTTCGAACCGAGCTTGTATAAGATCTCGTGAGTCGCTAATACGACGGAATATAATTTTGCCAATACATTGTATAAGATAGTATAGAACAGTTTCGAACTTTGATCAAAGTAATTCTAATATTTGAAATCATAGATTTTCTAGACGATCGCTGAGGTGAAAAATGGATTTTTCAAATTTACGAGTAACTGGTTAATTTGATTACTGAAACGGATTAGTATTTCTTCTTAGTACAATAACATTCGCCAGGGTATCGTGAGGAACGTTCGTGTGCTTATCTGGAAAATTACATATATTACCGCGAAATCACTGGTCGATTGAATTTAATAGGTCCTTAGTTCGAAACCCCCCTCGTGTCGTGCTTAAAATCTCCGACATAACGATAACAAGTATCTTGCATTCCTAACATTATCGATGACCATCTTCGATAATTGAAAATTCATCGGTCATTGTAAAATCTTCAATCTTCAAAAACGAACGGAATACAGTCATAATTATGAAAAACGAAGAAAAAAGAAATATTTCATTCTTTGGATAGTACTAATTCCAATTTAATTTCCCATGAAAAATTTCTTGTACAGCGGAACGTGTTGTTTCTAAACTATTTTAAAAGGGTAACGTATGCACAATGTACGATTTTCGGTTGGATGAAATATTTTCTAGAAAATTATCCCTCTCGGGAAAAGTATTGTTCGTGAGCAGCCAGTAGCATACGTGGTAAATTTTCCGTCACTCAACTACGAAAGTGTTCACCGGGGCCGGATATGCAGATAGTTCTTATTCGTTTGTGCATGACAAAACCCCTGCGCGCGGCATTCATACGTGTTTTGCACCGAAGCGGATGAGGATTCCAAAGTATTTTTGGGATTGCTTTTGTCTCGGTTCCAAGTTTAATACGCATTCCAAACAAGCTGTCTAATGCACCTATAGAGTTCAGCAGCTGGGTTGGTACTAGCTGCAGTTACATTCTTCACTCGAGTAGTACCCTCCTCTCTCGATGGTTTCTTCTAATTTCTCATAGCATTCAGGTTCGTCCATTGAGGTCTTTTGCTTCTTCTGCAATTTTCTTCGAACTACTGAGTTGTGTGTCAAAAAAGAAAAGATTTCCATCGGATCATCGGATAAGAAATCTTGTTTTCCCTCGTTTGCGAAAAGCCATCTTTTTGAGGTGTTTCTCACAAAAAATTCATGGCGAAAGAAACGCGAAGTAAAGGTTCCAATTAGTGGGTTTGAAATCGCAAAGACCAGGCGCGAAGTCAAGCGACTTCGACGAGTGATATACTGATGCAAATTGAAAATCAAAGTTTTTGCGAATCTCCATAAAGCGCTGGTCAATGTCCTGTTGTTTCGTTAAATCGGTTTGACGCGTGGCGTTGCAAATCGTTGATACAATTTCTCACGCGACACAATAGGAAATTGTACAGAAATGGTACACAACGGATCGTATCTGCGACACTTTTTCCTTCCTTTCTCTTTGCTCGCATGAGCGGACTCTCCGAACTATTCGAGAATTGTATCGCGAGACAATTTGTTACTCTGCTATTAAGTATACGGGTACAATGGTAGTATGATAGAAAGCAATGGATTTCTTATAGGATCGTGTGTGGGGCCATAAGTTCCCAAGCCGCACCTTTTTGCGATATGTATTAATACTTATCGATCCATTGACAAAAACCTCTGTAGATAATTAACATGACTCCAGCACTAACAATTTTCCCACAGTTTTTCATTCCCAATATATTAACTATCTAATTATGAATGAATTATCAAAAGAATTTCTAAATTACATTGATATGTTAGCAATTTTAAGATGTAATTAATCACAGGCAAATTCAAACAATTTACCTATTTCATACGTTTAACTTTTATTAATTATGTTAGTTCCATAAAAAGTTACATAAATCAAATTGACAAATTAATTTCCAAAAGTAAAGCACCTGAAACAATAAATTTATCTATTCCATTAAATTCGTAAACTCCATATCACTGTTATCAAGATTCACTTAATTAACAAAATCGGGAAGACAGTTTTTCTAAGAACAATCATGTTTTAAAGTTTTCTTCTCAAGTGAACAGCTAACGTTTTAATAATTATGAACAACACTCTCCCTTAATTCTGACATTCGATAAATGATGTACAACATTAAAGGAAATACAGTCCTAAAAGTCTTCTAGTCCTCGTAAAATTCACCCTGGTAGATCATATGCCACCCTCGCGCGAACCCTAATTCCTCCGGGTAGAACCCTCCGCAGGATGACGCCGGCGCTCCACTAACCCGCGTGTGGGATCGCTAATTGCTGGTGGTCCGCAGTAGAGATCGTCCCGTGACTGACAGTGCGCGCAGTAACCATCAATTTGGTGTTGGCACTTTTGCAGGAGAAGAGGAGATCGCTGCAGCAGGAAGCGTCGGAGCAAAGCAGCATCAGGAGCACGAAGCGGAAGAAGAAGACGAAGGAGGAGAAGAGGCGGAGGAGAAAAAAGAATCGAAATAGAAAGAGAACTAGAACGAGAAAGAGAAAGAAGAGGAAGAAAAGAAGGAAGGAGTGGAAGAAAAGGAGGAGAAGAAGAAAAAGAAGAAGAAGAAGGAGAAGAAGGCGTTCGTTCGCGATAGGTGCGTGGCCCTGTGCGTGCGTGCATGGAAGAGAGAAACGGGCGCAGGACCTCGAGGTACGAAGGAGAACGAGGCGGAGCAAGGTGGCTCCGCTAACGGCACGAGTGGCGGTGAAAAAATGTCAAGCGCCGCGGAGAGTCCTGATGGGATGGCTTTACAGTCGCATTACTCTCTACGATGGAACAATCATCAGACACATATACTACAGGCGTTCGAGGCCCTCCTACATGCGGAGATCCTCGTCGACGTGACCCTCGTATGCTCCGAAACCAGCATCAGGGCGCATAAAGTCGTCCTCAGTGCCTGCAGGTAAACAATTGCTTTCTAATTATTTCTAATTGTTTCTAGCTTCTCTCTAAACGTTTTCGTGCCTCTTACGAGAGAACCTTCGGTCGGTTACTTTCGTTCAAAGTGACGGATATGTCCGTGGCATGTGCCTTGGTTGAAATCTCCAAAATTCTCCGGCTTTATACAGATTTAGATTCAGTATTTGGAAGATTTGTGACTTGATAATTTTAGAATGTTACAAAAAGGATTTTCAAATGTATTTCTATTACTGCATACAGCTTTATTAAAATCATTGCATGAATATGTAGATACAAAATTGAATAACCTTTGAAAGATATGAGTCAAGTTACTAATTATAAGTGATTTACAGTAATAATGATTTATTGTTAGATAAAATTATTCATTAATTGCATGCATTGTATTATTGCAACAGTATCATTTTAACTAGTACTGGTGCATGTTACTGTCTCTTATAATATCGTCACCTGAATCGTATAATTTAACCACTTAGAATATCACGTCTAATTACAACAATACATATTAATTACAATTAAAAAAATATAACATATTCTACTCTATTAATTCTACGTTAATCACTGTCTACTTTCTATGCTCGGATCTTGTACCTGTACATAGTTCTTCGCGATTAACGTCTTCGATAAGAGTTCTACTCCGAATCGTTTGTATTGGAAAAATTCGGAAAGCAGCCCTTAAGCGGTTTCTGTGTATCACAACAGTCTTTCTTTAAATGGTCCGGAGTAACGATTAATCGGTGTCCCGTGGCTGTCTAGAGAGAAGCAAAGTCAGAGGAAACGATGTGTTTCAGAACAAAGAGTGTTTTTTTGTCCAGAGACATTGTTCTTTACTTCGAGCGATTTTTGCAGTAGTCATTCCTTCGTGGTTTGCTGGTCAACTGCGTTCGATACAGCCGTGCAATGCTCTTCTTGCGGTGCGGAACGTATGACGTAAAGGCGGCAACGAGCGAAAGTCTTGTACCTCCCAGTATCATAGTCCCGCGATCACAGAGGGAACACTAATTCTCGCTGAAACTTTTTGTCGACTCGCGGTTTCTGCCGGCAAATCGTATCCCTCCCTTTTCTTGTTCGTTGAAGCTGCACCTTGTGACTCATTGGTCAGAAAATGCTCGTTTTCCTCGGTACACTGTCAGCCACCGTGCTTCGTCTATACCATCGCGATGCATTCTTTACCTATACTTGCACGATCGATTATAAAAAACTTGTCCAATGTACTCGAACGCTTGTACGCAGCATAGCAATATCGCCGATACCTGCACGTTGTAACACGAAGTCATCGCTAGTGTAAAACAATTCTTGGTTATATCCTGAGACCCATTCGCGAATACCATCCTAATGTACGACAACGTTTTTATCGAAGGCATATACCGAGTATACGAACTTTCTTGTAATTCATACGTTCTTGTTTCAGTCCGTTCTTTGAGAGGATATTTGCGGAGCATCCGTGCAAACACCCGGTGATCGTCCTAAAAGACTTCCCTGGACACGAAGTGGCGGCATTGATCGACTTCATGTACCGCGGTGAGGTTCGAGTCGGTCGTGAAGAGCTTCCAGGACTGATGAGAGCGGCGGAGAGCTTGCAAGTCCGTGGGTTAGCTTCGTCAGAGCCAAGGCCCGCATCACCACCCGAAACCCCGACAGCGGATCTTCTTTTGGGCGAACCATCGACGCCAGAAGGCGCGCGGCAAGGAACCCCGGAGGAAGACGACAACGTCTCGGAAAGTACGGCACCCCCATCAACGCGGGAGCCAGCTACCCTTACAACCTCTAGTATCTTTCACCCTTCGAGGGATCACCGCGACAGGTTACCTCACATGGGTCACCTCAACTTTGGAATGCGCGAAAGTTGTAGCTCGCCGCTTTTACCGCGCCGGAAACAGGCACGCCCAAGACGAAGGTCCGGTGAACTGGTGCCGCAGGATCTTAGTCGGCCGCATCCACCTGTTAGTTTAAGTCCGCCACCGAGTGGACTGAACCTCACCAGTAGTCAACAACAATCGCATCAACAGCATCAGTCACACCAACAGCAACAACAACAATCCTCGCCGAACGGGCAAAGTCAGCAGCAACAGCAGCAGCAGCAGCAACAACAACAACAGCAGCAACAACAGCAGCAGCAGCAACAGCATCAAGAAGATGTAGCGGAAAATCTCTCGATAAAAAGGTCCCTGTCGCCAGATCAACATCAGGTGAAGGTAGAGAGCAGCGAAGCTGCCAGTAGTCCGCGAGGCTCACCGCTGACGGGTACCGGTCTACTTCATCCCGACGGTTCCCTTCAGGATGTACCGTCAGCGGCCGCAGCGGCAGCGGCAGCGGCGGCGGCCGGATTACCGGCGATGTCCGCGTTATCATTGACACCGCCGCACCATCACAGCGAGTACCTGACGAGTCTAGGCCAATTGGCGGCCCAGTGGCTGCCGGGTCATCCGCAAAGCCAGCTACCGCCGCCGCCACAAGGACCCCATGTCCGCGAAGGTAGCCCTCACGGACCTGGAAGAACGCATCCCTACCAACAGCAACAACAACAGCCGCAGGACTCGCCGCTAACACCACGGCGCAGCTCAGTTGCGGCGATGTTCCCGTTGGACGGTGTCGCGTCTCTGGGCGGAGGACTCTTCCCCCACGCCGGGGCACTGGATCGAGGGTCGCTGTTGGCGGACCTTCACGACAGCTTTAAACCGGAAACGCTCCATGGTTTATTCGGCGCGGCCGGTCTTGGTGCTCACCACCCTAGCAAGAAACCGAAGAAACACAGGGGCGATGGGGACACACCCCGCAGGTGGTCCGAACAAAGTAGTCGAGGATTACCCGTAGGAAGGCCAAAGGGCCAGCACAGTGCGCCAAGGGGTGGACCGCCCCGTTCGTGGACGAACGCCGAGCTGACCGAAGCCCTCCAACACGTCTGGAACAAGAAGATGACGACGTCGCAAGCAAGCAGGATATTTGGCATACCGTACAATAGCCTACTGATGTACGTACGCGGCAAGTACGGAAAAAGCCTGAAGCTTGAACAACTCAGGAGGGACTGCACGGGTGCTACGACCGGTGAGGTAGTCATGAACTCGTTAAATAACAACGTCAAGCCGGTTCAGCCACCTACGCAGATGAGCCATCCACTCGCGGGCTTACCTCCTCATCCGGGTGACGATGGCGGATTTCCTCACCATTCGCTACTCGGTGGTAACCTGCCACAGGGATTTTTCCCTGACTTCGCAGCCGCTGCGTTCCCAGTGCCAGTCAGTATGGTGCATTTGCTTCCACCGAGCGAACAGAAGGCCTACGAGCCTGCTGCGAATTCTGGCAGTGCTGGTGGCGGAGGTGGCGATATGTCGACGACGCGAAGCAGTCGGACCCCATCGCCGATCGACCACCATCATCATCACGAGTCGATGCAACCACAGCCAGCACAGTCGGCGCCCGCGTTACTCCAACAGAACGGGTCCGATTAGGGAAGTCGAGGGGTGCCGATTTGCGCGTGGTTATAGCTAGCGCGCGATAAATCTCGTCATTATCATCCTTACCACGGAGGACCATGGATACGCGGGAATTTGCTCTCGACGGAGCCATCCCTCTTCGAAATACGGAAATCCCTCGGCAGTCGCATTCGTAAGCGCGCAGATGACACATACACACGTATGGCCTCTCTCGATTTCTCCGCGAGACGCTGTTCTCTTTTTCACAAGACTGACTATACCACCACCGTTTACAGCTCCCCTGAATAACATTCGACGGACGTTCGCCCTGCTCAGCCCGACGACGCTTATCCGCTGTCACTGATTTTCTCCTAGATCTTTTCCTCCATGTATTACTCTCGTGATTCCCTTTCTTTACTGATTCTTCGGCCGGCAAAAATCTTGACGTCAGACCCTTTGTCCGTCGATCGTGAAACGCCAGATGCAGTCGAGCGTGCCGGTGAAATTTCCTCGAAGCCGTCGCGCGTTTTCTTTCAACATCGAGATACACCACTCTTCTGGTGTCCGCTGCTCGACGCGTGGAATTTCTTCGCTGAAGATGACGTATGCTTGGAAACTGCTGGAAGATACATCCGAACGAGGGGAGTTTACTGGCGTGCAAGATCATCGCGCACCATCACTATAAATAGTTCCTGCTACAAGAGCGATCATACCAAATAGTACCGTTAACGGCTGAGAACTCTCGATGGCTGTTGGATGGATGAGCATCATTGGAAAAGCTCACACCCCTGGCTCACGCAGCTGACACTACGGGGATTCCCTTCCGACGCCGAGAAAGTGACGCGCAATGGTGAGATGCACACTCTCTACTTTACGAACTCCTCGTGGCATATCACGTGCATGAGGTAAGACCACAATAAGACTCTTCCAATATTAAGCTTCTTTCGCGCGGCGCAAGCTTCTAGCTCTTCCACTCGTATACGCTCTCAGTGGTGGCAGACCCCAATCGAACGGCCGCTCACAGCTTTACAATCGCGATTCGCGCATCGGTAATAGCAAACTTATTTTTTATGAACTACACTTTTGTTAGGGGGCAGCTATCTTGCAAGACTGTGCAGGGTACGTCAATCGTATTATAACTGGATTATACATACATATAGTAACAGTATTAACTCGGCGTTTTCGCCGAAAACCGAGTTTGACGGGCTGCCGCTACCGAGACCGTTTACAACTGAGAGCCCCTCCCCCCCTCCCCAACACACCCCTGGAATCTTTTCGCGAGTATATCTCGCTTGACGTTTCCGGGAGAACTTTGAATCTCACCGATGCAAAACAGCGTCACTTTCGCGGGAGTCGTTTGCGTGGTTTTTGATTGGGTTTCTAGAAGGGTAAGCACCCACGAAACCAGACTAATTACACCGAATCGTGCAGTCACGTAACGATCGCGAGTTACGTAATGGCGACACGCAGGGGGTCGTGAGCTTGCCAAGATTCTTCCTGCTTCCACTACCATCGTCACTACCAATACTACCACCACCACCACCACCACCACCATCGTCATCACTATAACATCCCCCGATATTTTTCGTCCAGCACGGTTGCTCTGGTACGCATACGCTATCGCTAATTCTTAGGGATCGGTGCAATATCCGCGAGAGGATACGAATATATTTACGTTGTTCTGTAAATAATGTTTTTAATCGTTAACGCTTCGCGCCCTGTCCGCCGACTCTTACCCGGTTCTCAAGCTTTGTTTGACGCGGTGCTGCGCGGATTTGTGCGAAGGATCCGGCGAACCGGTTCCAGGAAGAATCTACGAAGGATACTGTCGTTTGAGCGAGTCGGGTAAGCGTGAAAAAATTGATGCAAACGCACGCGCGAGCGTTCGGCCGCAAATCTTGGCGAGCTCCGATGCGCGAGCTCTGCTACTTTGTTCGGGCAGGAGGGGGAGAAAAAGAGGAAAGGACAAAATCGCGGAAGAAGGATCGAAAAGGCGCGAGAGAGGTGTGGAAAAGTTTAAAAAAAAAAAAGAGATGAAAAAAAGGGGAGTACGGAACAAACGATGAAGGTTTTAATCGTAGACCACAATTTCACAACAATATTTCGACAACCAGACGGAAGCGCAGGGTAACTAACACATCAGGGATAGCCACAGACAAATCTACGATAGATAAAGAAAGAAGCTACATATTAAACTGTAAAAGTAAAGGTAAATAACATAAAGCTATAATACATACGATTATTTCGTTAAAGAACTTAAGAGAGAGAGAAAAGATAAAACAAAGAGTGGCGAGGAAACGGGAAAGAAAGAAATGGTAAAAAAATTCCGTTATTGTCACACCTTGCTACACTTAGCGAGAAAGCGAGATGAGATATATTATTAAATGAATAACTTAAGTAGTAGAGTGTAACGATGGAAGATGAAGCGTATGGGTACGACGAGGGGATTTAAGCAAATATTAGAGACCACAGGCTTTCAGCCCCAAAAAATAGCCTGTACAATACAAACTGATATTATTATTGATTATTAATACTATATATTATATATATATATACAGGGTGTTTCAAAAGAGTTTATAACTGCTTCGACGGGCTGTGCCGTGGGTTCAGCCGCGTATTCGTCTCTCTCTCTCTCCCTCTAGAATTCGTATCGGACCAAATTCTTTCGCGTTCAATTCATTCTCTATCGTGTCCCTTGCCCTCCCCAAGCATCGCGAACTGACGAGAGGAGTTAATCCGAGTTCCCAAAAACAATAATTTCGATGCAGTTGACACGAAACGGTGCTTTCTTCGAGCTTTACACTTACGTTGCAGCCCACAGATCCTAACATAGAGACGTTCGAAGCGGTACGACCACGTCGAAAATGGTTTTAACAATTTTTTATCCACTCTGTTGACGAGAGAGAAAACGAACGAGTGAGCGAGCGAGCGAGTGTGTGAGAGTGACGACGGAGCGCGCGAGGAATACAGAATGTGCTAGGGAACGAAAGATTAGTAAGAGAGATCGAGCGAAAGAAACAGAGAGAGAGAGAGAGAGAGAGAGAAAGAGAAAAGGTTTGCGAGAGGGTGAATGCAAGGACAAAAGAAAAATAGAGAAGCATGACTCGGAGCATCGCAATCGAGTTTTAATCGTACGTAAGCTCAGGCTCGAGTGATGCTCGTTGGTACGAATGAGGATGTGACTGCGTCTATTCTATGTTTGTATGATCGCATGACTGTCTTGTATACGTATTGCGTGCGTGTACGTGTGTGTGTGTGTGTGTGTGAGTGATGTGAGATACATATAGACATATGTGATAGGCACCATGTGCAGACTTCAGTATTATTTTGCAGTTTAACGGGGGAAAAAGATCAAGTATGTTAGTTAGATACCATTTAAACTTACGCCTGTTTCGTTGTTCGTAAGCCCGTAGGAAAATGCGCGTAGATTGGAGAAGAGAGGACTTCCACGACCCACCCCCACGGATCGCGTATTATGCGTGCGTGTCTCGTGTCGAGCGATAGGCAAATCGGATGTGTCCTTCAAATGCGAGAGGAAGAGAAAAAAAAGAGAGGCATGTATCTGCGTGAGGAATGAACGAGAAAAGGGTTTCGAATGAGAGTAGGACTGACACCGTTTTAGCAGCATTGACAGCCGCACGTGGCTCTCGTGAGGCATTATTATCATTGTCGCATAAGCTGTAGATAGAGAGACGCGTATTCAATTGGTTACTTTATTATTACGAAGGATATGCATATTATCGGGCACTCGCGCTCTTTTAGCGAAGCTCTAGTTGAATTTTGATGCACCACGCTCTGGGTGGGGGAGGGATAGCGTTGGCCGATAATGATAATTATTGATTCGTTGTTAAGAGGGAAGAAACGAGTGCGAGAATTTACGCGCATACATGCGGACCGAGCGACCAGAGCAGGAGTATAAACAAAGGAGAAAGGTTGTATTCGAGTGATGAGTAGCGCGAATTATTATCATCGGGAGTTTAGGACTGGTCGTTGTTGACGGAATAACACCAGCGTGGTTATTATTATCGTGGGTCACTATTATTCTTATTGTCATTATTCTTACTATTGTCTGTCTAACTATCGTCTTAACTGTCATCCTCATCATCATCATCATCATCATCATCGCGATCATTATTATTGACACTGCTATAGATATCGAGTTATATTTGTAGCAGTTATGATTAGTTAATGACATCGACCAAGTGGTGGTCGATTGTTTCGCATCGTTACGATCGTCTCTCGATTTAGAGGGATGTTATCGCGACATATCATTAGATCTTATTGTTCTTTACTCGTTAATTTATGCGTTCATTAGGTGCCCTGATTATTTATACACGTAACATAGTCAAATTCACTCTGGTTGAGTTTTATCTCTTTATTATCTCTTTCGTACCGCGACTATCTTTTCTATCGTCATCGTTCTCATCGTCGTCGTTATCCGTTATTCTCCTCTTTACTTATTTGTTAGCCCGTAAGTAGAGTATCGTCATTATTCTTGTTATCGCCTCATCACTGCCATCGTCATCGTCATTCTCATTAGTGTCGTCGTAAATGCCTCTTCAGGACATTACCGTCGCCGTCATTCGATCGTTGCGATACCTATCGCACGATCATCGTGCTCGTGCAACACGTTGCTAAGTATGTACACAAGATTCTGGTACTGTCGTCGCGAACGATCATCGATCCCCTATCACTATACCCTACACTGTTAATATACACTACGAGACTATCGAGATATGGTCACCCAGGTGCATCCCCAACACCGAATGGCAGAAATAACGACAAACTAGAAACTTTGATTTTTCTGGGACTCCGAAGCCGAAGTCACCATCTTAAGTTCCTACAGTACGAGGATGAAATAGCAAGCGAGTCGGAGAGGGTGGGAAATAAGGAGCGGATGGAATACGAGTAGAAGGGAAGAACCGGGAAATAAGAAAGCATCGGATAGAAAGAGATTAATTGCGAGAGAGAGAGAGAGAGAGAGAAAGGGATACATGAGAAATTGGGATAGAGTGAGAATCGAAAAGCTGTAAGAGTGAGAAAATGAGGACAAAGTATTATCTTGTTGAAAGAAAGAGAGGGAGAGAGAGAAAAGATGCAAGTGAGAGCGACTGATTGAGAAAAAGGATGCGCGCGAATGTACGTGAGAAAGAGATGCCTCCGAAAAATACTTATTTTTAATTTACGTGAAGCTATACTTGTACATAGGATCGGAAAGACGCGCAGTGGATTATTTATGCGTAATATATACATACATACATATATATATTTATCGATAACTGTGGATCGCGAAAGCATTGTTCTTCGGATACAACCTTTAATCGAGCGAGACGAGGGAGAATTCGATCAAAGACGAAATCGCGCGCGGAAGGAGGAACGTTTTGGGGGTGTGAATGCGAGAGGATGAACGTATGTGCAAAATTTGAGTGGTAAACAAGAAAGAAAGAATAAACGTAAGAATGAATGAGAGCAAAAAAAGAAAAAGTGAATCTGTATGAAAACAGAAGAGCGAGAAACAGAGAGAATGATAGCACGAACGAATGAAGAATGGAGGAGTGCATCCGAAAGCGCGAGAATATGTTTTGGTCAGGAAGAGTAAGAGCGAGTAAGAAAGGAAGTATGCGAGACACGCGGTTTCTGTGTCGTCGTGCAATATGTAAAGTGGGGAAGTATGCGAAAGTTTTCAAAGTTCGTGCACCGTGCGCGAAGTGTGTGGAATCGAACGAAAACTGCCTCGCAGAGGCGGGAGATGGCGGCTTGGGTCAGATTCGCGAAGCCTGTTATCCTCGACTTGCGAGGTAGTCTACCGACCAGCGGTAAACCCCTCGATTGAGTGACCTTTCGCCAATGCCAAGATCCTCCGCCAGGGATCTCTAGCGTTGCGCTCGATCGCGCAAAACACCCTGAAACTTTTCAGGGGGGGATGATCCGCTGATCGAGGGTGGGTTTACACGCGCGTCAAAGAGACTTACTTCGCGCTAGGCACACGAACGGAGAACGCGTTCCAATCCGGTCGTTGCGCGGCCGGCTGCTCTCAACGGTCGTGACATAGAAACCGTCGAATCGAATTTCACCGAGGACTCATTGTATAAAGCGGATATAAGAAAAAAAAAAAAAAACCAGGAAACAGATGAAATAGTTACTTGCATCGGTTGTGCTGTCACGTAGTTCCTAAATCGCCCTAGCCTCGCCCCGAGCGCATGATAAAATAACGAAGCACGAACGCTGTTAACATTGTGGTACGGTAAATGGCGCGCCAAGCAGGTGCTACTGGTTGAAGGAATAATTGATTAGCCCCACTCTCCTCGTGATTACTGTTCTTATTGTCGCCACAATCGCCAGAATTATTATTGTTGCTACTGGTATTATTCCTCCGACTACCGCCAGTCTTCACAGAGGTACATCACGTACGTTTGCTACATTGTCACCCTGATCCACTACCACCATGGATGCATAATCGATCAAAGAACTTCTCCTCGACCTCCAATCCCGATTACGAATACTCCCATCCTTGGTTCAGGAATTCGTAATCGTACGGAGAAAGTCGAGCACAGGATGCTCGTTTTGTCGCGTGTCCGAATCCATGAGTAGAAGAGCAACGCTCCTGGTGTACCTCGGATAGCAGAGATTTTAAGGTCCACACCAGTGTGCCTACCATGCGGGATCCTTGAGACGGGTGTCATCTTCTTTACGCGTATCCGTATGAGCGGTTTCGCGGGAAAAGATGTACTACAGTCGAAAGCTCGATCGGAAGCAGGCGAGCGCACGGGTCAGGGTCAACGAGTGATAACATATACGACAAATAGTGATATACATTTCCTAAGTGAGATAAACATACATACATACATACATAATTACATAGGTTTACAAGCCACGCCAGGCCGCCTTTACCGTACGACTAAAGAAAAGCGTGAGAGCGCCTATGAATTATATCAGGCGGAGATCGAGTAACGAGATCGCGATTGTACGATACACGCTGAAAGATTGAAAGGATATGAATGAGCGCGCACATCGCAAGAAATATAATATAACGATATATTTATACTAATTACAATTGTACCATAACGATTATAATACTACTTATTATATTATACAGAGCCGCCGCCACCCAGTATATTTTTTACAGGTTTACATTGTATTACAGTTTATAAAGTTTGATATACAATAACAATTACCTAAGCGCTGGTACCGCGGGCGTAAGCTGTGCCCCGCGAGGAGGCCCCTACTTCTAGGTGGCACTGTGCGGAACGATACGCGCCCCGGCACTGCGCCACTCTATTACTACATACAATACTTAACTCGAGTGTTCGGAGTTCGACCTTTTTCCAGGCAATCGTTCGGCCAGTCTCAACCTGGCAAGGGCCGGGATAGGATGGGGAGGGGGGGGGGGGGGGGGCAGGGACAGGGAGTTCGAGTCGCTGTCGCGATCATTCGCGCGGTCAAGACTTCATTCGTGCCGAACGTTTAGCCACATATAGATATATATCTATACACGTACATAGAATTATACAAATATATATGTATATATACATTATATATATGTATATATATATATACAATACAGAGAGAGAAAGAATTACATACACGGGTTGAGAAGGCGCGAGAGACGAAAGGGGAGAAAGGCGAGGTAGGGCATGAGACTCGTGCGCGCGCGGCGCCAGAGACTATAAATAGGGGGAGATCCGGAAGGCGCTTGACTGCGATCAGAGTACAATTTAATCGCTATCGATCCGCGTCCACGCGGACTCACGTACCGGGATAAAGATAGAATTAGGAAAGGAGAGGCAAGCCAGATTCGCAGCTAACGGTTCGGGCGCGACCCGCTTGACTGGGTGGAGAAGACTTTGCTTTTCCTTCTCTTTTCTTCTCTCGCTTTCCTTTTTCACTCGTATTAGATGGGAATGAGACGGTAGAAGGGGATGAAGGGGTAATAGACCTGGGAGAGGAAGCAGGAACAACAATTGCAACAGGGGATGGCTGGTAGATACTGACAATTAGAAGAATATTTAGAGACGAAACTGTGCCGTAGGTGAGCCGCGAATTAGCTTCGAATTCCGAACACTCCTGCCGATAATGAATAAATGAACGCTACATGACTTGTGATACGTTTACCGCTGGTTACTACAGAGACTTCCTAGCCGGGCCTACGACAGGACCGGCGCCACTAGTTCACTCACGCACACGATTCAACGTTTATACGGATTTATTACGGATTTATTGATTAATCGAATTATTATGTACGTAATTAAATTAGATGAGGTATTTACGGGAGATTACTGGTGAAAAAAAAAAAAATGTGAAACAAGAAACAGCAACACGCAAAACCGACGTGAAACTAATTACGGTGTAAGTGCGCACACGAGGCTAGGACGAGGCTAGCTACCTAAACCCCACGTTCACTCTTCGGACTAAACACGATACACACGTACATACACGACCCAATCGTATTCACCCGCCCTGATAATGAGAATTACTATATTAACCCTAATAAAAACTGTACATACCATTGCAAATCTCGACGTTTTCTTTCTTCATTACCTTGACCAATCAGTAGAATCGTACGTTTACTCGTCAGACACACGAGGATCGTTCTACACCTACTATGCATGTGATTCTTTTTACTCTTAACTCAATTAATCCAATATCAAGCGTATCACATTCCAATCATTACTAATGGAATTGCAGTTGTAATATTAAGTTAACTCTCACTTTATTAAAACATTATGTAACTTACGATTAATATAGCGATAGGATCAAATGAGTTTAAAGAAAACTCGATTTCTTTTCTTCACGATTCGACACAAAAATGAGACTCTTTCTATATTGAGGTTTTATAGGCAAAATTGTATTGGCAAAATTCAAGCACTATAATAATATTAATAATACATTTCGATCTTTTAGACTTCATCCTAGTGCATTTTATTTAAACAACGTATCCCGTGGTTGGTCAGTACACGGGGTGTCGGTGAGACAGTACTGTGATGAAACCTTTCCCTATAACCGGTACTTTGGTGCCGACGATAAAGCTCACAAGAGTCAAGATAACTCGGAGGTCCCCCAATGGGGGCCTTCACCGCCCTCTGATCTCTTGGGCCCGCTAAACAAGCCGATGCCCATACGTAGCCGCGGGCTATCGGCTGTCACCCGGATTGATGAGTAGCCGAAGCAGCTCCGAAGCAATTATTGTTATTCTGATTACATAATAAGCCGAAAGTTAAAGCCGGCCAGATCCTCCGGGGAGCATCCCAGCTCCAAGGGAGAAAGAAGCGAAGAAGAAGGGGCGGGGGGAAGCTACAACGAAGAAAAAGAAAGAAAAAAAAAGGAAATGAAAAGGACAAAGAAAAGGAAAAGGAAAAAGTAAAACAGAAGGAAAATGAAAAGGAAAAGGAAAAATAAAAACATAAAAAAGAAGAAGTGAAAGAGAGAGAGAGAGAAAGAGAGAAAGAGAGAAAGAGATGGAGGTAGAAGGAGAACGAGGAGAAGCCGATCAGAGAAAGTTGTAAGAAAGAAGGCTGAAGATGGAAGGGAACCGTAGAGGAGACTGGAGAAGGAGAGCCGAATCCAGAAGGAGTGGAAGCATAATTCCGAAGGGGCTCGAGCCAGGAAGGCCGGTTCCGCGAATTCGCGTAATCGATTCCGTCATGTCGCGGACCACCCGGCTACGGCCCTAATAAATAAGTAATACGTCGGTTCAGCCGAAAGATCGGGATTCCGAGGAGCGCTAGCCCAGGAGATGCATTGTGTACCGGACGACGCAACGTATACGCGTATATACACGCTCACAGCAAATGTCCCATTGCGACTTTCTTCTCTTTCTCTCTTTTTCAAGCTGTGTGTACACATACTTTGGTAAAGTGCACTCTAACGTTCTATACAACCATCCACCAATGACACGTTTGTCATTATCGTTTTACCACTTGTAGTTTGGCACCAGTTTTGGAGAACGCGCATCTCCGCACCTTCAGAATTGAAAGCGTTTCTGAGGGAAAGCGAGCTTATGCTGCGCTTGAAACGTTTAGCTAGCCGCCTGGGGAGATTATGTTTTGGGGTGTTGCCTAGCTGGAGTGAGTAGCGTGGTAAGAGTACTACCGCGGTCGTAACTTGCGGATAGTAAGAAGTTTCGTAAAGTTTATGTCTTGATAGTAACTTCGCCGCGGGAAAGCGTACAGTGTCGAGATTTACATAACGTTCACCACCTTGCGCATGGATACGAGTGAATTGAGACAATTTGGATTGGCCTACTGAATTGATGCTCGAATTATTACGTACACTGGATTTTCTATCCTCGAATAAATTGACCATTGAATTTGTTGTAATTATAGTCAAGAATGTTGAAACGATTTGTAGAGAAAATATTTATTTTTCCTCAATTTATTCTCTTGAAAATATTTATAATATGCTATTTCAAAATGAACAGATAGACTGGTTCGAGACATTCGGATCTAATTAAAGCCGTTACCCCGCGGAAACACGTGGGACTATAAATTCGGGAGATGAAATAGAACTGAGAGAGTAGTATGACATATTCCACACGCGTGAATATGCGTGGATTTCTACGGTCTTTGCAACATAGCACGCAAACTATTTTGAAGAGACCTATAAATACGTAGACACTGCGCGCAATATGCGACAAGTATACAAGCAACAGTTTGTATACCCTGCTCACTCGAATCACTGCTACATAACAGAACAACGCTATTTCCCTTTAATCCCATTATCATCACGGTATTGCGCATTAACACCACAGATATTCATACAATTCCAATTATAATCAAATATGATTGTTTCCAAAATATTTCATCTACACTTATACACTCGAACATATTTCTTATTTACTAATTGTATACTACAAGCTAGAAAAATAATGGTTTATTCGTTGGGTTTGTTTTGTCATTGAGTAGAATGACAGTGAAATGTATGAAACATTCGTTCGTACTTAATGTTTCACGGATATTGTTCGAATGCATATATACCTCGAGAATAAGAGCATGCCAGAAGGCCCATATTAATTGTGAAAGTTCGCATGCAAACGAGGACAGTGTGTACATCTTTTAATGAGCTTTTTGAGAAAGGTAAAAGCGCGCGCGAGCACAAAGGGACGTGTTTCATTATGCGGGAAAGCCACGAATGCAAAAGAAAACTATACATTACGTAAGTACAAGGATATGCGCGGGGCCGAAATGCCGTATGCCGCGCATGCACACATCAATTCCAGACAAGCATTATGCTTCGCCTTTTGTTCGCGGCGAGCAAAAATCCATCCATCAGGCACCAGTTTATTTTACTCCTTATTTTCTCCTCCACAATACGCAAAAACTGCCGCGCTCTCAGATAAAAGAGTTCGTGCGTCGAGTATTCGGATACTTTGAGCAGTTTGCGAAATTACGTGAGCGCCGAGTAAATTAAAAGGAGGTTAAAAGATCGTTAAAACCGGCCAAAGTATGTGTTTCACATCGAAAGTTACGCCCATGTAGAGATTCAAACTTTTAATTCAAGTGTTTAGCATAAATTTTTTGAAAGTTCGAAAACACACCACAACCTTATATGTACAGCGAGAACTTTTTCCAGCTCTAAAATGGGAAAATAATTTCTGTCGATTAATTAGCACTAATTCTAAACTGGATATGATATTCTTTCTCGCAGCATTCCGCTCCCTGTTCTCTACCATGAGGGAAATAATAATAAGGGACCAGTGCCTAATTGAAAAAAAGAGCAGTTCGTGGTTAAAGATAAAGAACGTGTTCTACTTATCAAATAATTAATAGACTGACACTCTGCAATTATAATTATATTTGAATGGAACCACCGCTAATTAAAGCCATACTGACTGATACAAAAGAATCCAAACATACCATGTACACCGTCAGTCTTACCGAATCTAGTAAAAAAGCTCGATCAAACGTTGCACGCGAATGACTCATGAGAAACCCAAATAACTGAAGGATCCCATAAATAAAAATCCCAAGTACAAGTATGTTGATTAATTATCGATGAGTAACTGATCGTGAATTAGGGTGCTTTTCGGCTCGCAATTCACTCATGACGAAGTTTACTTTGCGAGGGATTAAACTGATTAGATCAAGGCCGAGGATAAAAGTGGTGACTAGTGTGAAAAAATTAGGCAGGCGTTAAAAGGGTCCGAAGGAGAGAGAGAGGGAGGATGAGGAGCATAGGAGCGCGTGTACGTGTACAAAGTAGACGCTCGAAATAAGATCTCAGGTTGCCGGTACGACACCCGAGCGCACCCGGAGTAGCCGAGCACCCGAAAGGGACCTCACGTGGCCGGGTGAGATTTTCTTGCACGGTTATACGGTAACACTTGGACCGCGTAACACTTGGAAGGTGTCGGCGGGTCCTTCAGGCAGGGTCAGTATCACGAAGTGGCCGACAACGAACGCAGGGTAGGTCTTCGCGCCGCAAACGGGTGAAACGGGACGCAACCAGTCGATCGAGAGAGATGCCATTCGAGCGAGTTAGGTGTAAACTCGATACCCAGGTGGATCATCGGGACCTGACATTCGAGGCTCGGCCGCGTAGCTCGGCCGTGCCATGGAAAGAATCGACCTGAGCGAACCGAAACTCGCAAAAGAACATGCGGTTGCGGTGTAAGTCTTTTCCGTAGCAGCTCGCGGCTATGCGCTAGCTCGTTTATACCGATAAATTAAAACGTGCAGGGGACATTCTCTTACGAAACCCTTTTGCACGTGGCTCGGTTGCTCCTTCTTACTTCAACTTACATACGGATCTTTCTTTTTTTTTTCTTTCTTTCTTGTCTGACGATGGTACTCGTTGGATTGTGGTCTTTAAAAAACACGTCCTTGTTTGCTTTATTCTTATATATAAGCAGCTAAAGTGTCTGTCGCCGATAGCTTATTGGTTGCTTGCGTAACTGTACTAGCCAATGGAATGATTCAGTTTGAATTAGCAGACACCTTTGCACAAATCATTTTAATTACAATTTATAATATTGTCGCGCCCGAAACACAGACAACGGTTAAACAAGAACTAAGAACTCTTTATTAGCAGTACAGCGAGACGTCTCAGTACGTCCTCACTCTTTAAAGGCTCGGGAGGTTCTCCCTCGCGGTTGTCAATCAACAGACATCTACATATCGCCGTCATCGTCCATACTCGATCGCTAAGGAGATTCCTTCAGCAGGACACATTCAGAGCGTAGAAAGCGTGCGACGTGTGAGGGTCGTAACAATATCTAGAACAGCGGTCATTTCGTATGACCGCCAGACATACCCGTTTTCAATAGTGCTATAGATTTCTGTGTTGTTAGTGATCATTTCCATTGGAATTTGAATAATTTTGATTTATTAAACATGGAATCATCCGATTGGTAATCCCACGGTTTCTCCAGAAGACAACCCTATCTTATGGTATTACTTACAAAGTGCGTTGATATGGAATTACCACGTGGCGTGTGAATTAAAAGACAAGCTCGTGTGACTTGGCTGGGGCTCATATACTTTTCACGTATGGATCAGTACGTACGAACCATTAGTAGCAATTTGTAGCGCTCTTTTTGCGGTTATGAGTCTCGAGTTTCAGGATTTTCTGACCCGCGGTAGCCTTTGACTTTTGAAATGAGAACCGAGAGAGACTTACTCGTATTTCGACCTTGTCGCAATGCTTTCCGTAAAGGTGTTCGCTGTAAGGAACAAAGGGCTTCGGTTTTAAAAGACGAAGGGACATAAACTGGATAGTGGACATGGGTATATAAGTAAATCACGAATGTGTATGTACCTCAATAGACTAATTGGACATTCTCTGTCATCCCGATCTGCACACGCCCGCTCTCGTATCAACGTTGAATTTTTTGTTTAGTACCCAGTGGTCTTACGAGAAACGAGGGGATGCGTTCAATGAAAATTTATGCAGGACCTTAACGGAGAACCAGGAGAGCTTGGCCGAGTTATATTTGCTGGCCCGCGGGCCTTATCTGGACCCTTCACGACCATCCAATTGCCGTCCTTCTTCCCTGACACCACAAACGCCGCATAAATATTTTTCAATATCCCGAGAACACCGGAGCCAATAATGAATATCAAAGTTGATAAATAATTTAACGAACCTAATCTCTATCACACAATTCTTACTGTCTACTCGAATAATACGCTACTATCTCTATTACGCGTCTCTAGTCCTTAAATTCCATTATCCTTCAGTAGAATAAATAACTTTTTACCGTTATCTTCGTAACAGAATTCTAATAAGCGGGGGTAAGCTATAAGAGAATGCACTAATTGAGTCGATGGTCCTTTATTTGCAACAATTTTATACCTCGTGGTAAGTACCTATCATCTTGAAGCCTGCAGTGTACAATCTTGCACGGTCCGAAATAAGGTCTTCTAAGGACCGGTTCCTGGACATATTGTTGCTGAGTTACAGATCATCGACAACCCCATCATGGTATCCTCTTGACCGCTAAAATACTACCAACGCAACTCAGGCGCAATTTCGTTAAAGCCAAACGGCTATTCATCCTTAGTGACTTGCACATACTATTTCATTCCGCGTCACATATGGCAGGATAAAACCATTGGTGAAAGTTTAACTTTCCGAAGATACATTTTGATGAATATTGTAGCGGCTTGCGTGGAAACACGCAGAGATAAACAGGAGGATGGAAAAGGATTTCTTCAATTTTAAAAGGGTCTTCAAAAAACAATTGGTAACAAATTGTTTTACGATATTCCTTGATTCATAACGTATACTTTCTCATGAAATATTGCTCAGGGATTTAACTTTACCGAGTTGGATCCGTTCGTAACACGAAGGCATTCTGATGTACCATCCTGGTTTCAATTTCATGAGAATGAAAAAGAAAGACCGCTAATCGTATGTGTAATGATACAGTGGGAATAACTTTGTAACAGTTTCATCCGCAGGTCCAAGGAAGAAAATCAATTTCGTTGCACGCTGCAAAAAGGAATTCTTAACTTTGCATGTCGTTGTGCAATTTTTCGTTTGAAGTAAGCCCTCATTTGGGATGTATCATCGCCCACGCACGACGAACAACTGTTACAAATTGGCCCAGTTGATACCTTAAGAATTGCAACACCACTGACCAATCTTCGCAACAGTACATCGCGAAAGAAGATACAAAAATCTGGTGGTTAACAAAGCAGGAATCAACTCGCAAGAGAAACAGACAAAACTCATCGTACATATTGTTCGCTTGATGAAAATCGCATACCAGTTAAGGCTCGAACGCGCTACTTTTTCTCCGAATACCTTCACGCGTCACCTGATGGGAGCCTTGCCGCTTTTGGAAACGAGCTCTTCCTATCTGCACAATGTTGATCCACCGCGTGATTTACTGTCGGTCCTCCACGGGGGCGGTCGAACGATCGAGCGATCGGCCGGTTGGAATGACTGCCGAAAAAGTGCGATCTTCATGAAGCATCGAAACGTCAGTCAACGCCAAAAAGAGGGTTTCGTGCGAATGGCTCAACTCTGTGACAATGTGGCATCGTTTCTGCTGTACATAAGGAAGTGGCTCACCCACCGGAACCCGGTGGGCCCTACCTGTGAGTGAGTGCGGCAAGGAGCGAGTCCTCTCCATTATCACTCGCACCAATCGAGCGCCACAGACCGAAGGGACCGGCGCGGCGGCACCAAGAACAAAACGGGAAGAGACGTGGTGCCTTTGAAAGAGAGAACGAGAGAGAAAGAATGAGTGGGAGCGGCGCCGAAGAAAGGAAAGAAATGGAGGACACATCGAAACGAAACGACGAAAGAGAGAGAGAGAGAGAGAGAAAGAGAAAGACAGTAGAAGGCAAGGAGCCGAGGATGAGTAGGAGGTAACAAAATAAAGAGAGCAACGCAGAGAAGGATGAGAAGAAAAGAGAGGAAAGTCGCGCACGTACGACGTACGGTCACCCCGCGATCGACTCACAGGAGTAAAGGTTTTACCGATGGTGTACCCCATACACGCCGAGAGGAACATATAGGCAGAGGTTCCCACACTGCAGGCCATGATTTATTGGCCTGCCACCCGCCAGACCTGCTGTCATCATCGTCCCATGGTTGCTCCAAGATACAGCGAGCCGTACCGTATATAACTTCCCTTTCTGCACGATCTTCGCGCCATATCGGCTTCCTCTTTCCTCACGCCCCGATCCAGCAGGAAGACTCCGTTTGATGCTGCTCTACGAACGTCCATCTACCTTGTTTTACCTTATGCAGCCCGATACTTGCCACTCGCGCTCAGTCCTCTCTCCCTTTTCCCGAGGATTTTTCTCTGTCACTCTAGGGGCTTCCTCTCTCTTAATGAGTTCGCAATTAGCTCTTATTTGCGCGGCGAGACTTATCTCAGAGTCCCGTGCAAAGCGCGTGCCTGGCCTTTCTTTTATCCGTAGATTCAAAGTCTCTACTGACGTTACGGAGCGGCCAACCTCCCAGAGATACTGTCGCCGACGGATTTACGATCCAAGTGAAATTCGAAGAATGCCAGCTCGAGACACTGGCTGCGTGAATTGTGCTAGATGGAATTAAGGAGGAGCGCCGCAGAACGCCTTAGGGGAGTATTTAATCCATAATTAGCACCTACAGATTTGGATGAATCAAACTGCATTTAGGATGAGAGAGATTCGCGGAAGGCACATCCGGACCGAGGATAATACTCATCTGTACGCGTGTCTGACTGTCCGCCAGTGGAATGCGGAGCTCTACTACAGTCTGACCATAAGTAGAATAGGGAAAACTCAACTTAAATCGAACGTGACAGCTATTCCAATTGAAAGTACAATAATCAAATAGACCAAAAGCATTTGTACGACTTGTGATTTAAATCAACAAGAAGAAATATGTACATAGAATTCTTCTCTAGAACCCAGTTTCAAATGCAGCCATAATTCTCCGCGGGAACTCACTGAAGAGCTTAACGCAGTGTGTCCACCCTCAACTACCGCCAGCCACGTTTGTTCGGAAAACGCGTTCGTTCAGAAGGATTCGTCCGGTGTATTAGGGTCACCCAGATAGAGGGAAACGAGCGTGTGCGTATGGATGGGAAAATGTAACGAGTGTACTCACGGATGAGATGAGGAGAAGGAGAAGGCAGGGTTGCGAGCTCGCTCGCGCCGTACGGAGAGGGAGGAGAGACCACGGAGGCAGGAGAGGGAGGGTTCCTTCCAGAAGATAGGGCAAACACGAGCGAAGTCGCCTGGGTAGGAAGCGAAGAGGGGTTATTTCGTTTCGTCTCAGCGTGGTTTCTCAAGCGACAGCAGCCTCACTCTCGTACAGACCGGCATCGTCTACCGTTCGGCGCACACACAGTCGAATCTGTGTTCATCATACTGGACGCTGGACGTCGCGGTGCCGTTACACCGTCGTCCTTAAATACTAATCCATTGAAGAACAGCTTAAGAGACAAACGAGAGATCGTTCTTACCGGACGTCATGTTGCGTTTCACCCTCCGGCTTGGTTTCATTCTGGCTTTGCTGGTATCTCTGGTTCCGCGCACTGGTACTGCCTGCGCCTTCTGCGAGAGGCTACCCGATCAACAGCTTCAACTCCGACACCTGCAACAGTTGTCAAAGCAACAGCAACACCAACAACAACAGCAACAGAGCTATCGGACGATTGGCAGCCCCAGGCCATTTGGCGCTGAGAAACCTACCCGGGTGCAGGAGTTCGATAGGACCGGTGTACTGCACCCTGAGTACCAGATACCCGCTACCCTTAGACCCGGCAATGTGTCTCAGTGAGTACCCTTTCATTCAGTTTGGCTTTCAGTACTGGTATAACGCGAATCTAGGACCCTTCGGATGGAATTCAATTGATACGTCAGAGGGATGATTGCGACGCGTGATACATGGAATTGAGATACAGGGTATAAACGATCTTCTTCAACGTAAGTGACTCCGGTCAAAGGCAATTAAGCGCAGCTTAGGTGGAAATTATCCTTCTGGTCAATTGTAATAGGTTTTGAAATGCGTTTAAGTGTCGTAGGATAACGCATTGATAAAAATCATTATTTTCCTGAGATTTTACAAATATCAAAATTAATCATAAATCACTCAATTTAGTATATTCTCTTTATTTTTACTATCAGTTGAGACGTTCATCCCGTCTGCATATATTGTCAAATTTCCAGCTGACAGAGATATCATGTTCCTCGTATGACATCTCGAGGAAAACCATTTGCATTGCGCTTTGAAATCTAATTCTGTTTTACGTAAGGTGTTGAATTTGAGAGGAAACAGTAGGTTCGGTGACTGCTGAAGACTCAAGAGAGGTGTGCAACTAAATTTATACGTAGAAATCTCTTACTAAACTTACAAACCAAAATCTTATTTCTATCATAACCGATTATTTTTAACTATCGTATGTAATTTTGCGCGCGATGCTAGATTCATCGAATAATTGTTCCATTGTCCATTAATAATACCACAGTTGCTGGGTATTAAATTACACGATGTAGCTATCACATTTGCTCCTCACACGAAATAACGTTCTATCCAGGTGCTTTGGCCAAGCAGCAGCAACAGCAGCAGGGCTATAGGAGATTACATTATCAAAGAGGCATTAGCCCTTTGACTATCAAATATCCAGAGACGTAAGGCGAAAGCTAATGCACCTTTGCTCATAGTTGTAAGACTATCTTCGCACCAGGCGAACACCTTTAAGCTCGCGGTCCGAATTCGGAATGATAAAAGCATATTGCAGACGAAACGATCATTCCATATTACTCGTATCATTCATTTCTTCCCAAATGATTGTTGACAAAATTTCTCGGCTAAAATTAACCGAGCTCTACGAATCAAAGTGCATTCACGTTTCCGCGAAGTTTAGAAACAATTCTCGCGAATTTTGTTTTCACTTGTGCGTGCTTGTTTATTCGATGCACGTGTAGAGCCAAGCTATCGGGATCGAGGCAGCAACGTTTATACCCGAACACCACGTACCCCGTACCGTGTTTCATCAGTCGAAGCAAACGTTTTTATGCATGCAATTTGACTCGTTTCACTACGAATGATATAACTCGTCACGTACTACGTTAAAGAAACGAGACCGTAATGCAATCCCTATTTAGATTGTAACCCACAGCTACAGTGAAGTGCTTCTGTTGCCACTGATTGGACATCGTTACGATATCTAACAAAATTGGAAATTATAAACAAGTCGGAATTGTTAAAATGGAAGAGATTCACAACAATATGCGATTTTTAATTATAAAGAATCTTAAGGAGATTTCGTGAGAATTGTAATAAAGCTTAATAAAATCTTGATGACAATTGGTTTACCGTGACAGTAACGTTCGGCCAGTTCACCTTATGCATTTCGTATGTATACTTCACTGTGTATAGTGAAAATTTGTAAAATCGTAAAAATTCATCGTCTCATTATTGTCACCAAACTTTTTGGTTCCTTGCAATGGGTACACGCACCTAATGGCCCGATGCGTCTCGACGCTACGCGTCATAAAATCTTGCTATCTGATGGTTTCCACGAAACTCGTGTGCGACACAAATTGCACAATTACTTCAAACAACTTCGCGAGTAACCCATACCGCCGAAGGATCTTTGAAGTGAAATTTCCATTCTCCCTTCATTCTGGGAAACTGTTCATATACCACTCATGGATAACCAGATATATTCCAATCAAACACAAGAATAATCAACTCGATTTAATCCGATGGCATTGCATGCAAGAGTGTACTTAAATTTTAAAGTAAAGAATCAAAAGCATCGTCAACTCGTGCTTGCATTTAATGTCTCAAAGATTAATAGTACACGCGACAAGATTTGCTTATAGATTGAAAGTGCCGAATACATATATGAAAATCTTGCACGTGTATTCACTGTGAATATGAATCTCACACTCGATTTAGATTCTTTAATGGACTGGTACTAATGTAATAATCCGAGTGTCATAAAATTCAGGATCGATTTCCCTCGTGCATCGTGCTGCAGTGTGAAAATAGGAATTGAGGTTTTTCAAGAAGAAGCAATTTTCTTAGCCAATCAATATGCTTTTAACATTCAAATATCATTTCCAAGATTCCCATGTATAACATACTCAATAATACCACATTTTCCATCGTTAATCAAAGATCGAAGAAATTATAGAAACTACTAAAACAAAACCGATTGACACGTTACACATAGTTCTAACTTTTCAACGCAAATCATTTCTCCCATTGCCTTTGATCTTTGTCGCAGTTGTACATTTTTTCTCCGGTATTCTCATTCTATCCATTCGCAGCTAGCGCACGTGGCACGAGGCCACTCTCGTTGTTATTGTTATTGCCAGTAGTGTCAGACGGCAGGAAGGGTGGGCGCGTCGCGACGGCACGCGTCGTAAAGTCGCACTGTGCCGACGCTCAGCAAGTATCGGGACGCACAGCTTTTCCAAGAAAGCGAGCGCGTTGGGTCCGAATGACAGAATCAATTCGGGTGGCTGTTTCGCGGTTGGCGCGAGTCAGTGTAGCCGCCAAAATTAGAAGAGCAGGGGTCGTGGCCGCGCAACCCCAGACGCCGCGACGCCGGCATTGTGTCCCGACGCTAATTTTACAATAGCCCTGTCTCAGTGGCAGCCAAGAGTCGAGGAGCACGTGCGGCGTCTGGACCTTTGCGCCGAAGACTCACGCTCGCACACGTATATAGCTGTGTATAATAGCACGTACATGAATACGACGATTTCCTCAGCCTTCAGGACAACCCTAAGGAACCTTTAGGCCCTTTTCCTATGAGCACGATCAAACATTCGGACTAAATATAAACAGGAGACAGGATTTTGCGTCAGTGAGACTAGACACGTGCATGGACCTCCCTCTTTCCGTGCTTTCGATTCAAGCAACATCTTTCTCTCTGTGTGTGTGTGTATGAGTCTGCCAATTTCTCTCTGAGCGTATAATTGTTTTCCTCGCCAAGTAAGAGAAACGGAGTGTGCTGAGAGAGGAATGATTCGGTGCTCGGGTCGATTGGCTTGGACGGGAACAACCGGTGATTGGGTTGAGATCTTACATTGTTGGGGGTGGTAGACCTAATGGTTCGCATTTGTATCCAACCTCCATCGTGGTCTTGCAGGTGTCTGCAGAGTATAGAGTAATGTTGATGCACCGGCAGCATTGCCTGCAGCCGGAACAAAGGCATTCAATTAGGTGACTATACTTAGGTACTTAGCGCCAAGCGTAACGCATGGGATTAATGCTTGATCATGGTTTCCTCTGATATCTACTCTTAACTAATACATGTTATGCGTATTCTTCATTCTAGTATTCATAACGCACCATTTTTTAAATTATCAACCTGATCATTCTGTAAACTATCGGTCGTTGATCCCCATCTTTATTCATTAAACAATTGCAGGCCTGCAGAGGAAACTGCTTGTACTTCAAGCGTCTCTTTCGACGAAGTATAAGTAGCAATAGAATGAAAGAAAAAGATCGTTGAACAATGCGTTCATCGATAAAGTGTATGAAATTTGAACGTATCGACTATATAAAGTGATGGGACGCATTAAAATGTACCGCGATGGACTGTCGAACTATTTTCGTATAATTGAAGCAGTACATTGTGTCTAGTTACGTTTAATACGTATCGAACATCAATATCATACTGGATGCAGATAAACTTATTGCAGGTTCTATTACCTGAACCCACGTGAAGGCCCGCCTCTCACGTTACTCGTTAGCCCCTGCAGCGGACCGATATCATGGACAGTCAGCTATGCTGAACCACCAGATAACGGACAGGAAACGGATGGAACGAAGTGTATGTTATAATAGATCAGAACATTACTATTATATACAGTACTATAATACTTGTCGTGAAATCGATAGCGAATTATTCTCATTTAGAACATAAGTTTCCAAATATGTAACATTCTAAACTTTTCATTCAACATTTGCACGGTTGAAATAAATTTAACGAAATAATCAGCCGGATCGTGTTGTAGTCTATTGAGTTCACTGGCAACGAAGTTTGCCAGATTTAGTCTTTGTTTAGAAATAGTATTTTCACACAGTTCTATCGAAATAAAGTTCATTACTGCTTCATAGAAATTCGGATGCAATAAAATTGCTATTCGCAATTTATTCTTATTGTATTATATTGAAATGTTTTAATCTTACCAAAATTGAAATAAAATAATGGAAGGAAAATATCGATGGTGAAATAAACACAGCACAGTCACGATGGCCAGTGAAGACCCTGAAACCAGGACTACCACTGTTCACTTACGAGGGTGCAGAGGATCAAAACTTCACAATTCCAAAAACACGTGCAGGACTCTATTGGTTCGAGATCAAATCCGTGGATCCACCAGATGTTGAGATACAGAAGCAAAGACCAAATACTGTTCTTCTATACGCGACGTCCAGTGGTTTGGATCATCTACCAGGTACCTACGAAAAGGAAGCTCGACATCGATACTTGAGGTTCCAACAACGAAGGAGCAAACGTCGTCTTACAGTATCTTGGAACAAAAGGTAGTAAAGCTGAGAAAAAACGAACATTACGATCCCAGTTTATTTAATAGGCTCGCTACTGAGAACTCTGGAACACCACGGATAATGTTATGTCTTATCGAGGCTCCACCCGTTACGTTATAATGCTCGTGCGAGTCCGCGTGCAATCTGGGTCTTATTTCGCTTCGCGCAGACCTGATAATATCCTCGAAATAATATGCCTTTGCACGCATTCTCCTGCGCTAGCTTGATGAGATGATACTCGTTACGGAAATGTTCGACCGCGTCTGACAATGCATTACTTGCTTGAATAATGTATAAAGTTGACCAAATGCGCATAGCGTTACGTTGAGATATCTTATTCAAATTAGTTTTCTTTACCAGGGACCAGTTAATTTTAATAAAATCGATTTTTATAATTATCGAAGGGAAATTGAAATATTGGAATGTGTTTTGATTTGGTAGCAATGTGGATCCCCATCTCTCGATCTACTGTCTGACAGTAACATCGGGTGTACAAGTTTCTCCTCCGACACTTTGTGCGGCACGTAACATTCTACGAATTCATCCACATTCGACCAAGGGTGGTTCATCGAAGGAACATCAGCATCGTGGATTTCCTGAAGGACTTCATTGTGTCCGACAAACGAAACTCACTCTTCATCGGATGAAGTATGATACTACTTACAATTTTACGTTATACGTGGTGAGTAAAAGTTTGATTGCTACTTGTGGAATTAATATTTTAGATACTTGTGATGATATAATCATTCAACAGCAAATGAGTTAACAATAATAATAATAAAGATAATCGTGCTGCATAGTGTTAACTTCCAGTGAAGCTTTTTCTCAAAATTATCATGTTAGAGTACTTTTCTCGAATCTAATTTAGAAAGATGTTTTTTTTTATAATTATTGTTGGTTCTGGAAAATTTTAAGGAATTATATACTATGATAGGTAAATACGCGAAACAACATTTCGAATCGAGTAGCAACGGACGCAGTAAAATTTCGAAGAACACCAGAATTAATGCTGCGAACTGGAGACTACACGACAGCGAGTTTACGTAAAACCGATGGTTTCATTAATTTTCGCTATCGACCACCAGAAAATACATCGAGCACATTTCACATTCTTCCTTGCGGAGGTGGCATTGTCAAAGCGAAATTAAGTGGTCCCGGAATTTTAAGGGTAATTTCACTTTCTATACGATAAATCTTTGTCGTTAGAGTCACTTACTAAAACTCACCCAAAGAGTATTAATTTTTCTCACTCGCTACCCACCGATCTGATCGTTACTTTTTATTACATATTGCATACGATTGTGGGTCGATTAATTGCGTGGTTCACCATTTGCTTTAATAGGAAAAGGAAGTGGTCGGTTATGCGTCATTAAGAGTGCCACCATTACCTTCAGGGAAAACGTATACTTTACGGATATCGGCCACTCCGCAGGAATTAGTCCGAGTATCCGCTATCAAAGTGCTAGCCACTCAAGAGACTTCTAACATATACCCACAGGTATGTGTTAACTATCTACATAATTATTCGAATCATTAACAAAATAATTTCTCATTGATCCTTTAAATTTTGGAAAATCTTCCAAAATTCTATTTCCAACATCTTCCATCAAAATGCTAATTACCCCAAGTCCAATATAATTCCAACAATAAAATCAATGCACTTATGATTAATCGACGAGTAATCGCTCGAATACGAATTGTTTGTCACTGAGAATTTCTTCGAAATCTCACGCGATCCATCAAAATCTGCAAATCACCTCGATGGATTTTACTCTCACTAATGCTCCAATCAAAGCACTATGAAGCGAGAAAGTAATTTTTCACTGGCAGATACCTTCGAGAAGCACGCCATGGGAATATCGATCGTTAAGGACCTGTCACGAGGTGACAATAGGTGTTGAGCCTGCAGGTGCTGCTAAGTACTGCATCCTCGTACGAGAATTACGGAGTCCATCTGCTCTAGCGAGTGTCACGACCATCCCCAATCAATGCGATCTTCATCGACGACGGAGGTCAGAATATACCTTCGAGGTCTGTGAAGAGAAACGTAGTCCACCGAAGGATAGAGCTTTACCCTTTACCCTGAAGAAATTGCAACCGGGAAAAGCGTATCTTTTACAGATCACTGCGCAATTGAAGGGTCAGTCCCTTTCGTATCCGTTATTAGGTGTACGTACACGACGTTCCTGTCTATCTTGATTTTAAGCAGCTTGCTTCTTGGCAAATTCTACACAGTAACCAATGATAATCGTTAAGACAATCGCCAATAGTGAATCTCTTCACCTTTTGGTTTCAATACATAATTATATTAAATTCCTTTGATTCCATTCGTTTAATTGACCGGATGCAACATTTTTTTTTATTTTTATCTTTTTTATTCACGACCTGTTATCGATCGATCTTAAATCGATCTGTTTCGCTGTACCGTGACAGCATATTTCATTACAGTTTTGTCTTTTCATGGAACGGAGAGGAAGAATTGGATATTTTATTGGTAATTTGAGTCCAGTGAGTTTCTCTCGGGGCGTCTTTCATCCGTGAAATATACGAAGTGCCCATAAAAGTATCTAGGCGAACGGTATAGATATATAGACGAATAGTATTATTTTTTAGTGCAACAGAAGTAGGATTTAGGGTGTATTTTTTACAATAAGGAAATTTATATTCTGCTATACCTACTTCGAGGCCCATTCTAGTCTAGTTTCATGGACAAGTTTAAGCTGGTGTCGATGTCTCCTCTGTAAACTAAGGTTTCCTCTTACCGTAATTTATAGTACAATATTACTTTAATAATTTCTCAATCTATCGATTGCGAGGAACTATTGTAAATACAAGATAGATTTAAGAAATTACTCGAGTGGATGGACGCGAAATATGTTTTTCTATTGAAATAATAGCACAAAGTAAACTATTGCTACACTATATCACTTTGCATTCTGTAATTTACCGTTCATTCACATTTAGTCTGTATCTAAAAGTTGACACGAAACTTCCCTTCTTCTACAACATTTTATATCTATCTACGATGTCGGCGAATGATTAAATACCTATTTCTTCGAACGAAGAAACCTTTCGAGAAACCATATACAAATCTAATATAAAATAAATATTAAGACGTTTCGAAATTCCGTTGAACAATTTATTTCTTAATTATCCTAAAGGTGACAAAGATAACAGTAAACCTTCAGTGATACACTTCAGTCTCTCTCCAGGTGAGTCCAAGGGTTCGTTCGCCAGTAAAGCCAACGCTTCGGCGAGTAAAGCTTTTTTATCTTCTCCAGGACAATTTGCGAGCTCTCGAAGAGCCACCGCGGTATAAACTGCGAGTCGCCCACCATATGGATCTAACGTTTTCGTCGTTTCGATGATACGTTTACATAAAAGCGCCTTTTGTGGATTACTTTTTCCTAGCATTTGTATCAACGAGTGACTCACTGTTATACACTGTTGATGTCCAGGATGCAATAATTTCGTAAGCCTAAAATTCAAGTTAGATTTCAGATCAAGTATCTATTTTTAAGAACGAAGAATCATTTGTACCATCGCTATAGAGTTAACTATGATAATGTGAAAATAGTAATTGCATTGACCAGTGTTTGGAACGAGTGTTTAAAACTGGAATAATGAGTGTGTAAGGAAGTAGTATAATTTTAATAAGAATTTTTCGATTACCGAGAAAGAAGCTCAACCAGTGTATCCATTTTGGCATCAGCCATTGCATCCTCTACCTCATCCTCGAGCCTTAGAGTAAGGTCAGTAACCTCATCGGCCGAAAGTGTGCCTACGCAAGAATTGCACTGCCAATCGGAATTAATATCCAAAGGATCCTTTGGAAGAATCAAGCCATCGTCCTGTGGACACTTGAGAGTACCCAGGTGAGTGCCCAATTCTGTAGCGTCGCTGCATCTTTTACAGTGGCATGAAAAGTACTTGGTGTCCATAAGATGAGCCCTTCGAGCTCTCGTTGCCCAAAGTGCGTGTGTATACATCGTGCTTATGTGTTCTCCCCTGAAATTCCCAATAAAAAACTGTATTATTCATATTCACGATTAAAACCGTGAATTAAATATTATTACAATTCATTTTCATTATATTATTTTAATGAAAATACTTTTTTATCGGGCACAAAGCGTATACAGAGATACGCGGTCTCCTCTTTTCGTCCATGGAAAAAATGTGTCGCGTATTGGGTAAGCAAGAATGTTCCAACAAGCATGCAGTTTCGTAAATTGCCATACAACCCTCAGGGGGCATAGTTTCGAGAGCATTAACATCGATCAAACCACAGATTTTCGGCAGCATATCTGCGCTGGCGGGATTGATCGAGAGGAACCGTTGAAGATGGTGCATTATCTCCATCACTTCATTGTATGCTTCCGTACCAGAACCTCTAGCCTCCTCGTGACTCAGTAATTTCTCCAAAGACGACCAACGTTTCGATTTTGAATGCCAGAGTATTAACATTCGTATCACTAGCAACACGTCGCAACTAAAAACACGGAATAAGATTCACATTCTACCCATTAATTCTCTATAATAAATAATTAGAATCTTAAATTTAAAAAAAATAAAATTATACTGAGAGTCTAGAGATTATATGATTATTATTATTATTATTATTATTATTATATCTCAATTTTATTGAGAAAAAGGATCTAATATTTAAAGAGAAATTCAGGGTCATATTATTATTGGGATAAAGTCGATCAAGAGTAATGTTACCTACCGTGGAACGATTTGAGCTTTCTGAAGAAATGAACATTCCAGACCGTGTCTATTCTTATCATCAAGACCAGAACAACTTGTCGAGCAAGCTGGCCATCGGCATTTTCCACATCTTGTTTCCATAGACGTACAAGTCTTCCCGCAACCAACGCATAAACGTTGATCCGAATGTAACGCGGGTCCCCAAACAAGTGGTGGTTCCAGAATTATAAGATCGCCAGCATTTATATCTCTCTTTGCTAATAAGTGACGACCCAATTCAGAGTTCTCAGCAATTTCCCAAGACTGACATTCAACTTTGTGCTTTGGCCAGTCTTGTTGCTGATGATCCTTAGAGCAGTAATATTTCTGCTTGCAAACGCTACATTTGTGTCGGGCAGTTGTACCGCAGACAACGCACGAACCATATACCATCTCGGTAGTCATTTTGTCCTTTTGCACTCAATCTTACTCGTATACTTTTCTAGCTTCTTTTTTAGTATCAAGAAAAAATCAGGGTAAATACTTATACTCACTAAAACCTGCGACCTGCGACTCTTCGAAAAATTGCATTTTTCAAAATGTAATATCCACTAAAGTGAATACAGTTTTTATAATTTATTGATAAGTAAATCTAGCTTTTCCTGAGATCAAGAAAACAATATTGTTGAATTTACATCTGGACCACTTGAATGTACTAAAAGAGTTAATATCGTCTCGAATAAAACCGCGATCAATACTTCTTTAATTTCGATTCCCATTAAAATCTTTCTAATTATAACAATTCATTTACTTACTTGTTCAAAGTGCGATGCACGTCATAAATCTCAAAGCAGAATTATTGAATTCCACGAACCATTGGTAACAAGAAACAAAAATAACAGAAATAGAAAAGAGCACAGCACTTATATTATATGACGCGACGAATTTGATCCTTTCACATTTTACGAATGTATGGAGAAAGAGTTGGTAAATGAAGTAACAGAAACTACGGGCTACTGACTTGGTCGTTCTGTCTGAACAACGTTCCGTTGGCCGGCCGTTTAATTATAGTAACAGTGAAGAGACCCGTGTGCACAGTACTATTTCTGCGGATAAGGGCAGACCGGACGATGTCTCCTAAGGAAATTTCAAACCCGTTCGTTACTTTCCATCTGTCGCATATATTCTTTATTGTTTAATTGGCGTGTGTTTAAGATAATATCAGGAAAGGACATACATATTAGGAGTGATATACAGAGAATAATACGTATATACGTGAGTTTTGGAAAACGTATTTTATTCCAACATTTCTGATAGATTCAGCACCCTTATACGTAGATCAGCGTAACTCTCACAATGGTTAACAGTGATACTATTCGAATATTAACATTCTAGTGGTAATTTAGATGCTTTTATTTACAAGATCTTTCGCGGAATGAGGGATGAGAGTATTTGAACATGAATATAGGCATACCCCCAATATAGGTATGCACGATTTTTCTTAGAAAATGATATAAAGATGTTATCGAAAACGCTCTCATTTGTAGCGTAATAAAAAACAGATATATTTCATAGATTCTCCCGCATATGTTCCAATAAAATTAGAACTATACACGATTCGCCCATTAGACTGTTTATCTAAAGAGTCATTAAATTCTAACGATGATAGCAAGAGCCTCTTTCGGATATTAAAATATTTACGTTCCCTTCTACTTCTTAACAAGTATAAACATTCATTAGATACTTTGCAAATAGCCTTCGCACAGGTACAAATTACAGAGAAGATTAATCTGCAGAGTATCTTATTCCCTATTAAAATCTCATAGAAGACTGATCTATTGAAATATTGAGATTGTACCTTCATTCATATACACATGTATCAGCAGCTAATATTATTATTTTTTTCTTTTTATCTCACAAGTTCATTGACTACGCTCGATCGATAACGGACTTAAAACAATTTTTCTCACTTTTCTCAATGCTTCTGTACGTGTGAAATAACAAGGGAAAATTAATGAAACGATCAGGAGCAATACCTGTTTATAAGTAGAATTTTTCTAATGGTGTTAACTATCCTGTTTTGATCGGAGATTAAAAAATCGTGGATGATCGAACAGTAGGTTTTTTGGCTGCTTGTATAGTTGGAAAATTCGTCATGTAACCCGTACAAGCATGCGGGTCAGTGTGAGTGCAGCGTGTAAGATATAGTCGTATAGTTATGCGTGTCGAACTAGCAGAAGAATAATCCTTTTTTCTTTCTTCTGCGCAAAACACTCTCTCTCTCTCACATAACAATAATACATTCCCGTACTCTAATAAACGTTGTACATCGTGGCATCGTAAAACGTTATTGGCTGTGCTTTTTCGAGACGTGTACCTCTTGCGATAACATGAAACGCACTAGTAATTGACTCAAAACGGGGGAGAATGACTATATATATTGCACTGGATGCAAATTAATGCAAGAAACATACGAATCGCATGGTAAAATTGAAATTAGGAATAATCTGAAATGTCAGATTGATATTCCATTCGTTAAAGAAGAAAAATAAAATGTTACGGATTAGAAAATTACTATGCTCAATACAGCCAAGATATGGAGTACACTCACAGTGATTCTCGCTCCCCTTGACACACCCCTCTTCTGATTACTACCCTATTTATAAAAATAAATACTTAATCTTAGACGATTTTATATATCCAATAAACGTATCATTTTCTCGTATATAAACTGAATTGTCAAAATAAACAATCAACATTATCAAAATTTCTTATCACAAATGATAAATATAAAAGTGACGATGAGAGGAAAATTGGTTCGCTATTAATGTTCCTTTTTTGTGCTTTTTACATTTCCATTCTCGCTACGCCAAGTCTTTTTCAAACAGATCGCGTTACGTACTCCATTCCAGGCGTTTTTTACCGTGCATATCAAATTGCAAATAATTAGGGACGGCGATTCGTATTCATTTGGAACAATACCGTCGACTGACGACTCGAAGAAGCTAAATAATGGAAACCAAATTCGTGTTCTATTCGAGTCACGTTGCATCAACGCTTGATTATTCGCTAGCGTGTGATAGTAAAGAAACAGGCGGGAAGTTATGTAAAACGCTACAAATACGTCGATGGAATAATGTTCGTGCGCTGCCAAGATAAAAAAGATACCGAACATATTGAGCATCCATGTAAACGTATGAAGGAAGTATAATTGTCTAGGTGTATCTGAAATGCAAAAAAAGAGACTCGTTAACTATACTCATTATGCTTAAATATACTAATTTTTAAAAGGTCTTTCGTAGAGGTTAAAAACAACTTACATTCTGTAATGAAGAAATTTAACATAGTTAGCGCAACGGTATGTCCACTGAACATATAATCGCCACAGGTTCTTACACCTTGAATTGACATACCCGCACCCCTCCATATAACATAAGCCATGGCAATTTTGTTATACAATTCAACATAAGCAGAACTGTAATTAAATTTATAATATTGGATTCCGTGAACCTGGATTACGAATAGTTTCAATGTAATACGTAATACCTAGTCCAGTCTTCGTCTGGAACCTTTCGTGGCTGACATTGCAAATGTGCACCAGGTACTGACAATGACGTAATTAGCATTGTCACGCATCTGAGTAGGAAGACTGTACCAGACAGCGAAAAGAATCTTCTCAATAAAATAAATCTGAAATAACGTTGTAAAGATACATTTGAATAATGGTAATCAAATTCATCGTAACTTTCCTTGAAAATATATATCCACGCAGACTTACCTATATTTATGAAAAATAAGCACAATAAGCCATATGGCAAATAGAATGGTTCCGGTAACTTCGCACATGTCGAATGCCCATGGAATGTGTGGTACATTATCCAAAAATATGTCTGGCAATGGAGGATACTTTTTCATGTCAGGCACTCTATCGTGAACAATAACCATCACAAACGCAGTGATCCAGGTAACGATAAAGAGATACGCTAAACTAATAAAAGCTTTCCAAATTTCAGGAGGTAATTGCGAAGCGTGACCGTCTTCCGAGACTGAAGCTGAAAAATACTCGTGGTCTATAGAACTGTCGCTATTTAAATTAGGTCCAGGTATCTGTAAAAAAGAATTGTATAATTTATATATAACGATTAATAACCTACGAAGCACACATTAACGATAGTAATTACAATAGAATTATCCTTACTACTTCATGGTGTTTGTGATGTGTATAAAAGTTTGGAGCTGGAAACAGGTCGATACATCCTAATTCAAACAATGCAGCGACGTTGTCTCTTTGTAATTGTTTTATGCTTATGTACAATCTCTTTTTATCCCCAATTCTATAACCATCCACGAGATGCATCTCCGAATTCAAGTCATCTTCCTTTAACGTTAATAATACTTTTCCATCGATCGCATGGAGATAGAACAAGTTGAGAAACTTATGGTGACCATTTTTCTGAAGCCAAACACCCACGTCGCTCGTGGTCCAATCAGCTACGCTTTTCATAGTGACGTAGTAATTTGGTACTGTCCTATAATCCTAGATAGAAAAAATGCAGCATGATTAATAACGTATTGACCAAGAATTGACATCGATTGCTACACGCTCGTAACTATATCTCCCATGAAACTTTAATAAGCATTTTGAAATCTGAGCGTCCAAGAAAGCACCAGCTTTAAACCATTGAGAAATACATGAAAATTATGTAAATACTTATATAAATTGACAACAATAACATTATGACACTACTCAAAAATACGATAATAATTTTAACACTAAACGAAAATAGTAATATGAGAAAAGAAAAGGAAAAGAAAACTAAAAATGAATACTCGAAAACAATTTGTAATGTCGTGACATTAGAGCTTTTATCTTAACTGTACAATAAATCGTTCGAATGACATTCTCCTTGGTAGCTAACGGTGTTTATGCACACTGAAGGGTATCGTTAAAAGCACCGTTTGAAAATGCACATAACCTGAACAACGTACTAATCATCTCACCTACCTTACTTAGACATTTACCAGTTTCCGATTTGACCCATCGGAAAATTGCATGTGTATCACAAAATTCTCATATGCTTTTTATTCATGCTGCATAAATGCCGCGCGATTCTTCTTGCTTCGGCGGTATCAAGCTAAGTCATATGCGGGCAGTATTTGTAAACAAATTAATTCAGGAGAAAACATTGATCGGAGAAACAGCACGTTAATGTTAACAACACTTGCGATGCATGCAACACAACATATAAGCTCGACGTAATTTTCTGAACCATAACGCGGCGCGAACTGTGTCGAAGCGTGTGGCGGTGGTGGTGGTGGTGGTGGTGGTGCCGATGGTGAGAAGAGCATTCAAGCTCACATCAAAGCTCTTCATTTAAAATGATGCAGATGCAGCAGCTTTTCTTTATCGTGTATCGAGCGATGAGAAATCCCCTCATTTGGCGACAAAGCAAACAGCATACGATAGATGAATAATAATATGTATGGAATACTTCTTTAAGATGCAGGAATAGATAGTTTGTGACTTCTCCACTCGAATAACATTATGCAAGTGTGTTTACGAGGCACGGTTTCAATTTTGTGTAGCAGCATGTGTAGCAGCACAACACGATCACATGCTACTGAACTGACTTGATTGTTCCTCGATTAGTCACGCGAGAGCTGTTTTTGTTAGGGACACTGTGAGTAAGCTTATACAGAACAGTGTATGTATAGTATATACTTACTTACAAAGAAAATTACATTGAAAAGATCCAATTGATGCAGAGAATATTTTGCTTTTATATGATATGTACACTTACATAAGGTCGACGAGCGATTGGACAGTCTAATAATTCCGGAGTACTATTATAAGAAATGGCATTCTAAAATAATGTATATGTATATTCACGTGGATATGACAAATATCTTGATGACGTGGAAAACTCATGAGCAAATAGTTGAATCATGTTTGTGTGAGTTTTATCATATTTTGATAAAACCTGCAGGGGATCTGTATAGAGATCGGTATGTGATTAGGATTTTCGTTTGCGAACGTGTAATTGAACGTTGAAACCACTTTACTCATGTGTCTCATCGAAAAAGTATTGTTTGAGAATAATACGTTTATTTCGAGTCGAGTATAATGGAAACAATGAATTTTTTCTCTGACGCAATTACAATTACTAATTCGCATTTGACCAAATTTATACTATGAATAACTTACAATGAGTATGGTTTCGTTGATATACATATGTAATATGACCAGAATACGTGTCGTTATGATATCAATCAATGCATCTGAATAAAAGGCTTTAGAACAATAAATACAATGAGAGTAATTCGCGGGTATTGTTATTTTCCAGATTTTAAACACTAGATCGATTAGTAGAAGACGAGTATCGATAGTACGCTATCGAAGTCGGACACTTATAAATCGAGTAATAATCGATGCGAGTATTGCTTTTGTTGCGGTTTGAAATTTCCAAGGTGGTTCAGGTTTTACATTAAATATTAATTGATCCATTTAGAAAAAAGTATAATTACAATATGTTAAATGGTACCGAAGTAAGTCGAAGGATATTAACCTTTTACAATAACAAACTAAATACTCTGCATACTTTTTTGAATCGATACTGCAAACAAAAAACCTTTCTTACTCCGACAGATGACGAAGAACCTGCAATATTTGATTTTGCAGTATTTATCACTGAATTAGTTAATGAAAAACCAACAGTATTACAACAATATATTGTTATATACATGTATATGTATATCGACACAGAAGTCTCAACTGTAATAAGTAAAAACTATTGAAGCTAAAGACATTTTATCTCTATCGTGAGTAAAGAAATGTACATATGTTAATTTATAATAAAACCAGCGTTCTACGGGACTAAATTAAAGGAATTTCATGGATTGAAGTTTATTGAGAATTTGCAAAGTAAATTCAGAAGAATTCATGCAGAGAAAAGTAGTTCGCGACGGCGCAAGAGTTGACATTGCGAGAGTGCGAGGGAGGTTCCGCGAATACAGACAGTGCTGTGCGCGAACGACGAACAGTGCCACAGTGTGTGCATTGGAATCAGGGCTATTAACATCAACGCAACAATTCACAGCAAAGTGTCCGCCCATTTATTACTTCTCGATCACGTTAAGTTAAGATTTCTTATAAAGTAGATGTAAGCGTCACTGGTCAACGCAACCGATTGTGCACGTTGCACGTCGTGTCTCCGGTATAAGAAAACGAATCGGCGTTCGATGCTGAGTTGGCAGTCATGACGGCGACGAGTCGTCGTCCCCCGTATTGTCCGTAACAGTACTCTATGAAATCGGATGGTGGTACCGTGAGAATTCAAAGTGCAATCGTGTAATGAATGTACTTAAGCGATATACTTAAATACGACTACTTAATGAGCGATGAGCGGCCAGAAATTTCAATATGACGAAAGTGGCGGAACATTTTTCTACTTTTTACTATCATTCTTGGCACTGCTCCTGATACCTGGGACTTACTACCTTTGGCCACGTTGTCCGAAACAAGGTTAGTAGATTGTGAAAAAAAATGTATTTGATTGAGCGGCTTCAGGTTGTTTTTATTTGGACACGCCAAATAATGTTTTGTAAAGGTTTATGACTGAAAGCGTTTATGTTTTCTCATTTGGAGTAAACGCAATTCGAAGCTACCAGTTTTACTGGGGCGAGACCCGATGATGTTGTCACAGGAGAGTAACCGGGACTTAATTGTGAATATCCCGTTATTAATTTGTCAGCAGCTTAACTGATAACGCGTAGGATGTGCAAACCCTGACGGATATCTATGATGATATTAACTGCAGTAATAATGCACTGCTTTAAGTCACGAATTTCATTTCCGAATACATGAATCGGAGATCCGAAAATTTTAACTAGGTCAAACATTTTAAGATTTTAGGTCTTTTTTCGCATAAAAGATTTTTTTTACTATCGATATCTAGGCTAGAGGAGTTTTTTTCATAAAAATATTCTTTTGTTTGATAATAAATACAATTGATAGCACGAGTCTATCCCGCTTTTTGCGTTCAATATCCTACTGTATGATTTTTTACAATTTTTATATTCAAGTAACTTGTGTTTATCTTATAAAAACAGTATGGCTGAACAATGTATTTAGATATTAACAATTTTATGATTCAACGATATAAGTCACTGTTGAAAGAAATGCATGTGTTTTTAGATTTTCTGGAATTTTGGAGTCAAACTAATTATAGTTATGATTAACTAATACTATGCTTCGTGGCATTTTTCGTATGATAACTTTATGTTTATATAGACCCAGATCAGTTAGCGAGAGAGTGCCAGTGCGATGGGTGTAAAAAGAAAAAAATCATTCTGCAACAAAATCAACCATGGAAAGAAACCAAAGCATTATTCACGTAAGTTACATGTACTTTTTCTTAATTCATTTTATATTAAGGATCTTCATAATTGTATAAGATTACGTATCAAAATTACTATGTATACCATTAACCTTCCAGAAAATTTCTCATTGTTCTTGGATGGGGAATCCTCATTTTCTTAGCGTATAAAGTGTCGCAGTTCGATTATGAAATGGCTAATTTCGATCCATTCGAAATATTAGGAGTCTCGCCTGTGAGTATAAATAACATTTGGATAAGACTTTCTAAGTCACATAAACGTATTATACGATATGGATACAATTTATATATCACGAAACATTTAATCCATTTTGTAAGAAAATATAATGGCGTTATCTCGCAGGGTTCCTCTCAAGCCGACATCAAGAAGGCATATCGTAAACTATCTTTGATCCTTCATCCAGATAAGGAAACTGGCAATGAGAAAGCATTTATGAAGTTAACCAAAGGTCAGTAATAAAATGATACAATAAGAACTAAGAATATCTTACGCAGCAGACAATATAATTCGCAAAAATGCATGAAATTATAGTCCACCATTGTTCTTACCACAAAGAAAATATTATTGTAGAAATTGTGTAAAGTAACTAATGCTTTTGTCGCTAACTCCATACAGCTTACCAAGCTCTTACTGACGAGGAGTCTAGAAAAAATTGGGAAAAGTATGGTAATCCGGATGGACCAGGTGCGATGAACTTTGGTATAGCTTTACCTTCGTGGATCGTAGAAAAAGAAAATTCAGTATGGGTTCTGGGATTATATGCGCTACTATTTATGGTTGCATTGCCAACGGTCGTTGGAATATGGTGGTATAAAAGTATACGTTACACTGGCGATCAGGTAATAATTAGTTTCCTACGAATCTGTTTTATTAATAAAAACTGTTGTACACTCTCGTTATACAAAAATATTATTCTACGTTACAGGTATTGCTAGCCACAACCGAACTGTATTATGGAATTGTAATAAATACGCCTTCTATGTCATTGAAGAGGGTAATTATGGTCCTCGCTGCATCATTTGAATTCTATAAAAAAAGAAACCCTGAAATAGTCGAAAGGTATACAGATGCCGAAGAAATACCATCCGTAAGTAGGCAAACGATAAGTTGATTTAATAAGTTCCTGTATTATGAAGACTATTAAAATTTAACTATTCTACAATATAGCTTATTCGTATTTCAGCTAATCAAACAATTACCTAATTTGGGGGAAAAAAATAAAGAAGTACCATTATGTTTCTTATACTCGATTAAAGCCAGAGCATTAATTCATGCACATTTATCTCGCATACCGCTAAATCCTGAAACACTAGAGAAGGATAGACAATACATAATAAAGAAGTGTCCATATTTAATTCAAGAAATGGTTAGCTCCGTCAATCAAGTTATTTTATTGGCTTACGCCGGAAGAGGTAACTAATTTATTTCCACTGATCAACATGCAGGAACATAATCAATTTTCTGATACATAATTATTCGCTTGGTCTCAGTTCCACACTTGCCAAGTATAAAAACCGTGGAGAATTGCATGAAGGTCTGTCCAATGATCGTACAAGGATTCTGGGAGCATAAGAATCCGTTACTCCAGCTCCCACATATTACAGAGGATAATTTGAAATACTTCCTTGCGAAAAAGGTAATGTGTTCGGCTTAATTTAATTTAATCTCTTTACGAATGTAATTCATTAGTACGCTATAGCATGTGTTATACGATTCAATAAATAATGGAATTTTCTTACAGCGTCAAATCAAAAGTCTTCAACAATTTGCACAACTAAAAGGAGAAGATAGAAGACTGATACTTAGGAGCTTGTCCGACAGTCAGTACGAAGATGTTATGAAAGTTCTTGGAAGCATGCCCTATATAGAGTTCAAAATACGTTCCGAAGGTAAAATTCGATTCACATTTCTTGTTGATCATTTTTTTTCTCACAATTTTCAATATAGAGTTTTCTAATTGAACATTTCTTTATAATTGTAGTAATCGATGACGAAAATCCAACTGTTTATACTGCTGGTGCTATTGTAACTGTGACGTTGTCGCTAACGCGAAAAGACATGAAAGAAGTATTTGGAGACGATACTGTTAAAGAACAGACTATGATCGACGATAACAAAGATGAGGGCAATGACGAAGTGGTACAAGAACAAAATCATTGCTTGAAAAAAGCACCAGCATGGTTAAGGCAAAGAAAAGGGCAAAAGAAATCTCACAAAAAGAATGCCTACAAAAAGTCATCAAATATTCCTAACGCACGAATTAAAGAGAACGAAGTTGAAAAGGAGTCTTCCAAAGAGAAACTGTCGGATGTAAGCGACAGTGACGGAGACAGCGAAAGAAGTGACGATGAAGATAGTCACGAGAAGAAAGACGAGTCTGCCCATGACGACGATACTGAGTGGGAAAAGTACGAAATCATTGTTATTTATTTATTTATTTATTTATTTATTTATTTATTTATTTACTTACTTTAAGTAAAACTTTGGATTACGAGTAACTTGGTTTAGGAGTGTTTCGCAAGTCGACTAAAATTTTGACTTGTCAAACGAGCGATGTCTTGCAATATGAGTTATAGAGTAGTACTATGTGTGCATAAAACGTGTTTTTATTAGGGAGATGTGTCAATTGTGGGAAAAAGTGGAAAATTTTGTAGAAACGCGAACCATGAATTTGTTTAACGACAATGCAATGTCACATTCTTGCGAAATCGTGAAAAAGAACCGAAAGCAACTCCGACTCAATAACCAAATCTCACCAATCACGATTCTTTCTAAAAGTAAAGTGCAGATTAATTTGTTTTATCTATTTTTACGTTATACTGCACTTTTAATGACATAGTCATTTTATCTGAATATTTTATGGATTGTGGGACGAATCATATAAGTTTCCACGGACATGACAATTCTTTTGATATATATCATTGCATAATAAAAAGAGATCTGGAATAGAAAATCAAATAAGACGAAGAAATCGTTAATCTTTTAATAATATTCAATTGCAATTTTAATTACTTTCTTTCAACTTAGGTTCCAACAGAAGATTTCAAGGCGAGAAAAAGTCCTAGAAGGAAGGAGTAATATATCCCACGAAGTGCATTGTCCGTTATTTCCGGACGTTAAACAAGAATATTGGTGGGTTTACATCTGTGATCGCAAGAGCCTGACTCTCCTTACAGCTCCTATACACGTAACGTCATTAGCACATTTCGAAGAAGTCCAACTACGATTTACGGCGCCTCGATGGCCCGGTGTTTATACGTTTACTGTATGTTTACGCAGTGATTCGTATCTTGGTTTTGACCAAGCTCAAGATATTAAAGTAAGTTTTAGAAAATTTGTACATATTTGAAAAAGATTTCTTTTAATTGTTGGATGCACATGAACGTTATTTTTTTTTGCAGCTGGACGTGAAAGAAGCACCGGAAATACCCACGGAACATCCACAGTGGGACATTTCCGATGAAGAAACCGCGGAAGACGTTGATGCTGCTGATGAACATTCCGAATTTACTACCGACGAAGATATCAGTGACAATGAATAATATCTATTTCTCTGAAGAAATAAATAAGAGAAAGATAGATATTTCCCAAAAGGATCCGCGTTTTTTCCACTTTCGCGCTTATCGAGTTTAATAGACTTGATGCTTGTCAGCAATGGACTTTTTTACCTAATTGTGGAAACTGCATAATCGACGAGTGGGAAAACATAGATGTTATAAAAGTCCGGGATTTTCCACTTTTTTTACTTGTCGAAGTTAAATGTACAATGGACTTTTATACGTGGAATTGCATAACCATTGATGTATGTGTGGACAATCTAGGAAAATAGTACGGTGTCTAAAACAATTTTCTCGATTATGAGAAAAAAGTAATAGTAAATAAAGAAACATGATATTTATTTTAAACATCGTTGTTTAATCTTCAGTTTAGGATATGTATATGGTTTTTTTTAGTAAAAATATATCTTATTGTACAAAGTTATGGACATTTATTTCTGTACATAAATCAGGCGATCTTGCCTCCGGAAGGATAGAAATTGCTTGCACAAAAATACACTAACGAAACGGATACAACAATCTTGTTGGATATATATACATATATCCTACAGGTGAAAGTGAAACAAAAACACTCGTGTGTTCAATGCCTACTGAACCATAAAGCTTTCTTCACTAGAAATCGAATATCCGCCAAATTGATTCTCTGCTTTTAAACTTAGTTGAGATCTGTTTCTTCTCCTATTAACACAATGAGTCTCGAAAAGCAAATTATCGCAGTGAGTAAATATATATGTAATTAAAATGTCTTAAACTTATTTAAGAACTAAGTAGTATTTTTGTAAACAATCTGCAATGTACTCGGAATAAAGTGCTTTTGTTACAGATTATGAAAAAATGTATTATTCTCTGTATAATTATCTGTATCGCATTGGCCGGATCGGAACGAGGTAGGTTGATAACACGTACATTTCTAACGATATCACATTCACGGAATTAATTCCTACCACTACAACTATACGTAACATAAAAGCGTAAAAGATTTTATACATAAAATATACAATCTGTAACGAATAAAATCTAAACAAAATCTTTTTCATTGTTCATTACTAAAGGCTTACTTTGTTCACGACAGCGCCAAATGATCGATGGAAACTGAAAAAAAACCGAGTGATCGATGGACCCACATACTCGTTTGTCAAAACGGATAAAGGGGCAAACGTAAAATGGGGTGTTCGGCATTATGTCCCACGAACAGAGCATCATTAAATATGTTAATGAACGTAAGTTATTCGACAATGCAATATTTGGTACAAGTATAAAGATGCTTTTGATAACAGTGGAAATCTTACCGATTCTTCTTCATTCTGAATTATTTTGAAAAAAGGTCCGTTAAAATTGTGGTAAACAAAAATGATTATTTATGTTCGTAGGATTGTGTTACCCATAATTTATATGGCTCTACTCCAAAGTCATCATCTGCATACACCTCCTCTGCATTTCTAATAAGAGATTGTCTAAACTGAAGTAGACAATAAGCTGAGATTAATTTACAGTCATTTAAGAAGCTTTATGTATCATTAACATTGAAATAAATACAATACTTACGTATGTCTTATTATCACATTGTCGTATATCACATCGTCTTCCGTGTCCATGACTGTAGTCGATGAAACATTGATTCCCGAATTCGATTCATTTTTTATCACTGTGGTATCGCGTAATGAGTTATTCGTCTTGTGTTCCTTGATTTTTTTCTGCAACACTAGATTTTGAAGCTTATTGCGATATTCGCTTGTCAAAGCAATAACAGAGTCAAAGATTTTCTCTAATTTTTGCAATTCGTTTTCTAGCTTGTATGTTTTCCTGGATAAAGTCGAATTTAGCAATAAATCAAACACAGTGAAAAACAATTATAACATATATGTATAAGTAATGTATGTGTACATATATACGTACTCTAGAACTTCATTGAGCTTTTCATTTTGACTTTCCGTTTCTCGAGCTTTCACAAAGCCGAAAACTATTTTTACCATTTCCGTGGGTTTTCCGGGTTTATGAGAATTTTCCTTTTTAAAGGATTCATATATCGCGAGAGCATTATCGTATCTAAAACGAAAAAAACATCAAAAATGCATAGATAGATCCCACGAAAGAAGTAAAAAGGAATTTAGAAGTTATATTGCATATGTTTACAGTTGTACAAGATCGTGTAGACTGTAGATAGATGTAGCCGCAGCTTGTAAATCACGACTATCTTTTATCAAAGGCCCAAATATTAATTTGATTTGATCAGCAGCATTATTCAGATTTGTGACTTTCATAGAAACCGTTTCGAAAGTCTTTTCTTCTTCTACATTTGATGCATCGTTACACATAGATCGACTCGTCTCTAATTCTTTGGTAAGATCATTTATATTCGCAGTTGCATCTGTTATATTTTTATCAAACTCATTAAGCCGCCAAATAAGTAAGTCTCTGAAATGAAATTACATAATGTATTATCCACGTGAGAAGTACAAAAGCTTCGACTTAATTCTTTTGTATCCTTGTGATAATACTATTATTACACTCACACTTTGATAGTAACAGCGAAAATGTATAGTCTAAAGTAATAAACTTCTTGCTTAATAAAAAAGATTGCTGCACGATAATAATTCTGTAAAGCATCAAACGGTATCTGTGCTCGTGCTTGTGCTATCATTTCCTGCACTTGAATTGGAATGTTTAAAGGTGGTATGCTACCTCGCAATGTACATCCACTTTGAAAAACAAATATAACTGATTCTGATGTGGAATCCTAAAAATTCAATATTAAAATAAGGAAAATGTTTTTTCTCATTTTTGTAAAAAAAGTATAATGTGTCGAATGACTTACATTAATTACTGACAAAACTGGCCTATCGGACTGAGTCAATGCTTTGCCTAAGTAATCAGTCAAAATTTGTTGATTACACGGTATCTTGCTATCGTCCTCTATTAACTGTTGTAATTCAGCAATTGTAGTTGTAGATGTTACTTCGTACGCTTCCAATTTGTATCTTGGTGCAAAAAAAACGTATACTATCTGCAATAGAATTAAAGACTATTACATTATTCTGTTTCGAGTTGACGCTTTGCTTCGGTTCATTTACCTTTTTGGATAAAATAGATTGAAGCATTTTAAATATAACCAACTGACTTTCCCCTTTTGAATCGTATACTTTTCCTCGCATTTTTGAATCCCATTGTAGAGCAACTCTGAACCAATCTACTAATTTTTTCCTAAAACACCTGATAAAATAGTCATTAACATCATTAATGATTATCTCTTTTTGAGATACAGATTCTTAATTATTAAGGATTACATAAGAAACATTTAAGATCTTACTGTGATATTTGCGTTGGATCTTGAATATCTTTGCCAAAAATAATTTGGCCATTGCGCTCGAAGGCACAAATATCTTCGTACGCTTTGTTTTTAATATGTTTCATCCTAGATAAAGGAATATCGTCGTTTTAGAAAATAACAAGTAACGTCCAATTTATGTTTCCTTCTATATATTTACCAAGTTATCGTATGTGTCATTCCTGGAAGGAACGGTCTTATTCCAGTTATTAACTCATAGAACAATATGCCTAAGCTCCAATAGTCTACAGCACAGCTATAGTTCTTTTTCCAAAACAGTTCTGGAGCTACGTAATTTAATGTCCCGACTAAAGAAGCAGACGTACTATTCTCCCCAAGTTCTTTAGCATAACCAAGATCTATTAATTTATACGTTACCTATAAACAACCCTGACATAAATCTCATGATCTAAAAAAGAAAAGATTTTTAGTCGAACTAATTTGTGTAATGCTTACTTTGCCATGTTCATCTTGTATGACTATGTTCTCTGGTTTCAAGTCTCTATGCGTTAGATACAAAGAATGCAAATATTCTACAGCTGCAGAAATGTCCCTTATTAAATTAACGACATCAGTTTCTGCGATACCGCAACAATTTTCTGCTTGGTTTAAAACCTGAAAATCCACAAAACGAATCGCATAATTAAGTATTCTAGCTATGTACGAATAATAAAAGATCAACGGTCTGTTATTTACCCTTCTTAAGTCTCCCTTTTTACAATATTCCATACATAAAATAGGTAAATGAGTATCCTCATTACAGATTCTAAATGGCATGTCCAATGCCTGAACAATATTTCGGTGTTTCAAATGCTTCATAATTTTAACTTCGTTCGTCCATCGGTTTTCCTGATATTCCTTCAGTTGCGTCTGATCCCATCTGCATTTTTTTATTGCTGAAATATAAGATCACGGATATTATTAGATAAACTGTTAATTCTATTTGTCCACAGACCTTTAAGTATATATCCGATACAACTATCATAAGTTTCGTACTTATTACAAAACTAAAGAATGAAATGTTTTGGTGCGCCAATGCTTGCGTTAAAACGATGTAAACGTATTGTTGAAAATACAAGGTTACCCTGACAATAGTATTTTTTTAATCTTTATTGATTTGCATAAAACTCACCAAGTTTCTGACCACTTTGTTTATGGACCCATAGTTGGACAATACCAAACCCTCCAGCACCAAGATTTCGGTCAAAAGTCCAACCATTATCACCAACAGGTGTTACTGACATTCTTGTTTTACTTCAGTTGAGAACACAGATCCACTTACGAACGAATAACATTAGAAAAAAATAATATCGTAGAAGATTACTCATATCGAAAGAAGTAAAACAATGATTACCACTGTGTAGATGTTTAAGTTCTTCTTAGTAATTGGTATATCTATATTAACACTTATCGATTAACTTAATTTACTCTTACATGTTGTGCAAGGATTTTCAACTCATGTTTGTTGCGAAAATTATAAGTTATAATCAGTTAAAATGAAACAAACTCTTTTACAGAAAATTAATAAACATCAGTGATGACCAGTGAAGACAAATGCATTTGTATGCGCCTTGAACCATCGTGCACTCACGCGCACTATACTGCTGGCGCCAACTGCTATTTACATTATGAATCGGTTATAATTCACTTATGATTCTTCACAGTAATTATTTAAATTCGCAGGATATAATTGATTAATTAAACGAACAAAGTACTAGGATACTGTAGATTGGGATCGTTTCGATTTTATTCAAACTCTAGAACGTATTTGGCACATATTCTACCTTATAAATTCTTATACGAAAGGGTCGAGATTTACTTGTCATGTGTATGTCGCGTTTATTGCATTTAATTCAGCATATTTGAATTAATAATGAACTTATTTTATTCCTCAATATTTTAGTTAGTCAGAATCTGTCAACATAGACGTTTACCAGTGGCGCCCTCTGAAGCACATTCCTAGAAATCACTGATTTGAACGTGCCTAACCTATCGGAAAATTTAAATAAAGTCTTATTATAAGACTTACAATAATTAATTTGAAATCGAAAAATTTATTCTGAGTGTTCTAATTTTGGAACAATGTGTAACAAGTTAAATACAGTACGTCTAACGAAGGATTAACGAAAGGAAAAGAATTCAGAAAAGTATACACAGTTTTTTCTTACTTCTTCTAATTGTTAAGGGGGAACTCGCAATTGCGATACCGTACGTGCTGACGCTTGTGGCGCAGAGCCGCGCGACCGCCGCACATGCATTGCATGCCAGTTTTATGTATGCGATGGATATATAATTGAAGAAAGAGTTTGTTATGGTTTGATAGTTTCTCGTTGCGATGCATTTCGAAAATAAGGATTATGGCAGATATACTTACAAATACTGGACCTCGTTGGAACAATTCAACTGTTTCATTTCTGGTAAGTTTTGAAGATTTTTTTAACTTTTATTTGGTGCACAATGTTACGTATTCCAAATATTACAGTAAAAACCGCGTTTCTTGTACTCCTTGTGCTCTGATCCAGGCATAAATCTAAATTTTTGGAATCAGTACAGCACTAATACTGTTTTTTTTATAAATAATCATTAAGGACCTGTAGTGACACATAGTAAATATTGTATGTGCATTCTTTGCGTAATTAAATTTTATTTTCATCCTGTTGTGAAAGTAAGTTAACCGAATTTAAAATACAATAATTTTAATCTTCGGCTTTGCAAGGTTATTTCTATAGCAATATCATAATATAGTATTTTAGGATTCATACATAAAATTCTTCTGATAATACTCTCATACAAATTCTTATTTCGTTGCAGGTCATTGGTTCTGCTGAGGTCTGTCGGATAATTTCAGAGGCATTACACGATTACTTAGGATGTAGAAAGTGGAAAATTTCAGTGCATCAAGCGGAATCGGTCTCCGATGTTTTAAAATCCAAAGTGAAAATAGCAATTACATTTATTCTCTTTACCTTCGATCCTAGGATTATTCAATCTCTGATTAACGTGAGTAAAATTCTAATTATAATATCGTTCATAAACCTACTGTTTCCTTGATAAAATAAAGAATTGGTATTTGCGTTACAGATAGAAGAGAATATAAAACTTATAGACGAATATTTCATAACAACGGGCACAGCTTGCTTGATAAATTGCGCAGACATCCGGACTATTGACACATCAATCTACTATAAGTTGCATAAATTACAAGACAAATATAAACTTAGATTATTGTCCACGAATGTATATGTAAGTTTTTAATAAGGCCTTCAATGCTATTGATTACCTTAAAACTTTTCTAACGTTACTCGCTGTTTGCAGAATACTCAATCTTGCGAACGCCTAGCAAACAAAATACTGAATTTAACCGAAGCTATATTGGGTATCGGCAGTGGTATCCCCATACCTATTGGATTTCTAACTGAACCTAAGTGAATAGATTCCAGCAATATGAAGAAAGTAAATAATAAGTCACAAGCGTACGCCTCGAGTCAAGAAGACAGTGAGAATGATAGTGACGAAACGGAATGTAGCATTGGAAGTAACTCGACTGCTGGTACTCACAGGAGCGATACACCCACTCGCAGTGCCCGTTATAAAAGAAAAGGTAGACGCAGAAGCAAGACTGCCAAATATAAGCCTTGCACAGAAAAACCACTTTACAAGTATTGCTGCAGCGTAAAAGAAGATCACGGACAACCGTTGTTCGGTGTTCAGTTTAATCACCACTTAAAAGAAGGTGAACCACTTATTTTCGCTTCGGTGGGAAGTAATAGAGTAAGCATTTACGAGTGTCCAGAAGGTGGTAATATAAGACTAAGACAGTGCTACGCCGACCCAGACACGGAAGAAAACTTTTATACTTGTACATGGACGTACGATGACTCTGGGAAGCCTTTATTGGCAGTTGCTGGTTCGCGTGGTGTGATAAGAGTTATTAGTCCCGTTACTATGACTTGCATTAAACATTACATTGGACACGGGCATGCGATAAATGAATTAAAAATTCATCCCAGAGATCCAAACATATTGCTTTCCGCATCGAAAGATCATGCCCTTAGACTTTGGAATATTAAAACAGACGTTTGCATTGCTATTTTTGGTGGTGTAGAGGGACATAGAGACGAAGTGTTAAGCGCCGATTTTGATATGAAAGGCGAACGTATTATTTCTTGTGGAATGGATCATGCTCTGAAATTGTGGTCGTTAGATAAACCTGATATGCAGGAAGCTGTTAAACAATCCTATTACTGTAATCCAAGCCGCAATGGAAGACCATTCGATTCGATACTTCAACATTTCCCCGATTTCACGACACGCGACGTTCATCGAAATTACGTTGACTGTGTCAAGTGGTATGGTGACTTTATCTTAAGCAAATCCTGTGAAAATTGTATTGTCTGTTGGAAACCAGGACGTTTAGAAGATTCCCAATTACGCAATGGCGAGACAAGCGCTACTGTCTTACATCGATTTGAGTTTAAAGAATGTGACATTTGGTTTATCAGATTCTCAATGGATTTCTGGCAACGAACTCTTGCGCTTGGTAATCAAGTGGGAAGAACGTATGTTTGGGATTTGGAAGTGGATGAACCTGGTCAAGCTCGTTGTTATTCTCTTCAACATCCTAGATGTACAGCTCCTATTCGACAAACTAGTTTAAGTAGAGATGGTTCTGTTCTTTTATGTGTCTGCGACGATGCGACTGTATGGAGATGGAATCGCGAGCATTGATAAATAATAATTGTTAATTCTCTTCTTCACGCCGAAAATGTGCCTCTCATTCATGGAAAATAGTTTCTTAAGTCATTATGTACCACTTTTCACTATATAAATGTAAAAATCGAAGTTACACGTTTCATACATTATGTTCGTCCTACCGTATAAGGATATCTGTATTTTCTATGAATCGAGTGCATGGAATTTTGTATAAACTTACTAAATCCTGAATTACAGTTTTATTTTAAATAATAAATCAAACTCGACTGGAAGTCTGTAATCGTTCCAATTTTAACGATATTAAAGCCTGCGGCAATATTATCTTTATTTCAATATTCAAAAGAATATAGAGGAAGTTTGAATAATTAATTTCTTAAATTAAAAGTATTTAAGAAGGAATAAAGAAAACTTCTTGATTAAAAATTTCTACCTTCACTAACAATAAGATCATTTTCCGATTTATATTTTACGTCAAATGTAATATGGATTTTATATCAAAGTATAATTGCCGCTAATAGGAGTTAACCTGAAATCTCATATCCGGAAGTGGCGCTTTTGAGGTAAATACAAAATATAAGTGTTCGGGGCTACATACTTCGACACGTTATGCTCTACCATTCGTCTTTTCGTTGTGTTGAGTAGTGTAGAATATAAAACTCACTAACTCACGTAAATATCGCGGCAACTTATACATATACCATATATATATGTGTGTGTATTTACACTACTTCCCTGATATACACCGCAACGTGTGCAAACTTACAGGCTGGTAGACCGAATTCATTGAACCAGCGATTGACAAATTCTTTGGAGTGCTTTTTGTGTAGTTTGTGTATAGTCGTATAAGTATTTATTGCATCGTAAGTTAAATCATTTGTGCAAGATGTTTTTAATTCAAAAATTATACAACATACGATTGAATTCACTTATTTTTTTTACAGATGAAGGTGTTGTTATTTATTGGAGCAATCTTATCCATAAGTATTGTTTCAGAATGTAACGTTGACTCAAAACTATTAAAATGTTTAGGTAAGAAAATGTAACGTAAATAAACAGCACGTTTATACAAGCAAGTGTTTATAGAATATTCTTAAATAATAAATTTATTGAGTTTATTGAAGACAGAGATATTATTATTCCTGTGGTTTCTGTGTAGTTTGCAGGGCAACCGTTAAGGAAGTCGAAGACAATTTAGGCAAAATTGATCCATCTAGAAAAGTTGAAGTTGGAAACTATCGGTTAGATGCAGAGGGAAATGCAATCCATAAAAAAGTAGATTTAGCAAATTTTTTTAAAGTCTATTTGTAGAATAAAGGAAGTATTGGAGAACAATACTAAAATGATATATGTTTTCTAGGTACCGCTCGCACAATCAGAAGTATACATATCCGATTTACTCGATAGCATTTGTGAAAAAATGTCAGATTATGTTAGAGCTACGTACAAAACAAATGGCGAATTAACAATTCTGAGTCTTATGAACTCATCCGGTGGCATGAATCCGGAACTCTCGAAAGTTGATATAGTTCAGGATGGAGATTTAAACAAGAGTTTAAAATATTACGTGAGTTTAAAATATTACTGTTATTTTTCTGATTGAAAATTTGTTATAGTCTTTGTACGGACCTTTTACAATATTCAAAGCATTTTCTTTCTTACAGTGCGAAGGAATAGTGGAAGAACATGAAGATGTAATGATTTCGATGTTCAGATCCAAAGAAAGTAATATTAAGAAAAAACTATGTACTGACGAAACAAATTTGTGTAGTCCGGATGATTTTCCTTATGAGGATGAAGAAGGAGAAGAACAATATGATGGTACGAGTGAGGAACACGAAGAACTGTAACATAACATAGGAGAGATTGTTACAATATTTAAAGGAACAATATTTTTGATAATTATGATGTTATATAATTTACAAAACAAAGTGACTCAGGGACGAATTATATTATTTATATAAGACTTAAACATGTGAAATTCATATAAAAGGATTTTAAACAATTATAAAGACGCTGTTAAACTAAATGTAATAAATAAATTGATGTTTGTATTTAAAGAAACAATCCTGTAGAATATTTCTATTTATATTATTAACGAATAATTCCCAGTATAAATTCCGTTCATAATTTGGATTTCTTTGTTGCATTCTTCTGTATAATGAACAAAATAAATATTCTGAGCAGTCGGTTAATATATAACAGAAATATAAAAGTACTGCTTTTTCTAATAATTTTATTTTTGGGTATTCCAAAAATGTCTATTTTTTACAAAATAGAAAGAATCACCGTGTACAGGATGATCTTGAACGGAAAGAAACGCAGAAACTTATTGTTTGGCGCAATAGGAAACACAAGGAAACATAACATAAAACATTTTCAAATACAAAGAAATACATTAAAAGTTGGATATCTAAAAACCCTTACAGAAACTCGTATTAAACGAATTAAGATGAATTGAAATCCTGGGTTAAAAGAATAATGCAAAAGAAATGTGTAAAGCAAATAGAAATCATAACAATAACAAAGTAAAAGAAATTTAAATGGTATAGTTGTCGTAAAGTGGCACTGTAATCGGTGGACGATGTGAATCGTCAGCGGATGGGACGATGGAAGCGACGCGCCTTTTCTTCCTTCTCTGTTGTGCGCGTTCATGTGCGTTGAGGGGTTCTGGCATGCCTCTGGCTCTGTTTGTGATCCACGGTCATCATACCCAGGCTCCTGTGCGCGCTAGTTTCGTCCAGTTTCGTCTTCGTTCGCCGCCATCATTACGAAGACGAAAGAGGTTGGAGTTTTAACTGAATTTTGCGCGGTGGTATCGTCTAACATAAATCAGCACAAATGAAGATGGTGGATAAGATTGAAATGAGTCTCGATGATATTATCAAGCAAAATAAAGGGACTAGGCCGCGCGGCGGTGGAAGCAGACGTGGAAGAGGTGCCGGTAGCTCGCCTCGTAGGGGAGCACGAAGAACTCAAAGAGTTGGTGGCGGCGTCATGCGGGGACGCAATCGTGGTGGCATTACACGAAATTCTCTTCCATACACCAGGGTAAGAAAGTTTATTTTCTTTTCGATCGATTGCTTCAAATATAAATTCCACATAGTATGTCACGTGTAGCCTTATTATCCAGACGCTTATCGTTCTACTTCCGCCCCAAGCCCCCTGTGTAGAAAGTCCTTAATTTACAACCATTCCAGTTAACGTTTCTGTTTCGAGTCCGACGCTAGCCAGTAGGTATTTTCTCTTTTCTCTTCTATCTCCTTTATATTCCTATACAAAAGTGTCTGAATGCTCCAAAAACATTCCTGCTCTATTTGGGACCATTTCCATGGTCAGATGAAATTTTTCATGGCACACGCGGAATATGCTCGATCGCTGGTGTAACAGTGGTTAAGCGTAACAGGCCGCCAGGCGCGCGTTTTTGTTGGAGAAATCGCGATCTTCGAGATCGGGATATTCCTCAAAATTAATCTTCCCCAAACAAACTCAGAGAAAATTTTCTTTAGTTTCAATCCTCTTCAGCTTTCAGTATTCTTAGCTTAATGTTGTTTTGTACTGTATCTGGTTTGAAACAGATGTGTAAACAAAATATTTCCTTTATACGAAATCAGTTATTATGAATACCATTAATGCTTCTTGAGACAAAACTCTGGCGTTTTGTGTATCATGGCAGGCTAATGCTTCTGCTATATGGAACGCTTAACAATAATGAAGCTATCATTTGCAATTACAGGGCGATGTAAACAGTGCATGGAAACATGACATGTTCGATGGTGTAAAGAAGGTTGGCCGTGGAGCAATAGGAAATGCTGGAATAACAAAACTTCTTGTATCAAATTTGGACTTTGGAGTATCGGATTCAGACATTGAGGTATCGATATATACACAATTGTTTTATATTATCTGCATATATAATTCTAACCTGTAAATTACAATAACTATTTATGCATAGAAGTAAATATCTGCTTCTGTTTTAAATATTTATTTAGAAACGATTAAAGGTTTAAAATCTGTCCGTGTTTCTTAGCTCTGCTTTGTTATACAAAGCAAACATTTAATAAAACTGTTTTGTTTGTGAATAAAAATTGCTAAACAATATTTCCATATGTTTTCAGGAGTTATTCAGTGAATTCGGCCCCCTAAAATCAGCAGCTGTACATTACGACAGATCAGGCAGATCCCTTGGAACTGCTGACGTTATATTTGAAAGAAGAGCGGATGCTATTAAAGCTATGAAACAATATAACGGTGTACCATTAGATGGTACGTAATCCTATTAACATATTTCTACTCTTCGCTTTGTACATCTCATTTTAATCATGAAATTCCGCCTATATTTAGGGTTTCAGTATCAGTTATTAGTCTGGTCTCCGGTTTATACCTAGCGACATACCAGTTTGAGCTATTTTCTATTTTACCCTTCCATAAATACTCGAACATGGGATCGCATTAATGAAAAAAAAAAAAAACAAAATTTCAAAGAAGTTATTGCGAATTATGATTTGCATATCCACTGACACCAATTATTGCAATATGTGATGTACGTCGGCAGGTCGTGAAATGAACATACAGCTTGCTACGTCTGAAATACCAGTTACATCGATCCGCGGTGGACCAAGACTTACCGGCAGTAATTTTACACAGAGACCTCAAGCCCGTTTTAGGGGTAACCGTGCAGGACCTGTGAGAGGTACGTAATTTCACGGAATCCTCAGGATTCCATTATCTATAATAAGAATAAAGCAAAAAATGTCTTTTATATCACGATATGTTATTATCGATGTTACAGGTCGCGGTACAGGCCGACGAGGAGGTAGAGGTGGCGGTACAACTCGGCCAACAACGAAAACCCCTACCGCCGAAGAATTAGATGCCGAATTGGAGGCTTACGTGAAGGAAGTGAAGTAACAACGCCATAAATCGTCGCACCCTATTAAGGTTTTGTTCTCATTTGACTTAACACAATACACTGTGTTTCCCTAATTTCCATGAGATACATAGAAATAAGTGTAATCATACCATTAGTAAGATGTTATAAGAGATTTCTCCAAAATGGGTCTTTTTTTTTTCTTTTATTTCTGACATTTACTCTGGCGATTGGCATACAAATTTTACAGACTCTTTGAAAAGTAAAGAAAAGAAAAAAAAAGTAACCCGTAGGAGTCTATAGATTTTTTTAAGATATCGTAACAAACAAACAAAGAAAACAAGAAAAACACGAAAGAATAAAAAAAAACACAATGTAAAGACTGTACGAATTTGTATGTACTACCCCGTGCGTGTGTGATCATCAGATGAAAAATACAATTCAATTCATCTTTAAAAGTTGTTGTTTATCAGAGTGTAGAATACACTTGTAGCCCTGAATATCTGATCGCTTTTAAATAGATCGAAGTTAATTAAATTACTTGTAAATCACCAACCTTAAATTCTGTTATACCTGATACAGTCATCCTAATGCATTTATCGTTAGTGCCGAGTATATTACTCTGGTTACTTACAAAAAAAAAGAAAAAAAGTTTGTAATTTTACGTTCTGGTGAACTGTGTTCTATCATGAATTTTAGATCTATACATCGAATCATGTGCGTAGCTGATAGCTTCTAGTGGAATAAGGCTGTGAGATACTGTTAACTAGTCAAATACTAATAGAATATTTTACTGTGCAGTAATGGGCTTGTAAAACACTGTGTACGCTTGTATTCGTGCAGCGTATGAATGGCAATGCAGTGGTGCAGGACAGAGAAGCAAAGAAACGGAAGAAACATTTATCTTAAATAAAAAGAAAAAAAAACAAAAAAATTACGTTCCCACAAAGCTACGATTATTATTTTTTACCTCGATTTAGTAATTTTCTCACACTAATCGTTTTCGTAAACAACACTGAACGGAAGTGATATTATCAAGTTATAGATAAATAATTATACAATCAATTGTGAACAATGTATATATAATACTGAATATTGATCAAGGTAATGCTTTTAGTAAATAAAGTAATGTTTTATCATGCAGTATATTATTCTTTTGTATAAAGAATTATTTGCTGTTGGGAATTATTCAGAATGAAATTATATGATCGATTAATAAATACTACGGATAAACAATTTCATGGTTTTATCAAAACGAACAGAAATGTGATTTTTCAGGGTGCAAAAAAAGGTTTGATGCTTACACACGCAAATCAAATCAGAAATAATGTGAAATTTTATGTATTAAAGTATTTCGAAGAATGTAAATAATGAACACACAATACAAATTAATCTTTTTGAGATCCCATTGAGTATAATAATAATGCTACGGTAAAGTTTTTACGATACTAGGAAATTGAATACATGTAGGCAAGTAATTGCAGCCGGATTAGTAAACAATTATTGTTTTTTTTACATATTGATACAATTCGAAAGGGTTTGTAAGTGTTCCATCCGTATGCGTGTATCGACGATGTTATTAGATTGTCCTTTTTTCTTTTTCCTTTTTTTTGCTTTTTTAATAAAATTGGTCAAGTTTAAGTAATAAATTTTTACTATGCAATAGTTGTGTACAATATGAGGCAACATTACCACACCAGTGTTTAAATTATAAAAGACACGCAATATATTTTTACAATCTCTTCAGCGTTCTTTTTCTGTCTTTTAAGATTTTTTTCTTTTCAGCCAATAGTTTTTTATCACCCGCATGTTTCTTTGGAAGAGGTCCGCCAATTTCAGAGGAAGTACAGCTTTCTAGACCAGCTTTGCTGCCTTTACCCCCTCCCTATATAATAATAATGGTAATATGAAATATCTAATTCTCGTACGTCTAACTTTTTAGAATCGAATAATTTCTTTCCAATCTTCCGATTATAATCTTACTTGTGCATGGATTTCGGTCATCATTTTCGCTCTTTCCGAATAGTCATCGTACCTTTCCAAGAGCAATTTACCTGCCTCTTCGTTTAAAGCTGATTCTGCATTTGGCACTATTAATAAGCATTTTACTGTCTAAAAATAATTGTTACTTCCATTAATAAGTATATTGACTGTCGTACGTATGGATATTCACTCGATATAGTTATCTTTACCAGTAGTATATGTTTGATTCCCAGATCTGATTTCCAGTCCTTCTTTAGCGTATTAACACATATTTCACCATTCTTCGCAACGTTTGGGTGGAAAATTTTTGTGAGAAAGTATGCTTTGGGTGGTCCCTGGGGAAAATCTTTTCCCAGAGCTAGTTTAACTCTGAAAAAGCCACCCGTGTAAGGTGTTCCAGCTAAAAGCAAACAACGACAAAGTCATTCCTTTTAGCAAACATTCCAATACTCTGTTATTCTACGATTAACTTTACGCTATCGTATTGCATTCGCAAAAGGCTTTGCATCATTGAACGTTTAGCCAATTACTAATCTCTCCTCTAACGCATACTCAAATAGAAAGCTTGCACACAAGATACTTATTTAAAGTTTCTCGCTAGTTACACAGTTTATTATATACGTTATTATGTAAAAAGGATACTGTTATTCGCACACAGGAAATATGTGTGTATTCGTATGAGAAGAGCAATGTCTATCTGTATACGTATGTAAACTATATGCTGAAGTGACACGTTGATGAGGTTATACGGAAATAAATAGAGAGCTAGGTCCGTGGGAATGTGCGAGCCTTGTAAGGCATGCCAGTGAAATCTTTGTAGAGTAATAGATCTTACAAGGTCCTTCGATTACAGCTTGTATGTCAGTAACATCCTCTTCATTGAGAATTACTCGTATACCCTCGGGTGGTTGTGCAGCCAATTCGCTCATTTCTTTGGCGATTCGCCGTATAATTTGTGGCGAGAGGTTTTCGACATTTGATATCTGTAAAAGGGAAGCATAAGAAAAAGGTTCGCGAGGTAGATAAAACGGTTTTTCAAAGAAAGCTGTCCCCTTAACCAGAAGGTAAACAAGGGGTCCTGACGTTTGAGTTGCAACTTGCGGCATATGATGATATATTAAGTACTCACGGATGTCACAGCAGCCATATTTCAGCGAATTTTTAAAGAAAATTTCAACTAAACGCGCTTAGAACGCGATTACTTAGAGTATACTGCTAGAAAATCTTTAACGTCACAACATCAGCACAGCATCGCCTACAGTAACCAACATTTTGAACTGACAGCCAATCGCGTGCGAGCCACAAGAATCTCGAAACCGAAAGTCGATTCTTCGTCATTTCGTGTGTGTTTTCAAGCGAAAACCTTCTGAATCCCGGCGTCGTCTCACGTTGAAGAATTCGCGAAATATTCAAAATATTACGAAGTTAATCATTAACACGGGAAAATATTATGCTTCGTTAAAGTATTGAATATATTATCGAGTGGCTTTATACAGTGACTTCCGTTTCGCTTTGCGATCGCGTCACAGTATACTTTGCATTCGCAGGCATATTCGCCTCTTCAAACGATTTTAAATACACTTCAGTTACGGCGCAGACAGGATCGCAGGATGACGGAGACCACAGAAATAGAGAAGGTAACGAGACTTTTGATACTTTATTTTTCATACTTCGACTGTACAACCGTTGATTCAACCCCGTTCTACCGGGTAATTAACCGAATTCTACTCCCCGATGTATTTCATGATATACTTTCTTGCACTAGCGGAAAAATCAATGACAGTGACACTCAATTCTGTCCTCTGACTATGCTAAATTTATATTTCAGGAAAAGCATACTAAGCTTTTGAAGCGTAAAATGGAATGCTGGCGAGAGGTGATACTTCCACTATATTCTATTCTATTGTGGGAAAAATCCTGGTATCCTGGTTTAATAATTGGGTTTACGACTACCCTTTTCTTGTAAGTGGAAGTATACGTTGAAATGCGACGCAAACATTTCCCTCTCATTGTGATTTTAATCTCTTTTAAGTTTAAGATGTAGTTTATTAACATTGACAGAAAGCGATATTTTTTACTATGTTACTGATACTAAATAACGGTTCTGTTTCTGATAACGCAATCATTCTCTTATCGGATATGACCGATGCATTGATACTTATCTAAACGATATATATATGTATAATTTCTTTGTTTTCAGTTTCATATGGTTCCTGGAACCAGCGTTGCTCACAATGATATCAATGACATTATTGGTATTGGCCCTTGTTGACTATCTTGTACCAACATTGACCTCCACCTTTTGTAATCAAAATAATTGGACAGGACAAAAAGAGAAAAAGCTGAATAAGATTTGCCAAAATCTTGCTGCAACTATCTTACAGCTACAGAGCTTATGGCAATCGATGATACAAACAAGAAATGACCGTCCAAATATTGTAAGACAACGTGCAGTTATCCTCCGAATTTTAACACTGAAAATATTTTCTAACGTTCCTCCTTGTATTTTACTCTAAATGTTTCAGTATTACGGGGTAACTACTATTTGCCTTATACTATTTGCCTGGATTGGAAATGTAATCAATAATTTGCTTCTTTTTTACATTGCAGGTAATATTACTACTTTTAATTCTTGAACCTGGCTTATACAGGGTGTCTTGGTTAAGTTGGATCATTTAAATGTTATTTTGACATAGAACAAAAAATAAGGCTGACGTTTAAGCGTTTCCATTTGGCTGAGATACCCTGTATCAACATTCTTATGGTAATAAGATAATAGGATTTGTATTATTATGTATTGCAGTGAATGCAGTTTTGCTTGCACCGGGACTCAGGCACGAAGGACGTGCACAAAAAGCAATGAAGTCTATCTATAATTACATGGCTCATCGTATTTCATAATCAACATTTTGTATGTACCCCTCCTCTTCATACTTCATGCCTTCGCTTATTCGACATAATTGTTTTACCAATTTAAGGTATTTTCTTTTCTCACCAAACATCAAATCTTACGACAGACTAGTTCACTTACCATTTTAAATAGATATAGTAACATAGACCATTATATCATTGCGCATTATCTACATTAAGTGTCATCTATGGTCAAAATCTGTTCACGTTCAACTTTTATATCACGAATGTACTTATAGGTGTTTTATTATTACCAGCGATAATAAAACTCTTTCACTTTTTACTACCAATTGATTATGAACTTAAACGCAATACTGATGATATTAATAACTAGTATCTATGTTAAAGCGAATCTATGCGAATTAATGTTAATCAACATTGACCATAGTGGTTCTTGCACTCTGATTTTAGAATATAGGTTACATAATTCACAAGTTGCAATGTTATGTAGTGACATGTAATATACAGTGTTTAATTATATTATTCGTATTGTCTGTACTTGAAAGTAAATAGGCAGGTAGTATAACTAAATACATCCCGTCCCTGCGTAACGAGAAATGGAATACATCAATATACATGTATTCAACTCATCAATACGATCACACATTCATTCAACACACACGTACGGTGCCGCGCGTGCTCATTACTGAAATTAATGAAAGTGTATGCGTTATATGTATACGAATATAACTCTCAGATATTGCCGGTGGCATGATACCGAGATACGTATGATAAGTCTGATGATGGTTCAAATTAATCGCTGTATATGAGCATATATGAGAGTACACATATCCTAACCTAACTTTTGTACGGTGCACCTTGCCCTCGGGGTTGTGTCATCTTCTCTTGAGATAAAATACGTTATTTCAATGACAGCACAGTAATAGAACAGATATGAAACGCTGTGACTTGAGACTTTGCTCGCGAATTTAAATAAGCAACATTTTTTATGCAAAATTTCATCGTATTACACGGGTCATGCTTTACGGTTATCAATTGTTTAATGTAGCGTGATGTAGCGTTTTTCACTACGACAATTAAATTTAATTATTTGTATATCTTACGATTTATCGGAGTTTGTTTTACAATTTGCGGAATACCGAAACGAAAGAAACACCATGGATATAGTGGTGAGATTAAATGAACAAACTGCCGGGCGAGACAAAATAATTAGGTACGTAAAAAGTACAAATATCAGCTCTTTGTTTAGAATTTTTTATTGTCTTTATTTAGCGTATTAATGAATAATAACCTACTGAAGAATCTTTCATCTACATCGAATATCATATGATAATATGAAAATTTAGAAGAACAGTTATTATAACTATCATTTTGTATTCAATAATAAAGTTTAGTTGGGATCAGAATTATCGGTATAAAGATCTCGATCATTCTTTACTAATTAATAATGTATTATATTCTGCAGGTTACTGCAGTATGGAAGTCGAGCATACTGGTACTATGCACAAAATAGTAATTGCACAAGAAATTCATCAGAGATATTAAGAAGCTTAGAATATACTTTTAGCTCATTCAGAAAATGTAATTTTTACCTTTATTATCCCATTTATATGACTACTACTTACAACTAAATTTCTCTTTACACTTTTCAGTGTTACGTCTCGGAAGGTTTATGGACAGTCTCTATTCCGCTTTAAAAACACTCAAATATCCTGACTTAACTGTTCGCGTTACTCTGACATTATCTAAAATATCCAATGCTCTTTTCTTATTAGCGGATCACATTATTTGGATAGGTCGTGTTGGAATGATGCGCGTCAATGTTGAAAAATGGAACAAAGTAGCCAATAAATATTGGCTTATGACCATTGTTATGAATCTTACTAGAGATATATACGAAATCATTAAGATTCTTGAACGCGAGGGCGTAGACTTTCTATCCAAAAAAGCAAAACTTTCAGCACGATATGGTTCGCTGAAACAGTATCAAATGGTACTTTCTTTAAGAGAACATAAAGATCTCGTAATGGATGCTGTTAAAAATGGGTGTGATTTATTCATACCGCTAACTGCTCTAGGCTACACAAAACTCACACCCGGCACAATTGGTATGTTAGGCGTTGTCTCGTCTATAATTGGCATTTATACATTAGTCTATCCGTTCTATAAATTAACGCCATCGTAATGAATCTTCCGGTTACAACATAAGCGCTATGAAGTATTACTCTGTAAAATTTTGGGTAAACTGTCAATTGGAACATTAACTGTGCTTCGGTCATATTAATTGGTCCTTGTATTCTTGAATTGTGTACTCTACTAACTTGGTGTTAATGATTATACATACGTGTTAAGAATTTTTATGGGAATCAATAGCATGTATCTGTCAGAGTATTTATGCATGTATTGTAAAGAGCAAAGGAACTAACTGTGTACTGTGATACATTGTGACGTCATCTTCTATTTTTTATATATATATAAGTGTAAGAATTCAAGCGTCTTCTAATCGGTAGAGCTTAGAATACTTTTGTACGAAATAAATGTTATGTATAAAGTGATGTGCAATAAATTGCATGTGAAAATATTTAACATCCAATTACCATGGCTAATGATAACAACATATATATAAATATATGTAGTCAGGTTTCGTACTTTTTTTATAATATATATTTTATTTATCCTTAATTGTAATGAAAAACAGTATAAAAATTATTTATTAAATTTTCTCAATAAAAAGAATAGTTTAATAAGTGTGTTCCAAAGGGTGTCAGGCATTTTGTTCTGATAACATTGGTGTCGATCCCTCTGGCATAAGCTGTTCGTACTTGTTCGTATAGTACGTTAAAAATATTCCCCACTTACTACAAATCATGGCCCAAACTGCGGATATTGCTTTGCTGTTAGATATTGGTGTGAGTGCTAAAATAATATAAAATAGGTAAAAAGTAAAATAGAAATTAAAGAGAACCGTAAACGAATGAAATAAAAAATTCTTACGGATTTTGTAGTAGAAAGCAAGGAAAATATACCAAATAAATGCAGTTATACCCGCAACTGCACTAAAGAAGCCTACAACATTTAAGTATCCTAATGTTGTTTTAGTGTGCCATCTATCCAAGCTTTCAAGCGCTTTAACCCAATGCAGGTGAAAACACACTCCAGCTAGAGCACCTATTCAGTATAAAATTCCTCAGAAAAGAAACGATTAAATATTATAACTAAAATATAAGGAAATAGAAGAATATTATTAAGAGCAGGAAATCGTTATTAAAAATTGATTAAAATACTATCCAATAGGTATTCGTTGGCACTAATGATTTATAAATCGAAAAATAATGAAGTATTAAAAATCATAAATTTAAACGCAAATGCAACAGGTGTTGTGTATATTTGACAGCTGTGATACTGATCAATCGTTATTGGTAGTATTGAAAAATTTTCAAATCCTTATAACAAGGAAGATTTTAACAGATAAGTAATGACACAGTATGATAATAAGTGTTAGCGGATAAAAATGTGTTTATGATTTCGAAGTAAGTTTAATCTTATCGTTAAACCGCTAAACGCTAACCTGATAAGATGGACCAAAAACCAACATCATGATTGCCATACACAATAAAGAAAACGAAAAATGCAGAGATACCGACTATTATACCGATCGCACTTAGTAATAAATGCAATGTAATGTCTCGCGACATTGTTGAAATTTCGCAGTCACTGTCGGTGATCCGTGGATTACATATGCATATGTTACTACTGCATACTGTACTGCGGTTGTAGAAAATCAAGAAGCGAGCCAGATTTCGCGGCCCACTGCACTGTGCTGTATTGGATGAATATTATACATGATTTACATGGCTTATAATATGAATTATCAGTTATGCTCTTTGCCTTCGCTCTAGAATTAAGATAGCGAAGAGGATAAGCCAGCTTTCTTTGGATGCTGGTAAATTTAGACATGTACACTTGATTGTACACGTCATTTCGTGTACCACGTAAAAGTTACTTATCTTGGTTTTATAGACTTCGTAGGCTGATGGATGATTATTTTACTCGATAAAGTAAAATAGAATCTCATTAGGTTTTTACGTGAGTGTGAACATGAATTTATATGAACTTATATGTATTCTTTTGCCACCGAATGGTATATGGATCATTCCACGTCAAATTGATCAGTTTTGGCAGCATATCTTCTGGTTTTAATAAATTGATATTATGGTGCATTATACGTAGAATAACGATGAATTTATGTTTTTATTTCGAAGAGTTTGAAACTCGTAAGAATGCATGCCCTATTGAACAGATATCCGAGAAAAATTTTTATTGCTTGTGTGAGGTTCGAGGTTCGCCATTTTCCACAATTATCCTTTGGCGCCACATACAATAGTACTGTCGCATGAGGGCGCCACTGTACCCCTGTCTTGTTTTTGCACTTACGTAAGCCAATCAGAACGCCAGATTTTAAACCAAAGTGAACTGACCCGCTGGCCGCCACATTGTATGCCGCGAAGTTTTCTGTTAATAAAATTCGGGATGAAAGTGGATAAAAGAAGTGGAAAAAAGAAGACATTAAAAGTGTTGGAAACATCTAATATTCATTTAAACGATATGAAGTTGTGGAATTCCTTAGACAAAGTCTCATTAGCGCATTGTCGAATTGAGTCGAATAAACTAATGTTACAAACAATTTTCGAAGAAGCATATCAATATTTATTTCTTACTTTTGATTATTTTGTGGAGCGTTTGTGGTTTCTTAGCATACATTCTCCTCCAGTTCGACCGTGGCAATCTTGATAAACCGTAACGTCTCCGTGCAATAATTTTGGTCGGATGTATCCGAGTACTAAGAGGTTTTGTTGAAACATATACGTTTAATGTGCGCAAAAAAGTTATGAAATTATGAAATGTGTATCATACAATTACTTCTTTTTGTAGTTGCTGGAGGGGCTAGCACTTTTTCGTTGTGAGGATTGTAGTATAAGTTATTAATATACGACAATAATTCACTTTGTAAAGCTTCATTCAATGCATCCGAAGAGTCGGTAGATTCTTTTCGTATACGTTTCCCTTTACAAGTGAAATTTCAACACTTATTTTAATATGTCTACTGTTTTTATGATGTGTTCAATGTCACTTACATGGATCTGTATAAACTACTTGGTTTACGGTCCGCTGAATATCCTGAATGCGTTTTCGAATAAGTTCTTCTGCAGCTTCGTCAAGTTTCTGAGGAATCGATGCAAAACGAGGATCAATTTGTCCTTCTTCTATACGTTCGGAGAATTTATCCCTCGGGAGGATTCTAATTTTGCGTTCGATTAAATACGTTTACACTTCAATGCTATACACTAATTATTTGAAAAAAATTGTATGAAATTCATTTTCGAGTCTTTGATATGTCCTTACGCTTTCGGAGGATCTATTTTCTTTTTGACAAACTGCTGTTGATATTCCGTTGTAATCAAGTCGCATGTATCAGCCATTTTACTTTACATCATATAAACAACAATTAAATTGATTCGATATTGATTCTATGTAACTAATGCGATTTGCACGTCGTTTTCCTCAATCTTTTTTTCACTTGAATTCACTGACGGGGTTAGAAACACGTGTGTGCTTTGTTTAACATACAATGTATGCAATATTAAGATTCTATTGAAAACGAATAGGAATCACGTATTTCTATGTATAGATATTATTATTTATTATTTTCACAAAAGTATAATATATATTAAAATGACAATTTGAATAATAAAATTGTTCTTTAATTATTATAAACCAATATTTTATTATAAATCAGTAGAGTATACATTTTACATTCAATATAGTACATTTGGTAAAAAGATGGGCATGATAGGACCTCTTTTATAATTTGCAATCCCCAAATCTTTTCCTCCAGGATAATAAAGGATGCACACGCAACTGACAACTGCTTATAATATCCAACGCGGTTTTATTAAAGTTGTCCATGTATTCAGTTTCGAAATCAACTTCTAGCAGTTTTCTACGTTTGCCTGAAATTGAATTTTTTTACTCAAAGTGAATTTGATTTCTGTTTAAAATCGTAATTGGTCTTCAGAGCGTCTTGTACCTTTTAAGACGTTACACAACTCCAAAGGTTGAAGGGTCGAATCTTCAACCGCAAAAAATTTGAACTTCGTAAAATCCTTGTAATCACATTCGAATCCTGTAATGTTAAATCTTTTCGAATTTTCACATAAATATACATGTATAATACGAGGAAACGGGTTTGATCAATTTTTCGAAATAACAAATTTCATATCATGTAAATATTTGTTACGTATTTAACTCAATATTACTCATTTCCATTGCAATTCGTCAAATCAATCCATTAGAAACAAAGAATGTTTTTAGTGTTGTTGCATTAATTAATACCTTCCCTATCATAATCTGTTCTATATACGCTCTTTATTATTTCGTCCTTTGTACGCTTGCAAGTTGGCTTGTTAATACACAGTCCATCCTCTATCCTAGGTGTTGAGCATATGTCTTGACGAGTACAACATGTTTTATCTGTAAATTTGATTAAATGTCCATTTGCAAAGCCTTTCCGTCAGTATAGTTATTTAAGCCACTTTATGGTATATACCTTTGTCTTTGCGGTTTCTATCGCAAACGCTCATTGCTGGTAGAAACTTCCTTCTCGCAGAATCCTTTGTCTGGACTTAGGTCTCTAGAGATAGAAAATACAGGAATTTGTGTTATGATAAATATAATAGTAATTGTACTGTAGTAAACAGTGCCAATGTCACTTCTTCTGTAACAAGAATCCAGATTTCTTAAGAAAGTACAAGTCTTTATTATAAACGTCATCTACATATTATTTTTGAAAAAATAACTCACAGCCTTTATAAACCACTAGCAACTATTTGAATCTGGATTAAATCTTAATCATTATTTCAGATAACTCGTAAAATTTAAAACGCAGAAGCACTCATCATCTTATTAATTTTTCATGTAAATTTAATTCTTTCGATGCGAATATATTAAAGATACAAAATTCGCAGTGTACTTCATGCTGATTGGATAAAGCGTAATATATTTCTAGGATATTTTTCTTTTTCATAAACTGATTAAAAACGTCGTAAATCTTGTGACAGTAATATTAAATCAACTGTAATTTTATTATGTTCTATTCATTTCTTCTTGTTTATTATAATCTCGAGTGCAGAGGTGAAAGGGCGAAGCATTTTCTCATATACGAACACATAATAAACGAAAGACCTTGTAATTGTGGAATAAGCAGAATGACACATTAATTTTGTGGATCAATAGACGTAACAGAGGAATCGCTATGTCTTCTAGTTATTCGAGACGGCTTTAAACTTTGTCTTTCTTGATTCATTCGGTGCCGGTGGACTCCGCGTCTTTCTACATTTACTACTTCGGCTTCAGTCTCTAATTCTGGCGGATTTTCCGTATAATCACCATCCTCCAAAGAAAGCCGTTTCTTTGGTTTGAGTGTCCCACATTTGCTTCTTCTCGGATATCGCGATTGGCACAAGTGTTCTTGCGGATTTGCAGAAGCCAGTTTTAGCAGTACCTCTTCTTTGTTGCATACCTTCTTCAGAACACGACCTTTTGGGGTCGTGAAAATCGGTTTCGTCGTCTCTTGAACGCATCCGCAGTCCAGACGTGTAATAGTCGTCATCGTGCCACACGGTTCCAAACTCTGAAATTATCATTTTTTTGGCTATGTCATTTTTGATCCATTGCAACAAATTATAATTGTGGAATATGATAAAATAGTAGGGATTAATAATAATTGTTAGTGCAAACTTTGTAGATAAATTACACCCTACTTTTGTAAAGTAGCATTCAATTAATTAAATGACGAAGGTAACGTAGTAATTAAATTGTTAATCCCATAGAATGGATGATAATTAATTAATTATACATTGCTACTTTACTTGGCCCAGTAGTAAACAACTGGGAAACAATGTTGTTTCGTGGAGAATGCGAATTAATTGCATGAAAGAGAAAATTGCTAAAGGAAAAATACCCGAAGCATATTGCGAAATCGATCCCCAGTATAAGGTTGCAAATTTGAATTCTGCAACCTCTCGTTCAATCTAACTTGCGGCAGCGTCATTTGCGGACCAAAATAATGTTCCCCGATTAACCGTCGAATTTCTTGCGAATAATATCTCTCCGTGAGGTCCCTCCTTCTTTGTAGTTCCTTAAGCGTGTGCAGCTTTTGCATTGCCATCATCGGGTCGCATTCACTGTACTCGGGACCCTCATCCGCATATTGCGGCTTGCGACGAGGAACCGTCTCGTTATCGCGATTTGCTGCTGCATTTTTGGGAACAGTTTTTGGCGAATATTCGTCAATCTGCAAATACGTCATTTTATTGATCTAACGAGACACATGGATTTTTTAAAGAGGAAATAATATACAATAATTGCGTTTCTGCTTAAATTTTGTTGCACTTTGATGTTTCCCTTCCCTTCGCGTTTTTGTGTTTAAGAGAAAATTTTACTTAAAACCTCGAATCCTTTAAAGTTAAATCTGTTAATGTACTAAATATAATTCAATATAAAAAAATGGTTGCATTAAAGAAAGAGCCAAAGTTCGATTAAATTTTAAATAATCACCTAGTTATTATAAAAATTTTTATTCTATAATTATTTTCTGGTCTTTAATTACAGTTCAGAAATTCTCCAGAAGCAACAGTTCAATGTATAGATTACTGATTATAAATAAAATGGAATAGTGAATTATACAAATGTAGGTCTCATTTACTTTAGGTTTTTCAACATTCGCTCCATTGTCATCCGCGCCGGTTTCATCGGATGCTTGTATTTCCCGAACTCTTCGATCGCGTCCTCTGCTAGTGTCGATTTGATAAGTATTCGAAGCAGCCTGCCGCAATGCATCTCCCTTGCTATTTCTAGCCCAATTGTTGCTGAGAATAGATCCTGTGTTCGTTGACGCTTTCCGTCGATTAGCTGGCGCTCTCGCGGTCCACCTTAAATTCACCAAAGATTTCAAATCCCAATGAATGCACTTAATTAATAAAATGCATTCATTTTTATTACGAAATCAAATATATGTATATATATTACCTGTCGGGTCCATCAGATCGGTTTCGATCCCAACTCAGCGTAGTCATTACGATTGAATCGCAAAATTACACTGGTTAGAATTTGGAAGGTTTCATAATTTTGCAAGAAAGTTCCTAACCCTTTAAAAACAGTTTAGGTTATTTTCGGTTTATTCATAAGTTCATTCTAATCTTTTCGACCACGGACCACCGATAAATAGTAATTTAAAATTCGCACTATTTTAACGAATAAATCCCGACTTCTTGATTTCCCGCGGGAATCATTGGACAAGTCAATTGCAGTTTATAAAGCCGCAAGAATCTTGCAATTCCAAATTATATGAAGGATTAATCAATTTGACACGTTGTCTTTGTCGCTTTTATCCAAAAAGCATCGCACAACTTCAAACCGTTCGAATTTTATCCCACGCATCTTTTTCTTGGACTAAAATAATTACAAGTCGTGCGCGAGAAATAAAATGTAGCTTTGCATCTGCGTGACATCATTTATTTATGTTGGCAGGATTACGATTTTCGTATAGATTCACGGTGAAATAGCTAGAGAGACTTTGCGCTCTTTGGTATAATGAATTTTAGCTTTTATAATAGCTTGACCTGTCTTGTTAATGCCTTCCTGATATTCGGTTCTCCAGTGAGGGATTCGCGTTTCCGTGCTATCGGTAGTATCAGCTTTTCGCGACGTTTTCTTTCCTTTCTGATCCTTGTCGTTTCGATTGCTACTTTGATTCAATTTTTGCGAGGGTGGTAATCGCTTGCAATCGTTATTATTGCTATGAGTCGAAGTCTGCTTACCGTTGCAAACTTCACCTTCATTTCCGGTAGTTCCTGAAACATAGAAATCAGAGAACTATGCTCGAATAGCAATTGCGAATTGCAAATAGCGAATAGTCGGGACTAGCAAAATACACAAATGTTTATGTAATCAGTCTAAAAGATACAAAGGAAATTTTAGAACATAGCTTCGAATCTATTTCTACAATTTATGTGCAAATATCTTATATTTAATGTCGGGCTTTATTGGGTTTAAAGTGTCATTTGCTCTTAACTTAACAGAATTACAAAGTACCTTGTTTAGAATAATCGATTTGATATGTCGTTTTCATTCGGTTAGCATCTACTTGGGTTACTAACATTTCTATAGGAGTATTTCCCGGGACATCTGGAGTTGGACGTTTTTCATCCAGCTAAAACATAATCAACAATTAACTCAGTGTGTATCTCTAACAAAATGTACCATGTACAAATGAATAATCATACAAATATAAAAGAACGTAGAGTAGAACAATGGATTATTGAAATCTATTTTATCTTATCTTCAGTTTTAAATTACTTTTTTTGTGCAATTATTCGGTTGATGGCATTTAGTTGTTTCATTATCAGCAGGGGGAGCAGTTTTTGCAGGACAATGTTCTGAGTCTAAAAGTTTAGGTTTTGGAATCGTATTATCCGTTTCCGGGGTAACAGTAAAATTTTGCAGTTTTTCTTCATCGAACGTTCGAGCCATGCAATTGCATTTGCCATTCGATTTTTCTTCCGTGTACTCGTTAGTACTAACAGGTCCAAAATTCTTAGGCATAGGCCATGTGTAGTCCTTTTGATAGGTGCTAGTGTATTGGTCCATTGTTTATGTTAATGGGAATTCAGTTTGATTTAGACTCACTAGCTTAGCAGGGTGCATTTTCTTAACTGCCTAGAAAGATATTCAATGTCTATACAATATATGTCATACGAATGTGAGAATTCACAAATAAGAAATTTTTCTTACATTTCCTAGTTATATTCTTTTGGAATTATTGGCTCATTGTTCCCATTGTACGCAGATGATTCTTCGCGACTGATCTAAAGGTTCGCATTACTTTTTGCATTTTTTATGGCGACATTTTTTCTTATTAATTTAAGGTCGCGGGAACCTTAATTATCGTATCTGACAGTTTCCCATGTGGCCACATTTGACTGTCGTACTCTAGCTTCGATAAATTTATTTATCAAACGTTATAGAATCATTCAACTTCATTGTAACAATTAACGACCAATTTCAGGGCGAATGATTTTGCTTTGACATTGCCGCCCTTGTAATTATAATGCGGTATTGTGGGAATTGATAATATTTAATAACGAAGCCTATATGTCTGGGGATCAAATTCCAATTAGGCAGTTTAGTTACGCGAACCATTTATTACAGTTTACTTTTCGGCTCCACGTGGACAACAGTTGGCCAGCTAGAATTCGGGATTACAGCATCGATAGAATAAGCAAACGGCGCTCAATAAATATTCACCTGGCGATACTGTTCTGACTCTGTATGCGTGTAATTACAAACAAGAATACGAGGCACTAACATCAGATGGCACGGTAACGCTCGTCATTATTGTCTTTGGCCGTGTGCCACTCTTAATAGAAGTTAACTATTCTTTGGATCAATATTTGAAGCTAGCATAACTATTTACACGGCAAGTAACATTCGATAACTGTCCCAGAGGAACAATGAAAAATTCGAGTACCAAACTGATTCCCTTTTTAACATCATTGAATATCGTTGAATCGCGTTGAACTACTAGGATTACATACTGTTTCAATTATTCCACAAAATCAAACCGGAAATTGGGTCGTCCCAGTCAATTCCACGGGGCATCAATCTCACTTTCGTCCCAACATACAATTTTTCATTGACGATTGGCGTAGGTCCAAAAGCTAGGGAGACCAGTTCGATGCGGAGGCTAGTCACCGATTGCATTCGGCTACTAGAAGAGTGATTCGCTCTATTTAGAAATACGTGGATTAGAATCTATACGACAAAGCCGGTAGTGGTTACTAGCTTCCGTATGATGACCACCCTCGTGTGTACGCGACGTACAATTACTGTTCTAGTTGCGGTCACGTTTCTCACTGTATCGCGAGCTATTCTCATCTGGCCAACTTTCGACGCGACCCACCCTGATTTACAATCAGACGGGGTGCTAAGAAATTTCTTTTATTAGCCCTGCCAGTTTACTGGTGTTGCGAAACGCGGAGGAAGATCGTGTTTGAGATAAGCGACGTGTTACCTTCGTAAGGCGAAAGGTCACGTCGAATGGATTCGATGTGTCTAGTGGCGTCATTTGGTCATGGTGATTTGCCACGTGGTGGTTCAGTCGGAAGTGATTCCTCGAAGGTTCTTAACCCTTTGAGACTATGTCTTTGAAATCGTTATATCAATATTGTTCAATTCGAATATTATTCAAACAGTATAATCGTCTTTAACGTTATATCATTATGCTTAAAATACTGCATTATTCATTATTCAGTCAACGAAGGACATTACATTAGTCATTATTACTTTCTGTTCTATGAATAATTCACTATTTTCCGTCTAATTGCTTTGTGTTTCGAAGACGATTTTTAAGTGCAAAGAGAAATAGAATAATACAAAAGTGACAACGAGTAAAGGGATATTGAAGGGAGAACAAGTATCCATAAAGATGATTGTTCTTTTCTATTTTATCATTTAACATCCAATCGACGATTCACCGGATAACAATAGTAGTCGAAAATATATTTGATCGGCAAATCAATTAGTTTCATATATACTTAGTTGTTTCACTTATTTCTCAGACACGTGGATTTCACTTCCTAGACGCTTAACATTGTACCCCGTGTTCATGCAGTTGCTAGGGCCTTTGCATAAACACAGAATCGTTTGAGAAATGATCCCCACGTCATTATTACATTGATTGATTTGCCTACAACAGAATTGAGGTTGGCTTAGTTGCTGCTCGGTTTGCGGATCCAAAGGAAGTTAAGCAGGGTGGTGGACTGTACCGATGGTTGCTCTAAAGATATCGCTGCGTCTACACCGCCAGGAATAGAACCGTGACGTCGATGTCGTCGTCGTCGTCGTCGACGTCGTCGTTGCTTGACGAACGAAAACGAAGTCGTCGGCTCTTCATAGGCCGACAGTCGTGCGAATCGACTGACTTCGAAATCAGCTGGGATCGTGCATCTCATGGTTCATTACTGACATCATTTTTTTTACATGTTTTACAGAATCATAAATCAAATCTAATGGTTGTAATTAAAGCATTTTAATTGGTATGAAATGTAATTCTTGATGAGTCGATATATAGGTTTTGTTTTATTTATAAAAATCGCCATATAAAGCAGTAATAAGTAAATAAGCTGGGCAAAAGAACTGTCCGTGTGCAGGATGAGTGCATGGAGCCTACATTCGTGGAAATTATTTTTATACGTAACATTCAATGAAGATTTAAAAATATCCACGCATAAAAGATACGATAAACTGATATTTTGGGACATTTAATTTGAGAGCTCGATTTTATTATTTTTTAATGGTTTTACTTGTATATTTTTGTCGTCTGCATTTACCTCGCGTTAGGTACTAAATTCTAATTTCGAAAAAAAGTAGAATTCGGTCTAAATGAATGAGACAAAACGGATGGAGGCTTGAGAAAACGCTAGCTAAAAATGACCCCGCAAGTTCGCTGCCGTACATTGTTGTATCGATGTTTTGTTTCACGTTTTGGGACGAAACTCTGAAAGGAATTCGGTGACTTTGGATAAAGGGATTTCGAGAAGGGTGAGAAAAATCGTTGAGAAAGGAGTTGACGCTAAATTACTGGATTGAAAGAGTTAGAGTACCGCGGACAAGGAGAAGCGGAAAGAAATGACTAACTTTAGCCAAATAGAAGCGCAGATAATACTATGTTTAACGTAATTTATAGTCGCGGTTTAAGCGCTTTTTTTCCGCAGATGCAGAATTTTCCTCACGTGAGTCAACAGTGCAAGAAAAATGTAGCAATATCGTGCAAGTGTCAACAGGCAAGAGAAATCGACGAGAAAAAGAACTTTCAACATCTGCGTAGGCCCCAACTTTCCGATGGTACTATTCAGTATTTTTCTCAACATTCATTCGATGGGACACATCGGTTTTAATGGACAGAACACGAATTCGCACTCCATCGTTGGATGCTTCCGAAGATGTACCTATCATTCCTCTAAATATTTTTAACTCCTTTTTCATAATCTATATTACGTTAAATCTACTACGTCACAAAATATTATTTTCTCAGTACACGCGTGATATTTATGAATAATTTCTGTCTAAATCACATATATAGCAATACACTTATTTTAAAGAATTTGTTGAGAAAAGTTTTTTGGAGAATGAATGACGTGTAATTTGATACATAATATTTCGTGCTTTATGTATATATGTCATTTATAAAATGAATGATTCAGGTGAAACCGGATGAGAGTCGCGTGTCTGGTTTCTACTCCGAGTAGATCAGAACCTTTATTCTAAGTATGAGGACATCTGCAAGTTAGCGTGACGCACCTTCCAGAAATGTGTACAACTGGAAGACTAAAATCGCAAGGGTATGAGACAGTCCCTGGTCAGACGCCTACTCGTCGCGACTAGGAAGTCGAGAGCGATCAAGATAGGCATCTCTATCGGAACTTTTACGAATTATGTAAAATATCGATAGAAAGTTGTCACGGACAAAGCGATAGATTCCTAAACGTATGATCGATCGATTGACAAGATTCAGTAGCATTATTCCCAAGATACATTTTTCCGGAACCTTACTGCATATGTGTATGTAATGTTGGTATAATTTAATGATTTGGTTCAAAGAATTTTCGTAACAAGTGAGTATTTGAATTATATGACAGAAAGGGTATGCGAAAGTGATACGACTGTTTAATCGGCAATATGAATCTTTTGCGTTGAAATTGTAAAATACTTATAGCGATGGACGTTAATTTAAAAATTAAAATCTCATAAGTGACGTCAGATTTTTGAGGTAAAGAGCAGTGCACAGTGTCTTATTAAATTTATGCCGACATTTACTTCCCTGTCAGACGACGGAGCACTCATTAAACGTTTGATATAGGGTGCCTTTCTCCCTCCGTTTTGACTTTTTAGTGGTATACGTTTATGCTAGTGGGAGAAGTGAGAGAAATTTGGGTTCTTTCGCGGAATATCGCTTTTCTAAATTAATTGCGTTTCCGAAAAAGAGAATTTAAATGGATTCTGTTTAGGATGCTTTAAAGAATTAAACCTTTAATGATCAAAAAATTTGATTATAATAAATACAACAAAATATCGATTATAATCAGATTAGCAACAGGTTTTTAATTTTATCATTAATAATTACATGGAATTATTAGGAATTGTTTTACACAAATCGTATGTTTTCCTTTAGAATTTGGCTAATGAAGATATTTCTTAAGTAAAAATACTGTTCTCTGTTGGCAAACAGAGAGACAATTCCGAAGGCTTTTTCAAGGGGAATTAATTTAACGACACAAAGAGGAGAGCCGTGTTTCGGAGAACGAGGATGTCTGCATTCATTTTAAATCGCGAAACGCAAAGTGTCCCGCATAAAGTAAAACGGATCATCCAAAGAGTCTTTTCGCTCGACATTAATAGCCTACATCGAAACATTACCTGTAATCGTTCCGTCAAATTAATCCATTAAACTGCTCATTTACGACATTTTTTTCATTGTACTTGCGAGTCTTTATGTCTTCTTTATATACTTATATAAATTACTGAGAAGCGGAAACTTTCCATTATCTCCTACGTTTATTTTTCTCAAATAATAACGTTTTTGATTATGTGTAATTAATCAAAAGCTGCTAAAATTGAGTTAAATTATAAACACGCACGTTTGCCAAATTAAATGGAAAAGTGTGTATAAAAAATCATAATGAAAATAGGGAAAAGATATAAGTACCAAGTTAAAGATAGTAATTCAATAATTTAAGTGATCATTAAAGGAAAAAAGAAATGAGAATGCTTTATTTACTATTACTCAGAAGTGAGGACCAGGTACTTCAGGTATAAAGACAATGCGTCTGGCGACTAATGATAATGATCATGGTGAACACATGACTCACGTGCCTTTATATTCGGAGCTTCTGAGTAGCGGTATTCCGACCGGAGTCATTGCACCTTGGTTGAACTTTTGCGACTAGACGGACGCCCGCTTCTATAGAGAAACTGATTCAAATCCTTTGTTCGCGGAAGTTGTTCGGTAGCTCAAGAAGAAACCCAGGAGGACTGTAGCAACACGAAATCCCAGGAACGTTGAAGCTCGAGTTTGACGTCCCTCTTTAGCGATACGGTTTTTTGGTTTCGGCGAACTTACCTCCACCGAGTCGCGTTACATCGCCTTAACTCGACGTTTATTAGCTCCCTTTCAAAATATTACCCTGTGGTGTCGCGAGACGTGTCCGACCGATAATAAAGCCATGCAGTACAGAATTAGGAATATTTTTGTGGGTAGTAAAGGAGCATCGAAATGACTCCTCCCGAGGAAAACACGAGTTGGAGAAAACCTCTCGGTGAAACTGGTAAATCATACTTCCGACAAATGGATTTAGAGATGTCGAGCACTCCAGCTGGTGTTTTACGAATGTTTTCAAGCGAAAGAGTAAATATTTTTCCAGCAGGAGTTAATGGTGTTGTATTAAAGTATTCTAGAGCTGCGGGAAGTAGTAGTCATTGTGCTACAGATTAAGAAACAAATTACGATTATAATTATAAATGCGATAAAAATTTCCCTGAATTTCGATAGGACATTTTTATTAGTAACCAGTAGCATGAAAAAAATTTCAACGATCTAATTCGTCAAATCTGTCAACGATTCGTACAATACGACAAAGCCATGTAGCTTCGCCACGTGAAAAAGGTCACTCAATGTTAAAATAACTCTCGCATCGTAGAATTTCGTATACATATATATATACTTTTCACGGAAAGAGTTTTGCCGTCTTTTCATCTGACAGTGATTATTGCGAAGTACCCAAGAAATTTATCATTGTAAGATTTGTTTTAAAAACTAGCTTATTGTCAGTGGTAGACAAGAGACGGTAGTGGAATAAGGACTCCACAGTCAGACGAATCTTATGGTTCATTGTATCTTATGTTAGAACAGCCGTTCTTTCCCCTCGTAAAGCTACTTTTGCACTTTTTCTCGAGTCAATTAGTCATGCAGTATCAAGCAGCCAGCTGTTTATTGGACTGCCTTGTTAACTTCGGTCCTGCCAAAAGCATTCCGTGTGATTGTGCCAGTTCACACGAGGCTGATACGATCCGAATCACATACAAGTATCAGAATTTCGCATCTACATATCCTGATTTTAAGACTACGATATAATCGGGCTGTATTCACACGATCGCTATTTATATAGCCATGACATTTTCCGGCTGGATTCGGTCAGCATGCGACTGTCAGGTTGACGCTTCGACGTGTCGCGTCGTGTCGCGTTGTGTCGCCGTGAATCGTTGCCAAGAGGTTCGCCTCAGGCCATTGCCAATAATTACGCTGCCAATTAATACGATAACCCGTAGTACGAGCCTTTCGTTTACGTCGTGCCACTTCCATATTGTGGGTATAATTAGCTACGAGAATAAATCTAGAAGCGTGGGAACAAAAACACGCCACCTTCGACTATCCTGCGTCATTTGTATTGTTCGCGGTTAACTTTACCATGGATTTATTTATCCAAATTAATATTACTGATGGTTCAGAGAGAATATAAAGTTGATGAGATTCTTTTTCATTAAGAAATATTATCGTGTTTTTGATTATACTCAATTTATTATTCACTATGATAATTTTAAGGAAAAGTAGAAATATAATTGTTAGAATGATTGGATATCAAGTAGAGTAATAAGTTTAGTTTGATTTGGTGTTAATTGGTGCGATATCAAAAGAGACGAGTTGAGACTAGTTTGTTGTGGAAGTCAGCCGTATAAGTGAGCAATTATGAAATTATAGAGAAATGGAGATGGGATTTGTCTTCGATTTGTTTGAATCATGTGGCCATCGTCAAGTTGACGGTGTTGTCAGTCTTCTTCGCGGGAATCAACGAGGTGCCAAGAAACATGATGACACGATATCGGTTGGGAATTTGAAGAGGGCCTCGTTACCACTCTGTATTTGGGTCATTACGTTCATTGGACAGGCTATCACCTATAATTTGATATTTCATTTGTTGATATCAGTCCCGTATTAATAAAGTATATGTTTATTTCGCGAACGATACTTTTTTTACGTTACAATAATTTGCACAAAACCAATTTTAATTCTAATATGGCTATGTTAAATATACACGTTATTTCCGTTGTATATACTTGTTGAAGAACAAACCATTATTATAGACCAAACGTATATTTCGTAAAGAACTATTAGAACCTATGTTCCCCGAGACACTTGTCGTAAACTTCCTGAGAAAATGTAATAGATCTTCGTGACGCACGAACCGATTCGAATATACAATCTTTTTCCTGAAAATTCATTCTCACAAGAGAACAAACTAACGAACGTTAACTACATGCACTAAGGCTACAAGTTTTCAAAAATCTCTCTATTATTTCTTATGAATTTCTTTGAAAAGTATTTATATCAGATACTCAGTATTCAGGTGATTAGAAAGATTTTTATTTAAACCAAAGTTTATAAATAAGAAACATATAATATTCCATATTACAACTCGATGATTAATAATTGAATTGATAGAATTAAATCGGTTTTTCTTTCGAACGTATTACAAAGATAGACATATGTATTGAGATATCAGCTTAACAGTGGCGTAGCCAAGCCGACAGTTATGTCCCTATCCAAGGAGCTAACAAACTCTAATTAAGCTATTACTGTCGGTCATTCACGGTAGAACGTCATGAAGATTCTTCACCGGCTAGTCGGGCACGAGTCAGGCCAATTGAATACTCACCAATTGAGTGAACGGCTTCAGGTAATCAAGAGACATGCCACCACCAATCTAATTGTGGGTATCGGTCAGTCGGGTACACCAAGTGTGGGCCAGTCCTCTTTCTCTCTCTCTCTCTCTCTCTCTCTCTCTCTCTACCTTCGTCTCCTGACACTTGCAGCGTTACGCTAAAACCGATTCGTGGCCTGCCAAAAAGCCCGATTACACACGGTGGCCTGCTGTTGCCGGTTTACAGTCGTGTGTGCTTGCTTGCAGGACGGTCGCTCAAGTTGGAAGGACAGCGGTTTTAAAATAAGCTCTACGCCAGAGAGTCCCAGCGCTCTGGCAGTGCCTATCGCAGCGGGCAGTCCGCTCGCACGCTCTCTCCCTTTCGGCAGTCGTTGATCGCACACCGTTCCCGTAACAGCGGTCGCTTTTGTCGTGTCGAATAGCACGCGACTCGAAGATTTTCATTGGATCATGTTCGGTGATATATTACATACCAAGTTGAAGAATCATTGCTATCGCGAGTGACACGTGCTACTTACGGACTTAATTACACTCTCGCGTTGTTCGCGGTCTCATTGAATACTAATTGATATCGTGTAGAACCGTTTTAGTATCCAACGGTTGTAAGTGAGGCTTTTAGGGATTCTCGAGAAACTGGTTTCATCGAGATTCAATTTTCCATCGACTGTCTGACCAGCGATATATACACGTAGGTTGAGCAGTGTTTGTTTATGCGGAGTAGCAGCAAGTGGAACGAAGGGTGGTTGGTTTTAGTGAGTCTTGAAAAAAAAGGGTGGCTACAGGGGGTCGAGCGAACGGCTCAAGGAAAACAGACGGGGGGTTCGCGAGCATCAAAGAGACTTTGCAAGCAGACAGGCATGCTTTCGGTATTTAACGATATTTTGTTATTTTAAGATTGCGTTTATGGCGGGGGTAAGACGCGAACGAGTGATGCACGCAGAAGACAGTAAATTCGTGGGTGGTGGGTTTTGTAAGAGTGACGGTGACTCTTGAATGCGCTGTACATCAGTGCGCCGATGATATTAAGACGCGGCGGTAGAGATTTTGTACACAAAGGCACGCGTACGTACAAATGGAAGATTAAAGAAGCGATGTTTTCGGTGTACAAGACTCCATGAAATGTTACGAAGATGGGTGTTTCGTTTGGATTTGCCGCATGCAAACTTCTTTCTTCTTTCGCGCGCTTCCTTACGCTTTCTTTGTTCCGATGGGAAGTTGCTTTTCTTCAGGAAGAAGATGCTACTGGGGCTTATGAATTGACACGAGCGACAAAGGAAGCTCTGACATTACATACGTAGTTGGTTTTCAGGATTAATCCCTCGCGAATACAGCTCGGACGTTGACAGATATCATCAGATGTCCCGAGAGAGACAACGCACCAGATATTTTTATAGTTTCTCGCGCATTCTACTTTGCGAATCTCCGCGTCTCTAAGTTGAACGGTAGTTCTAAACTTCTTTGTCTCGATAGAAGTTCGAAACTTTTCTTTCTATGGGCTTTTTTGGTCGAAAACATTAAAACAGCAAGAATTAGGGCAAAGTAAACGAATTAGATCGAGTGAAACTATTTTGCATATTGTCACGGAAAATATTTCTATTACAGAGGCTTCTGTGCTGAATACCGAAGACAAAATACACATGAAAATGTTCAAGTGAAGAGATAAACTATCAGGAGAATTTAATACATTTATACGAACGATGATACACGTCTTTATCCAACGTGACTCGATAGTGCGTTTACACGTAACGTTTTAAGCATAATTCTCAAAGTGAGCTAATAAAGTGATCTAATAAAAGAGCCATTAAAGTGAATCAAAGTGATTTGAGCGAGTGCGCGATCATACAACAGACTCTATTGATCTGACAAGTGACTGATTAGCCTCTGCACGTAGCAGCAAGGCAGTGCACGAAAAAAACTTGGATGCGAATTATGTGATCTGGAGCAGATGTCAGGTGTCACTTACCTGGATTTCGAACCCCGATTATCCGCCTCGTGGGGTACGAACGCAGCCTTGGCACTAATGGGAATTCAAACTACCGCTCAGTTCGTCGAAAAGTACCACCACATTATCGGTAATTAAATCTTTTCAATTCGAAGCTTTTAATAATGTATTTAAGCAACTATCACTGAGCGAGTAAAAAGAAAACATGAAAATGCAGTGGCATTTCGACACTCGATTACACACGTCAAACGCTACTCTATTTATCAAACGATTTATTCAAACATTTCGAGCATTGTGTAAATTAGCCTTCGAGAGGAACGTTTCGTAAAATCGACCTTTTGTCTGGAAGAATGTTTAGTCTGAAAGTTCGTAATGATGAGTAGCTTGTGTTAAAGTCTTCCGAATTTTTTGAGAAGTTACATACCGCAGAATCTTCGATTCAAAGTGCCGCTGCATTTTTTAAATTCTCGCATCTGCGAAGAGGGGTTACGAAAATCCAAAATATCACATTAGATCAACTCCTTTTTTTTTCTTTTTCCATCCGAACAATATTTTTTTCCGCTATTCCTGGATAACGGAGACGGTGGTGAAGAATTGTTTACGAGAGTTGTTTAATGGAATATTTGGTAATGGTTGGCTGAGTATTCGTGGTCACAGGATATCAGCATAATTTCACACGAGAGCCATAAATCTGCCAAGTAAGATGTAGTTCCGCGTTGAAAAGTTTGGTCACCGCAGTCCATGTACCACGTGAAATAAAGCCGATCATCTTCCACAGGGTAGCGAGTAACCAACCGGCAGCTCACACGCAACGATTTCACAAATTTATTCGCAAAGTTGTCATAATCCTGGACAGTTTTTATTGCTCTCTGTTACAGCTGTTCCGCACGGGTTATCGTAAACCATAAAACCTTCTTGTCTTCGGAATTTCAATCGTAATTGGCGTCTGTTAAAAGGTGAAAACCTATTAACCAAGACGCCAGTAATAGCTTGCTCGAGAATGTATAAGACACGTTTCTTTGAGATTATTACGTTAAATGAATTTTCGTAACCCCTTTTCGAGTTCTGTAAGCTGTATTTTAATACTCCAGGAAGTATCAGATTCTAATAATTTAATATGCTATCGTCAGGATTATAAATGTGGTTACAACTAAAATTTACCTAATAATAGATTTGAAATACTTACAATTACTTTTTTTGATCGTTGATTCGAATCCTATATTAGAAATAAACGTACTCGATAGAAATTCCTTTTAAGAATCAAGAACCTTGTACTAAAATACTCTTAGCTCGAGTGACCACAAATTAATCCAGACGAGAAGAAGGTACGTTGACACTAGATATATATCTGTTCGTCATAGTGCGCACGGCCATTGGCCGTTGGAACCATACCGAAATCCTTCCTCATCATTTCCTACCTAGTCATTGAGAAATTGCCGAAACCCCGTAAGTCAAAGATCCCAAAACAAATGTTACCTATCACTTTACTGAGCTCGACTCTAATCATTTACATTCCGTTGACACCCTGACGCAGACGTATCGCTTCCTTTGTGCAATTTTTTCTCCCGGCGTCATAATTCAAGCGCGACCAGCTGGCGGTTGACGAATCTTTTATTCTGTTATTATTCGGGTGCTACGGCAATCGGTGTTATAGTATACACACGTTTCATGAATTATGAATGAAAGTGTGAGGATCGCCTTTTCAAGTGCTTATTGTGAGTGCAAACATCTTGACAGAGTTGCAGTGCATATTCCGCAGTTATGAGTCTTCGATGACATTTGGAAGTCTCTAAGTGTACTTCAAGTATCGTATAGAAGCTCTCTTGGAGACTACGAGCGAGCTTTAAACGTCATCTTTGCTTTTGTGTTGTATTTCACTTAAGCCTTTGTACCTCGCGTTTTCAAATGACTCGGACAACATTATTGCATTTTACGAGAGTTCGCAGAGTGAAATTTCGCTAAAACACGAATGCAGTTTTATTAAGAGCTAGAACGATCAAATTTACAGTGCCATTATTACCCATATTTATATTATTATGAAGTTCTGCAAGAGATCTTCGAGGTTGATCATTTTATTAATAGAAAAGTGTTCGATTTTCTTCAAAATATATTTTTCTAACCAAAAGATACTTAACTATGTACTCTTAAATTTGATTCTATTAATCAATATTTGTCATAATATTCAATTCTTAATTATTATTCTACTCACAAAGTGCCATGAGATTAAAGAAAGGTCTTGAAATTGATTACCTTAAAAATTCTATTATTAATGGAATAAATCAATTATCTCTATTCATTTATCTATATTTCCCACAAATTTCACCGTGATCAAAAACCAGCTTACGAACAATTTAACCAATACATGCCCTTCAATTTATTAATACGTGCGGAAGTAAAGCAGCAGTTTTTGAAAAATTGGGTGGTTTAAAAGATTAAAAGCTTTACCGATAGCTGGCCGGGTAATATCACTCGCTCCGTGTACCGCGAATTTCGCGGCCGTTAGATATATACATACATACATACAAACAATGTATGTCTATCCGAATCCAAGCGAGTCTTGTTTAAAGCTGGCGTCTAAGGTACACCGTTAGAAAGGGACTCTATAAATACTGTGCCCGTCAAGTCGGCATGAAAAAAGCGACGAGAAGTCGAAGGAAACCTTAAGCCACTCCTGGGCAATCTGCGGTAGGATTCACCGTTCCACGAGGTTGCGGCTGACTAGTCGTCGAGATGAAACGTGATCGACAGTTCGACAGCGATATCGGACCCAGGGTGGAGTCTGCTGTATTATATTTAAAGACGTTTCGTCACGGATTTTCCCGGAGCACAGTCTTGAGTACATCAGGAAGACTGACACGTTCGATATAATCCATCGACTGTGGAATCGTGTGTTTCTTGGTCCGATTGTCTTCTTTACTTAGTTTCGAAAGCATCCGATGCTTCGTGGTGCGACGCACGATTCACAGATCTCAATGGCCTTTAATCAGAGAATCGATCAATTCGCGTAACTAGTAGTATATATAAACGTCGCGAGTTAAACTCACGAGAGGCATTGAATTATTTTCGGTTTCCTCTTTCAAGTCGTTTGATCATCGCGTGATTAATAGAGCCTCTGGGTATGAACGTTCTCGATGAATAATTTCAGCTGATCGCAAGTTGGAAATGGGTTAGAACTGGAATCGAATTTTTAGGCGGAATTTGAATTTTAGTATCTGTAGAATAAAATTATCTATTATAGAAGATTAGTTACTCCTACATATGCATTGATGCTTTTCACATTGTTCAGCATATTTACATATCTTTGTTGTATTTAAAAACACTCGCATTCAACTGCACTAAAATTCAAATTATTATTACTTGATATGCTAATTGTATGATGCGCGATAATTAAGTGTAAAATTAATGAAATTCACATTGAAAATTTTAACGAATAGTCGATTGGTTGCATCCTAATTAAGCTCAAGCACAAAAAAGAAGTGTTTTTCTTTTTTAAAAGTCTATTTAAATATTTAATATAGATTTTAGAATATCAGCAGATATAAACACGGTCGGTTCTATTTTGCACAGGCTCGAAAGTGTTACCAAAATGCAGGATTCTATCAGATTGTCAATTAGGGTGGCAGAAGGCATCTAATATGTCTGGTAAAAGCATCAAATCGCACCGAGCGAGAGTCATCAAATCCATCTGTGCATCCTCGAGGATCACTTTCATGGATGCCTGCCAGACAGTGTGTGTCGACTTGCGTGTGTTCGTGTATATATACGAGTACGCGTGTACCCACGCGAAACTCGTGCGTTTGTATGGAACATTGGCGCGTACGATACGTCAAGGAAAATTTCGACTTGACACTTCCTTGTCGATGTCACTCTTGTGTAATAATGCTTGAAGCCAATACTCTGCGAAATGTACGTTGGTTACTCGAATATTTATCCACCATTTCCATTTAAAATGGAAAGAATCGATTGTAAGAATTTCGACTTTCAACTTTGTCGAGTTAATTAAACGAAGATGTATATCGTAGTTAAAATAACTGTTTCTCAGTTTTCAATTGGCGAATTTATAGTATCGCGAGATAATGATTGGGCTCAATGGACGTTAGATCGTTGGTTTATTAGCAGATCGGATGTAATGTTTGTTTTTCTACTTCAAAATTGGATTTTGCAGGAATAAACCCGTGAAAAAACGTAATAAAAATCAGCCGGACGTATAAACGATCTAAAAGCAGAAGACCCAATCTGCTATAATAAAACTCAATCCACGTATTAACAGGCGCATTAACACTCTCTTTCTCCATTGTTCAAATATAATATCCCTTTTTTTTTATCAGTAAGTCGAAAAAAGTTCTTAACTTTGATAACAAATCTTCTGCATAGTAAATATTGAAAATTGGTCGTTTTTCATAATTGTCAATACTAGATTAAATCAAATAGCCTTTTAACTATATTACATGAATCTTAATTAAACTTTAATCGGATTGAAATAAGAATTTAATACCAAGCTAATATGACACGGTGTTAAAATCATATTCACTGAATAATAGAATCACCATCGAGTAATTTTACTCCCTGCCAATAATAGAAGACGCCCGCATACTGCGAGACTTCTTCCGTGTACGAGACGCAGCCACTTCCTACACATATGCGCATATAGCAGAGCAGACATAGTGGGTCTAGTATTTGGCAGAGTTCGCTGTTCCTCTCGCGCGTAAAATTCACCCTAGCGGTGTGCGTGCTCACGTGCATATCGTCTACAAATAAGCAAGTTCGTGATCTCGGGATACACACAGGTGGATTCACGATCACTATAGTCGAGTGTCCCTGGAAAAAATTATACGAATGTCTGATGGAAGGTGGAATTAGTAGAGCAAGTGTGTTGTTCAGTGACTCCGATGGACCTTGGATTATGCTCTTTATTCGATCTTGGAACAAAAAGGCAATCACAGTGTCATTTGTACTCACGTACTTACTTTTAGAGCCATGAGTGCGAATCATGCGAGAAGAATGAATCGTCTTGACGAAGTGTGATTGCACTATTGACCTTCTTCAATTGAGTTGATATACAATTTTGATTCTTTTAGCCAAATCAAACGACAAAGTTTTAAGTAAATCATTGAATTTTTCCATTGATCAATGAAGGAAAAAGCTATTGATTTTCTCACTTTTTCATTGGCGATCGAACGTGTTTTATCGATTTGCACATTGAATTATTTGTCTGGATTACAAAGGAAAAGAAAAATATATACATATATACATTGAAGAATAGAATACTCTTATGCGATTCCGTGTTTATCTGTTTACACGAAATCTCACCGCTGTCTCGGTTGCTCCAGACACGACGGAATGTTTTTCGGTCGTGGGATTACTCCGGTAGTATTGTACATAGGCTCTCAACCGAGTAAATTTGTATGTGACATAACGACGATATTTACAACACTCTTGTCGCCTACACTGTTCACCTAGAAATAAAATTAAACTACGGGACATAGTTCTTTGACTCATACTTGATTTGCAAATTTTCACTATTTGCAATGTGAACTATCGTAACTGCGAGTGCTCACTCGAATATAGCTCGATGTCTAATGCGAGTTTATAAATAATCAGGAGGAATGCAACTTACGTTGTTCTAATCCAAAGACAATATGATATTAATAACTCGTCATTTGTTATATATATATATATATATCTTTTGCTTGATATTTGCATTATTAAAGACCGCTCATGTTGCTTTTCATCTTTATTTGACAAACACAAATAGTTGATTGAAGTCGATAACATGGTTCAAGGAAACTTCACATCGTTGTTAGATAACTGTTTTTCAAAGGTTCGAATCGGACGAGGTGTTTAATTCTATAACATTCTTACAATTTTACGTTGACAATCGAGATACGGGATGAAGTGTTTTTTTATGTAACTTGTGAATTTTATTGTGTAGATAAACTCTTAATATTATTTGACAACGGCGAAATGTATCGAATACAATGTTAAAGTAACAGATTTGAAAGTTAGAAACTTGGAGAGATTATTGTAACACATTGTTATATTGTAGAATTATTCTACAGTATTATTTAAAAAAATACAATTGCAAGATAATAAGTAGCGACTTTATCTTTCACTGAAAAGTAAGACTACCACTTTTCGTTCTATAGAAGATAATTGCTGCTACAAATAAATGTAAATCATTTATCAGACTGTATAGAGAAATCTAATTTACTATATAAATTATAATCCACGAAGTTATATAAACCGTAAGAATTATAAATTACATAATTGTATAAAAATCCCTAATTTTTCCAACCTTGATACATTATATTTTGATTTAAAAACTTACACGGTACAAAAGGCAGAATAAATTTTAACGCATTTTCGGTAAAAATACAATTTATGCCGAAGATATTCGAAGCTATATTTTTCAGTCAAGAATTTCACTGATCCGAAAAATCTGAAAAAAGAAAAAGGGCAGCATTCGCTTCACAGGATAAGGAAGAAACCTACAGTGAAAAGCTCAGCTTTTCCCAAGCTTTTCACTGTGTTTAGTCGCCACCTGACGAGCTTCGAAGCAAGTCAGAAGCTTTCAAAGTCCATCTTCCATACGGTGGCGTCTCCTAGTGATTCAAACCGGCCACGAGTTTTTCAAAGTTGTGCGGTCGCGGGCAAAAGCTCGAACGGACGCTCGTGCGGCGACCTTGCGGTATTTTTGCGTCCCGCTAAAAATAATTCGTGCATTTTATAATACCCGGTCTCGTCGAGGAACCAGCCGAAACCCGCCGATTACCCCCAAGAGCGATAAATCCTTCTTCGAGAATTGTAGATATTATGCGAGCGCGAAAAAATTGTCAGATGGAAAATACATGTACGTGTGTAAAGATGCTTCCTAACTCGAAATCTCTGGTTGAGTAGAATTAAGTTGTATAGGATTGAGTTTTGTGGTGAAGATCAGTTACGATTTTCGGAGAACGTAGAAGAATCCTTTTCCATTGATCGTGGCCCCTTCGTGCCAGAAAGAAATAAATAAGGGGCCGCGTAAATAAACTGTAACTGATCGTTGCGTCTGCAGAACTCTAAACATCGTGTGTTCGCCAGTTACGAGGTTCTTCGGTTTCGCGCTGAATTAGAGGTTGATATGCGAGAGCGCATGCTCTTTGTACGATACTTCGTGTAGTGTGGCAATTCGAGAGGAAAACTCTTTTCACTTGGAGGAACAAAAGACTATGATCGATACAATGTTTTCACTGATAGCACAATTTTATCGGCTGATTCTAGATTCTATTAAAGCTATAAGTGAATGTAGCATTTACATATATCTAAGAAATATGTAATTCAATAAATGATACAAATTTAAATGTAGATTCAATAAAAAATCGTGAATATTTTATTCATATTTTGTTAATCGGAAATGCACGTTATGCAACAGTGCAATTTGCGCAACACAATATTAAGAAAATGTTAATTAAGTTAATTATAATGTTATTTTAAATACAATTAATAAGTTATTAAGAGTGGATAAGACACATGAAAATAAAGGAGACAAAATTTTGCGACGACAGAACTACTGCGATCGTTTTTCGTGAACGGGGCAGTAGAAGAGTGCGATATATACGCGACACGGCACCAAGTGGTAGCGATCATGTGAGCACCAGAACAGAATTAACACGAAGGGGTCCAATCCGGTATTTTTGGCGCGATTGTCCGGCGAAAAATAGATTCGTATGGCGGTTCGGATTAAAAGCCGCCACTGGGACGATTATTCTGGCACTGTTACGCTGCCCGTGTCCTTCCGTGATTCTTTCTCTTTCTGGCCTTTACTCTCTCGCTGGCCCATCTTTCTTGATGGCTCCTTTTCTTCCGAGTCACTCTACTTGGACTGTCTGCACTCTCCGCGGACACTACTACTTATAATGGTACTTTTCATGCGGACTGTGGCACTATCTTTCATACTGGTACAGTGACTCTCTCATGAATTTCCCTGGATTATACTCAGGAAGTATTTTTTCGGTATTCGTATTCCACTTTAAATCCGATTTCTTTCAATTGGTCAGTTCATTTTTCAGCTATGTCGGATTATTTTAAAAGTGTTGAGATTCTTTGTTTCAATTATAATTTGCACGATGAAAAATTGAATTTTAAAGAGATATTCGTTAAAGTCTTAGATGAAAATATAAATGTATTACGTATCTTATATGTATAAGGATATAATATTAATAAGATATATCTGTTTTGCCACTTTAATTCTGTCACAGTGAGTTCCTCCATGACTAACTGATCATTATAATAACAAATTGTAATAACTTTTCCGAAACAATAATTATATGCTAATATAATCATATTTCGGAAAGACTCGAATAAGAAGATTGTCGAACATCACCCGAAAGATTTCATCCTCTTAATCACGCGGTAATCCCAAGGGCCCTCGTCACAAAACGATCCACTTATCGAACTTCAAACCGTCGAAACAAGTTTCAAGGCTCCAAAGTTACGCGAAACTTTTGGTACTCCAGCCACTTGGTATTCAAACCTTTTCCCAGCTGTATATTTATTCTTGCCGCTTACTTTCCAACCTCGCCACTATAAATATTATCCGTCGGAATTTTACGTACGTACCGTTGTTCAATGCCTCGGCGCTAGGAATTACAGTAGGCTAAATTTTTTTTGCTTTGTAAAAAAAATTCATCGGAATCTCAGCGAAGTGGAATTTCTTCTTATTTTGTTCTTCTAGATACAGTATAGTTAATAGATCTTCGGCTTTTCGCGACTGAACGAATATTCAGGAAGTCTGCTCTATAAATCAATTTATGATTAATTGGTGCTTTCGTCAGGCGGACTGCGCCAATCGCAGGAAGCTGATGCACGATTAATCAAGGCGTCAGGAAGTTACGATCAGGCGACATTCAATCGTTTGTTATGCCAGTTGCGCCCCACGTGGCGATGCAAATGAGTTTAAATAGGCTTGGCTACGAGTCGGCTCGGAAAATAGCGACAATCAGTTGATGACATCGCGCATCACTGACTCGTCACTGATTCCGAAATGGTCGGATTGCTATCTGATCGCAGTGGGTTGTCATTGATCGGTCACGAAACTATTAAATTTGATTTAGTTAGAAGATGTCTTCTACTTTGTATTCTATATCCTGGATATTTTCACTTAAAATAAAACATCCTGAAAATTTTTACCGATAACTTGTCGTTTATAAAAAAAGTTCATAATATATCGAACCTTAATCTATTTTCTTTATTCAGTTTATTATTTTTATTGAATATAATATGTAGATATAAAAAATAAATACCTGTATTTACTGTGTAAGGAAACAGGAGTTTTCAAGCTTTCTTAGGATGCTTCTGTATAAATTGAGCGTAACATTGCGCAATAATTAATAAACGTAGAAATAATTAATTATCGTAAAACATAGACTACAGAACTTTTTACAGTCGCCTTGACGCGTCTAGCGTTCGTTAAGGGCACAAAACAGTCCTTGACTCGACAAAAGCGTGGCGCGAAACGTGACGGTGTTGTCAGTAACCTTATTAAAAAAAAAAAGCACTTAACGTACCATGTTTGATCGCAGCGGAGTAAATCTCACGCGTTGCGAGAACGGCACGTTTTTCTGTCCGATTCAAATCCGCCTAGCTGGATTATGGAGATCGTCGAAATCGTATGACATTGAAACCTAAATTCAGGATTCATCTTTTGCGGAAGATTCACCTAACCAGCGAGCACGCATTTCGGATTGTCCTGTGGGAGTGTAAACTACAATGGTGAAGTTCACGGTTGAGGTTTCTGGTTAAAAGCGAGAACGAGCAATCGATCGTTTGCATTTTACGTGCGCATGAATCATTACAATTCATTTTCTCTTAATTGAATTAATCGACACTTTGAGATTCCTCTTCACGTAGTTAAACAAATGGAATCTGAAACGTTGCGAGTGCGACTGGTCTAGCAATAAGATCTTTAATACGAAAATATAAGCTAGAATTTAACAGAAACATGACGTAATAAAAATATTGGAGATTTTAAATGTTTATTTAAAATGCAGACTTAAATGAAATTTAAATAGGGACTGAATATATAATGGATGGTAAATATAAAAGTAACGGGTATAAATGGCAAAGTAGTTAACAGTTTAACCTGGAGTTTGAAGTATTAAATTGGAAAAAGCTTGCAGCTTTTAAAGATTGCGAAATTACTTCGATATTAAAAAAATATTAACAATAGGATTAAAAATGGCGAATGATTTTGCGAATATGGAGATACAGTAAATGGAAAATATAATATAAAATAAAATATAAAATATAAAGTGTATGCTAAAACGTAAAGAAAATGAGATTAATCCTCACGCGCTACCTTTTCCCTTCGCACGAGCTTGAAGACAAGTGTTTACACGGATGTCGCGTAGCAAGGGTAGCTTGTAAAACGATAAGAAGACCACCCAATGGTCGAGACTGCTTCAGATAAGGCCCACTGGCAGACACTTTGGCGTCCCGAGTGAGCCGAACGATCGCAAGTTTCTCTAAAGATAGCGTGATCCGTGCTCTCTGCCCACGCTTCACTTCTCTCATCGATTCTCCTCGGCTTCTCGTTTAATTTCCTTTTATTTCTGCTGGCGCTTTTTTATCGCTTATTAAGCAATCGGCGTAGAGGGTTGCTCGTGGACGATAACCGTCCCGACGCTTGTTGGTGCCTCGTGCAATGGGGTAATTTGGATTTATCGCTTCTCCTATATTAATGTGAGAATTATATGAGCCTTTAATGATTTATAACAATTTTCTATTTTGTATGAACAGCAAATCTATTTCTGTAATATAATACGACCAATCTGTTTCTCATTATTTAATCAAATAATTTATCGAACGCATAATGGAACTTATAAAAGTTTTCTATTTTATTAGCACAGAAAGTCGTCGAACATGATGGGATAAAATTTAAAGTTTTGAGGTATAAATTAGAATATGTTTGTCAAATTGTTAATTATTACAAATATCTAATTTCTTTTAATCGAGTCGAAACAAACGTCCATATCCTGTCATCGGTAAAATACAGGTCTGCAGTTGAAGAATTTCAGGGCGCATTTGTCGATAACTCATTCGGCGATTTTCCACCCCAAAAAAATAAAGAATTCGTACGAGGTAAGCAGACTCTGATTTATGAGAGTGATGGGAGCGGAGTACGAGATGTGGTCCTGGTGGCTTGCACTAGAGAATCAGTCCCGAAATAGTCCCGAACGAGGAATACATCCCTGGGAATATTGGGCAATCCCCATGGCGATCTTTATCGTCCTACGTCACTAGTGGGATATAAAGAAATGTCCCACATTTTCTCGCGCTGCGTTAGGTAATTGGGTTTCCCCTCCTTCTTTGGAGCTTACTTACATCTTCGAATTGACGAATCATCTTTCTCTTTGCTTTCCTGACGTTCCAGGGTCTCACAGAAACAGCATATACATGTTGATTTTTTTAATCACACACTAACAACTTATCAGTGACAAGTTTTATGGCGAAAAATTTGCAAATAAATGTTTTTTTTATATTCTTTGGAAAGTCAAGTAAAAATGTCAAAATTCTTTACATTCGAATAGAATTAAAACTGTTAAATATAAAACGTCGGTTTATAATTATAATTGTTCTTTTCTGACACTTATTCAAATTATTTATATAAATAATACAGATTTCCTGGCACAAATATCCGTGCGGAAATAAATTTGTAGGAAAAGTAGAAACAGTATTTAATTCGTTAAAGCAGGAAGAAAATTTCAAACCATCGGTAGCTTCATAATTAAATTGCTCAATTATCCGTACACGACTGTAATACAGTTTAATTATCGGAAAATTCAGTGTACGTTATGGGATCCATTAAGCGTTACGGATAAGTGAGACTCTAAATTTCTCTGCAATTGTTTCTGAAACAGAATTCTTGGATTCCATTATTCCGTGGTTTTTAGCCACCTGTGGATAATGAGATCCGTTATACTTAACATACTACTTGGGCAAAGTAGTACAAATTGTTGCAGTATTTTTTAATATTTTAACGACTTTCGTAAAAATAATAATTGATTTAGTATCCTGAAACCGAAATTAATTATTATCAATTACATTTAACGTAATATATCGAACTAATTCCGAACTTAATTCCAATAAACGCTACATCAATTGTATCTTACCAGAAGCTTATTTAAAGTTTACGAATTCGCAGTAATTAGTATAAAACCATGCAACACGATACTTGCAAGTCATTGAGATGACAACTTCCCCGATCTAACAGAAGCAGAAAAAGGGATCGACTGAAGCATTAATACAGAAAGTGAATGGCAGTTTGATCTAGAAAATAGGATTATAAATCAACTTGCATACCTAATAGTATTCTCAATGTCTACTTCTATCTTACTCTCCTTTACGCAATGAACAATGTTAGCAAACTACTTCAAACACATTGCTTAAACAATGCTTTCCATTAAGTTCACACATCCGCATATGCGCAATCCTCACGCGGTCTTCTTTACGCGCATTAAAGCGCGCTAAAATGCCGGCTGTCTTGGTCATAGTAAATTGTACGCACGAGGATCATAAACAAGTCTGCAGGTAGTGGTAGTAGACGACATAGGTAAACGGGCACGTAGACCTCCTGGTAAGATAGCGCCGGCAGCTTTTGGCAGAGGATGACATCGTCTAAGACACACCACCTCCGGTCTGTCTGCGCTCCCAGATACCCTAGACCACAGCCTCTGGCTCCTCACCGGTCTGGTCCAACGTCGTCGCGGTCGTGATCATCGTCGCGCTTCCATCCGTCTGTTTTCGCCCCTCTGACCACCGTTTTGCTCCCTCTTTCTCGTTCGCTACTTCTCTGCTACTCCTCAGTTTCCCTCCCCTCTCGTTGGTTGTTCCCGTCTAGCACGCTATTTCTTGCGAGTTCTCTCGTTCGCGCTAACACAAGCCCAAGGCAGGCAGGCAGGCAGTCAGGCAGGCAGGCAGGCAGGCAGGCAGGCAGCCGTGCGTGGGGCGAAGGGGCGAAGACGCTTTTAGACACGGAGCGTCCACGAGCGTCGCGATGCCTTGAGGAGCAGTAGTCGCGTACCTTAGGCAGCTTCCACCTTGCCGGCTCGCGGCACCAACCGCATAACGCGATCCGTTCCTCCCAGTTTCGTCTCCTCGGGGAAACCTTGTTTGCCACTATTTTGCCATTTATTTGGGAACCGGAAGGATTATCTAGTCGCCGGAAGGTTTGTTGCCTGGAGAATCTGCCAAGAAACGAGGACGAGTCAGTGGTTCTCATGGGTGAAGAATACACGGATTTCGCTTCGGATGGTTCCTATCTAGAAGAGTTAAATTTGGGTCGAGACTTCCCTGATAAACCTTGCCACACGGTTTAATGGAGGCGGGACTTTCTTTTCCCCATCGTGAGAAGACGCGGGACGCTGGATTAAGGGGGTTCCTCGTGATTGAATAGCTGGTGGCTCGCGGATGACTGCAGCTGCGACCTGTCGTCGAGGATTGCTCGAGTCTCTCCGCTGATCGGATCTGCGGCAACGTGCCGCGAAGAAACGTCGCTTAGGTGAATTTCACTGGGATCTGCGAAGTCTATATTAATCTGGAGCCCGTTGTTGAAGTTGCGAATGTTGAATCTGGTGGAACGCAGCGTGCAAAAGAATGTGAAGTTTGGTACGGGGAATAAAAATAAGCGTGATACAGGAAACTGGGAGTTGGATCAGTTTCTTCTCCAAGGGCATGACGCGCTTTACTGAAACAGATTGCCGATCCCTGGGAGTATAGAGCAAGTGGTCATTGGGAATCAGTATCCTGAAAAGCATAGTTAGCATTATATAAAGTGACCTTTTGAAACCTAGCATAAGGCTTGCTACAAGGCGAACTATAATGTTGACTATGAACAAATTTTCAATTGCATCATCGCCGATACTTGAAAATTTACTAGAAAGTCCTCTGATACAGTACAAAATGTACTTTAGCATTTCTACGTCTCTTCCGTGTCTAGAAGAGACTCACTGATCGGTATCGTAGATAAAGGTCTTCGCATAACCTTTCCTGCACTCAAGGGAAACTACTCAGAAATTGCACACGAAGCATCATCGTCCGCGTCGTGACAAGTCCAACAGTGTCAAAGTGCAGTGGTGCGTCGACTTGAGCTACGCGGACCTCGAAAACGGACGGCCCAAAAATAGCGGTCGAATGCGCGTTCGTGGCGACCGCAGGTACCCGCGCGGGTATCTTAACCAGGTGCACAGGCATGGTATAATACTAGCATAGTGGATGTGACTGGCCTAAGGTGGTCGGTCAGTGATTGTGTTGGAAGGGTTAGAAGAAGTTCGCGAAGGTGGTGCGCGTGGCGAGAAAAGAGAAGGACGCGACGATGGCGGAGCGTCCTGGCGGCAGGCGACGTTCGCGTCGCGATAGCATGGAGGCCGGAAGTTCCATGCGTGGTACACCACCGACCTCAAAGGATCGCAGGACGAAGCGTTCGAGCAAACCTTCCAAAGAACGATGGTTACTCACGCGAAAAACCTGGCGATATATGGCGGATGCTGGTCGTCGTTTGATACCTGATGGCACTCATAATCGACCGGAAGATATACCTAAGATAGAACAATACTTTCAAGAAGTCTGTCAAAAGGAACCTAGGTTTCTCTTGTGGAGGAAAGCTTCGTATCCAGGTACTCTAGGATTTCGATCACAGAGACGAAGAAGACAGGTCAAAGGTGGAAGTTGTAGGACTAAAGCTAGTTCCGCGGATGAAGCGGATGACGTTAAGAGTCCACCACCGCAAGGTTTTGTTCTTCAGAATACGAATACTGGGAAGTTCGATTTGGCTAAAGCCAAGAGAGACTGGTTCCTGGGATCAGAGACCGGAAGTACCCCATCCAGTCCTGTGGCTCATAGAAGATCACAGGTGGAAGATGCAGAAGCGAAAGCATTAGCGGATATGCTGCAGAAGTACCTGAACATGCAAAGTGACGTCGCGGGATCGACGAAAGCATCTGGCAAGATAGAGAATTCTACTCAGAGCGAAAGCAAGGAACCTTTCGATTATCAAAGTCTCATTGACAAGTTGCAACAACATTTGGATCTAATAGTCGCTCAGGCAAAGCTCGAAGAAGCTTCTTTGCAACAAGCTAAAATGGAGAAGGGGAGTATATCAAAATCCTTGCAATCTTATCAAAGTGACTACGTACATAAGTCACTGATGGAAACTTTAGGTCGTTACTATAGTAAGTCGACCAACCGACAGCACGTAGTCTCCGATATCCTGACGGATCGAAAGCTTCTCGAGAGGCTTTACTTCGATCTACGATGCACCAGAGGATTCAGAGGCCCTCGGGCTACGGGAGCATACACGTCGCCATCGAGTCACTGGTGGACTCAGAGGACTAGAATCTTGATCAAAGATTCGGATTCGGATTGGCTTCCCACAAGAAGAGATCCCGTTTCCCCACCGCCATTGATAGCCGTTCAAGAGCCAAGTATTGACCGCGGACCTGTTGATGGTGGTACACAAACGGATCCAGTGCCTCGTGACCTTCTCGAGGCCATTCTCGCGGAAAAGGAGAAGGAAGAGTCCTCGAAGGAACCTCAGAGTCATAAATCTAACCGTAGACGAAGTAGCGTGGACAATGATGACGTTTCACCATCGGTCAGTGACACTATCAAGAGATACCTCAGAATGGCTAGGAAAAAATCTATGGACGCCGATAAAGTGGATCGATTTAAACGGGTGAACTATGATAGGAATCTTCGTAATATCAAACCGAAAGGGGAGATTACGAAAGTGAGTGATGACGAGGGTAATAGCAAGTCCTCGCAAACTGAGGATAATTGGGCGGTGAATTATCGGGAAATGTCTACGGACAATCCATCAGAGAACTTGTCCGATGGCGATACAACGACATCGCCACCGAGTAGGAATGCGAGTTCGCGAAGTAGTATCGATGCTGGCGTTGGTTCGGAAGAGCCTTCAACTCCTAAACACCATCATCATCATCAATCCTTCCTTTCCCATCTCCTACACGGTTCCAACGCGCACAAGGATAAACCACATTCGGCACCCGGTTCACCGGCACTTACTTCCTCCTCGACCAATTCCGCAGGTGGCACAGCGATGCAGAAGAGTAAGTCTTCGAGTAGCGTGGTGCATCACGGCAGTCGGCTGGTGGCCAAGAAAATCTGGAGGTCCAGGAGTAAGAGTACCTCGAGGGCATCGAATCCTCCTTGCGTCTGGACGCCTCAGGTGAGCTATCTTTTCTCATATTTTCTTTCACATTCCGCTGATCTCTTTTTATTCAACCATTCAGCGATTTTTAATCCATATACTTTTCACATCTTTCAAACTAGTTATACTACTTTGGCTTCTTTCTTAATATTTAAACTTTATCAATTTATTAAAGACTGAAATTATACAGGGTGAGTCAGTGACCTTGCACCAAACTGAAACCACGTATTTTGGGGGTCAATAGAAGCCTAAAAGTTCCGGAACACAAAGTTGAAATCTCAACCCTTTCGGAATTACAGGGGGTTGAAATTTTAAGTTTTAAAAAATCATATCTTCCGACAGGATAATACTAGAGTCACGGGTCTTTTTCTAGAATGTGTGGGAGGGCCCAGGGTACCTGGAAAAAAATAGAAACGATGTGAAAATTATTATTAAGCCACATTATTATTGATTTTCTTGTAGTTCTTCTATGAACGTGAAATTTTCCCGTTTAGAGAAAATCAATAATAATGTGGCTTAATAATAATTTTCACGTCGTTTATATTTTTTTCCAGGTACCTCGGGCCCTCCCACACATTCTAGAAAAAGACCCGTGACTCTAGTATTATCCTGTCGGAAGATATGATTTTTTAAAACTTAAAATTTCAACCCCCTGTAATTCCGAAAGGGTTGAGATTTCAACTTTGTGTTCCGGGACTTTTAGGCTTCTATTGACCCCCAAAATACGTGGTTTCAGTTTGGTGCAAGGTCATTGACTCACCCTGTATAGAAATTATACTCTTCATACTGTTTGGTAAAAAATCCGCTTGGAATACAACGAGCCAGGGTATTGGTTCAATATTATTTTATTATTGTTTAGGGGATTGAGATTAGTAGAGCAGTTGCGTAAATTTCCAAGTGATAAGTGGAATGTGATGTCTCGCGAACAAGTGGCGATACGATAAAATATGCTCGACACGGATCTGTGAAAATGAATCATTGCTAATAATTTCGTCGTAAACTACCCATGTGCTAGTTTTCTGTGCAGTCCATCATTCTGTATTGTCACTCTCGTGACAGAAAGTTCGATACGAAAAAAGACAGAGTTTTGTCTTTGGCAGGGTATGATACTCTATAATTTAAGGTGCCTATAAAACTTGCATTATATGGGACCATCAATTGCATGGAACTTCGAAATTGGAGTTTTTATGATTCGCAATCAATAACTTTTTGCAATTTCGAAGAACATCGGAATAACAATTTAAGAATATAAGAATTCAATAATGTTAGGATCTTCAAAAATTAGTATTGATTCATATAAAAATACATTTTATAGTTAGGAACTTGTATATCGGATAAAAAATATGATTTTTATATGTTCAGTTGACTATTATCTGTTTGAAGGGTTCTTGAAATTTCTTGAAATCGCAATAATTCGATATAAATGCACAATTTTACCGTGAATTTTCTACTGTGTTTTATTTGTGCATTATAATGGATGCAAGAGCTAAGCACTGCGGTTTATACATAGAGTCTTGTCTTGCCAAAATACGTCTACGAATAATTTGCTCAAACCACCTGTCGCTGCATAGCTGAGAGTGTCCGCCTCGTTATAAGAAAGAAAACGAATTAATGATACTTCTATAAATAGAGAGTTCGAAAATAGTGTGTACACCGTTATAATTCACTAATTCACGGCTATTCCTTCTTTTATCGGCCTTGTGCTTTGGGTTGCTAAATGATACCAGCTTATCTCAAATGTGAATGTTAAAGTCATTTTCCAAGTCTCCTGAATTTTTACCTATTTCCACTAGTCGTTTCTAAACTCTTTAATAATCACATATTTATGGGGGCCATAATTTGGCATTGAATATCATCATTAATATTTCTTCGTCGATAATAATCATAATGGAAAACATTTATATATACAGGATGATCATTTAGATGATTTTGATTCCATTATTTGTCTTGAAGATAATGTATTTCTTCTCTGCTTGTATCGTTCGATATCTTCAACAATAAACTCCAATTTTCCCACATTTTGTTCTTTCTATTCCATTTCACAAAAAATGTTAAGTTTGCATTGTTTCGCATCATTTTCGCTTCCGCTCTCTTGGCTCTCCTAATTTGGATGGCAATAAGAGTAACATTAGAAATAACAAAGTTCCCTCTTTCGTTGGTCACTTGGATAACTGCGTTTCGCCAGTCAGTCTATTTTTCTTTCGCTCATCATTGACACGATGTGTTGCGGCGTGAGAGCGAATCCACAGTCGAATAGGGATACCAGTTGAGGCAAGTGGTAAGAAGGGCGTGTACAGTCGTGGTAGAGACAGACAGGGAAGGTAAAAGAAGAAGATAGATAAGATGAAGGTGAAGAAAAAGAGGAAGAGAAAAAAGGTCGACCTTGTGCTGGGTGATCTCGTTAAGCGGTGAGCGCGATAACCAATTTAGGGGCTCGGAATTTTGCCGGAGCCGCCAAAAATAGTCGGCCAACAGTGGTGTGTATAAACTATACTTAACCCCTGTTACTACTACTACTACTACTACTACTATTACTACTCTCGTGGCCCGCCGTTCAACTCTCAGCAATCCGCATTCCGTTTCATATTTTGGCGAGAATTTTTCCTCTTCAATTGAACACAGGAAAAAAAGTAATCGCCACGTGGACGTATCTATTGCGCTGAAAGCAACACTTCTCATTTTTCTATCGTAACCTTCTCTTCCGAGTCCTCTTAAGATTCTGTTTTTATATTCTCCCGGGAGCATTTGTCCTTTTTAAAGGATACAGGTGCAGTATGCCGATAGTGTTGGTTTAGCACGCTGACATTTCGTAAAAGACTGTGAGGTACATGAATTAATGAGGTTGTTATTTCTCTTGCCCTTTTGGCGATGGAAAAATATCATTCACTAAATTCATTAACTAAAACCGCTTAATTCTTTCTATATTTATATTGAGTATAAAGAAATTTCTTCCTTTTATTAAAGAAAAATTAAGGGAAATCAAAAAACATAAATATGTGTCTTTTTAATATATTTCCTGACATTTTACTATAATAAACAGGAAACAATTCTTTAGGTAATTATGAATTATTCTATTGTGATTTATTGGCCAAATTATTACCGATTCCTTCACAATTAGTTCGATCTGGGAGAATTACAGATTAAAAGTAATTAGATACGAATAAAACACTTAAAGGATTAAGCTACAAATCATAGCATTCTTTAAATAGATCCAATGTACTATTTTCAATGAAAGCTTCAGCTTGTTATGAGTTTGATTATTAATAAAATCATTCGTTCGAACGAAGTTTTCTGATCCACTGATCCTGGATCGCAAGCTTCCCGGGTTTCGTAGGCAAGTTTCGTGTGGAGCTTCTTACTTACCGCCCACGTGTCAGCGGGTGCGCGCATTTATTTCGAGCCCACGAGACAAGTGACGATACCGCATCACGGCGCGTCGGTGGTTGACGACAAGAAAGTAACGACAGAGGGGCTTGATAGATCGCCACCCGATGCGAGTGCATTTTGGCAGTGATCCGTTGTGAGTAACGTGCGTGGATCCACCTTCCTTGCGACCAGCAAAACCACCCACGTGTCGCGAGTTTTCGAGGCGTGCGTGGAATAGACTGTAATTGCCGCGTCTACTTGAGGGTATTGGCAAATTCAATAGTCTCAGGGTTAATACACTACGAGCACTATCATTATATTCACTATTATTGACAAATGGTTCGAAGATTTTTGTTATTAAAAGGTCTCTTTCAAAACAATTGATTCGGAAGTTTTTTATTCCTTGTGCTCTTTTGCTAACAATTTTCTTTGTCAATTTGTAAAAACAAGTATTATCCGATATTTGCATTGGGAATCCTTTGTTCATCGTATTTTTTTCTTAGAATTAATTAAATGTTATTACAGTAACTTGTTACTTTGTTTTATGACTTTCATGAATTGTTTCTTATGAATAAATATACATATATGCATATTTATTTACAAAATGTGAAATGAATTTTTGTTTGAGTATAATTTGATGATACTCGAAGTTCAAAGTTTTTCCTTTAACATAATATAAGTAAAATGTTCATGGGAACTTTAATTCTTCTTCTCAGTCGAAATTTGCACTTCGTGTGTCTTTTAACTCTATTCACGTATAGATTCCTATCAATTGCGCTGTTTCTTCAAAAGTATTTTTTAATACTTATTAACACTTCTATTTAAATAAAATCAATCATTTCCAGCTTCTGCAACTTCACCTAAATTGTCAAAAACAAAATTTTTGATCTAGTAATAAAGTTCAATAAAGGAACTTTATCCTCGTTAGTAACAATGCACCTTCGTGTGATTTTCTTTTAGAAGAACCGTAGATTTAATTAAGATTCTAAATTATTTCTTGGCTCAAGTAGGAACGTGAGTAAAACTACGATCTTAATTGACACTCTGATGCCTTGTTAAAATATTATATAATGGAAGGATAATTGAAGCGTTTCTTTTTGATTGCAGGGAAGATGCACATGGGCTGGAACAGGTGGACGAAGGGTCACTTTGCAGGATACTCAACTACGATCACTTTCAGAAATCGAAAGAAAAGTCCTCTGCAAAGTGGCTGTAGCTAAACTACAAGCACTCAATCTAGGAGTTCACATAAGACCACCAACGGGTGAGTTTCTTCATCAATTATATCTCGTTCCTTTTCCACATGAAACAATAACATTCCATTAAAATAATTGATTAAGTAAACCGAATTAATTTAAAACCGTTTTAATATTCAATTTAAAAATTACACTTTAACTTTAAACTAAAAGAAATATTAAATCACTGAAATGGCGGCATAAATTGCTAAAATAATTCTTAAAGGTAAAGATTATAACATGTGATATTGACAGTTTGAATAGCAGAGTAAATATCCATCTTATAATTTGCAACTTAATTTATGAACCATGCACCAATTATTTACATTGTAAGATGATTTTGTTTATAATTACGTAAAAGAATGAAAGATAAATAAATGATACAAATAATATCTAATAACGTTTGAAATTAATTTCTAACATTTTGTACGGTTTTTCTTACTAGAAATTTGCATTCGGTGTTGTAGTCGGAAGAGAACATGAGAAGAAAACGGCACATTTCCTTTCACACAGTTTGTCTTACGCGTAAACCTCTATTGTACGCGGTCTTTCGCGTATGAGAAGCATCTACGAAATACTTCACGTGTTTAGTCTGTATTCCCAAGCATCGAAAATATGTTAAGTAAAACATGCTGAAAATTTATGGCATGTTAAATTAGCTCAGAGGTCCCATTTGAGACTCTTTTACAAAAGCCTCGTTTCTATACAGCCAGTAACGTTATTTTTAGTGAAATTTTTTTCTTGCAATTTTATAATGTAAGCTCGTATTATTAGGCATCCGTGAGTATAAATGATCTAAACTTGTCGGCGTGCGTGCCTATAATATTTTAATGTACCCAGTTACTCGAGTATTGAAAATATTGCTTTTAGTAAATTGATTGAAGAAGGAAACTCTTTCATATGATTTATAATTTGCTAATTACGGTACTCATATGCATTTGGTGGTACGAATGAAAAACAGTATTTATTTAATACATCGTGATGATGATAATGTTAGAAATAATTTAGTACAGGTATTTTAATTATAATTATAAATGAATATATATATTTCACATAAAATGTGAAAATCATAGTTATATCATTTATTTCTTCACGAATCGTACTGAATATTAGATTCATTTAATTACAATACTATTTATCACCATCTTTAATTATTATCATGTCACCTGTTATTATTATTTCAAAGTCTATAACATCATAATTAATAATCAATTATATTTGACTAACTTATTCAATAAAAACGTATCTTTGAGAAGAGTGAAGAAGGTATAAACACATGTTTACATTTCAAATTTTCTTTCGTCCGGTACAATATAAGTCCACAAGCTTTTTGGGAGCTCGCATGTCTCTCTGAGCGTCGCGAGACCGTCGGGATGAGACGAGGTGGATGGGGTCGGAGGCGCCGTTCGGCCGTCTCGTCGGTCCACGATGATTGACATGTTTATGGTTGCAAGGGTTTGCTCGTCTTCCAACGTCGAAGTATCCTCTTCGCGAGGTATTAATGCGAAGACGCTTTTTCGAGGTGGTAACGTGTACCGCGCAATTCCACGATCCCACGATGGTATCTCGGCCAGATGGGAGCTACTGGCGAACAGGAATTTAATGAACAAAAATTGCATCCTACTCGGTTGAGAGATAAAATTAGAATTGAGGTTTAGTGGAAGACTCTTTTTTTAGCGGTAGAATTTTGCGAGTCTTTTTTTACGGTGCAACGTAGATGCAACGGTCTATGTTGTTAAAGGAATAATTTTTGATTAGTATGATCTTAATATATTCTCCTAGGAATTTAGATTGTTTCCTTTTGTTTCTTGGTGCTGCGCTGTAATAAGGAGAAATATTGTAACGAGGATGAAACTGGTATTTGCAAAATGCTTCTGATGGAAGTTGAAATTCGCGGTTGAGGAAAATTGTGAGGCGAAAGGGTTACGCTTCGGTTCGTAAAAGGAATTCAGTGGATTCCAAATCGATGCTACAATAGTATTGTCTGGTTCACATTTTATTAATTCTCATTCTTATATTTCCCACAAGAATTTCAATTTCACATTCTATTACAAAAGAGAGAATTTTCTTCGTGATATTATGTTTCTTAAGAATAACTTAAACAAATTAATTAAAGAAATGGAAGCTAAACTCTAATTAACAATTTAATAAAAAGAATTAAAGCAAAGGAAAAGTATTTGAAATTTTGAGTGAAACTTTAACTAATCTAGATTTATTAGACATAATCCATATTTATTGTACTAACATTTAAATAGGTTATTTACTATATATATATATATTCAATTAAATTAATAAAGGTTTATTATTTTAAATAATTATTTTATAGCAAGTTTATCTTTTGGTGTTTTACTGCATACTCTTTTCATTTTCGCACTTTTATGGCTTTTAAAGCTATTAAGTTGATCATTTTAGTTAGTTTCATTAATTAATAAATAATTTTCTTCGCGAATACAAAGGACGAGTTATCCTAAAATGCGAGAATGCAAGCAAATGTCAGAGCACCAGAGCAGTGAGAAGGCGAGAAAGATAGAATTTGTCAAATATTCGGCGGATGTCGAGTGCAGATAGAAATCGCTTTTCCGCTTTATTTTCAGAGTCTCTCGCCAGCGGCTCGGTCGCAACGAAGCCAAAAAGAAGAGCGTATTTGCTCAAGAGGAAAGCTCTCACGACCGGCTTCTTCGATAACAAAGGGAAGGACGATAAGGAAAAAGGTAAGTGTCTGTCAAGGAAACTATTTCTTACCTCTAACAACTAACGCTCTTTTCGCCAATTACTTATTTGTCATTTTGCAAGTAAATATAATATAAAAATGCTACTATAGAAATATCAATATACAATATTAATATACATTTATGTAACAGTTACGTAAATGTTTGTATCATTATTATACTGCAATATTAAAATGAAGGGAGGAACTAGTTTTAAATAATTAAATTAAGGATTTAGTTGTTTCTTTGCAATCTTTGAAAATTTCTTTTAAAAAATAGTTTCATTTGTAGAATGATTTTAAAAGATTAATATCTGTGTTAGTTAATTCAAAGGGTATTTGCATAATATTTCAAAAATGTTTCCAACAAAATTCCACTTTTTAACTGTATCACATAGGATGTGAAGGACAGACGCGGAAGATACCCAGTGCTTCCTGAAACGAAGGAATTCTAAATATTTTATCCGGCTTTTTAATCTCACTGTCACACTTTTCCCAGGGCGTATTTTAGGACCGCGAATATTCTCTGGACATGCGAAGGAATGAACAAAAAAATTGCGCGCCACGTTTATTTGTTTTTCAGTGATTTCTCTTCGCTAAATCAGCTGGCAGCACTATTTTCATGCGGGTTTGCATTAAGGCCATTATTCTTAGCAGACCGGCGATAATTTTTAATATCAAACTTTCGTTTGGTAAAAAGTCGTATTTTGCAGGGTCATACGGAATTCGAAAGATCTTCTTCATTCGAACACATTGATTTAGAATATCTTCGACGAATGTTATAAATACTTAGACAAACACACGTTATTCTATTTTCATTTAATTACGAATATTTCATCTACTTACTCTTAGTTTCACATATACGTGAAGATACATAATTTTTATATCTGATATACGCATTCAACATATTCTTCTATTCACTATAAACTATTTTTAACTCTATCGTACAATCTGTTTCCTTAAATGCAGTGGCTTTTGTGAACTAGTCAATAATAATTGAACAATCTGAATGAAGTCTCTTGCTCGATGTAAAGAAAGTGGAATAGTTAACGAAACTTTAGATTTATGAGCCGATTATTTGTTTGGAGAATAACTGGCTCATCTATTTTCAGTCGCGATTCTCTTAACTGTACATAGTTGGTAGGGAGAGTACTCTATCATTTTATACGTTTACGACACTTCTACAAAATATGTATTTTCATCTAGTTGCACTGCCGGCCAAAAAAGACAAACATTATCCTTGGGACAAGTTCCTCTACACCGTGGTATTGCTTCCTTTCCCAGAGTTATTACGTTTCGTCTGTCTTCATTAGGGGGAGGGGGGAGGAAAAATTAAAAATATTCTCATTCACTGGTTATTAATAACCCGGATACTTTCGTTGCGAATTATTTTTGTCGCGCTTTTGATCCTCCCATTTCCTTACGTCCTATGATCCCCGGCTGTTTGAGAGGAATTTCTGGAAGCCGTTGACAAATTGGTGGTGTTACCACTAATTAGCAGGGAGATCTCGTCGTAGCTTTTAATCCTGATGCGCCGCGTGTTGTTCAGACTGGGAACACCTGTTTCCCAGTGGGAGTCGAATAATTTCCAGGATACAAATATTTGTGTTTTTTTGACAATTAGTTAAATGTCACTAGGACAAAATCATTAATGTTCTATTTAGTTTATGTTGCATTTTATTTAAAAGTTCAACTCATAATGTTACTGTAATAGTGTAATCCAATTATTATTTCATCGTTGATTAATTTGATCTTCACTAATTTACTATTTTTTAATTTTTCTTTTAATCGTTACCTTATATCACAATAACAAATGTAGCTTTATTTCATTTAAAATGGTATCACGGAGGCTCTTATGTAAGTTAACTCAAATTTTGTTCGAAATATACTTAGTTTTCAGTTTAAAATACATTAATGACGTTGCTTCAAAGTAAGAGTTTTTTTTCTTCGCAGTCGATATTCTTTGGTAGTCTCGTACACTCAAAATTCCATCGCGGACATTTTCGCATTCTTTGCCTTCGTCCTCTCGAAAGCGTGTGTTTATTTCAGTGGTACACGTTCGCGAGGCGCCTAGGGGTCGCAATTTCGCGGCGGGTTTGAGGAAACTAATTATGCGACATGTTGTTCTCGTATAGGTCAAATAAATAACGTTTGCGTACCAGAATATGTTTGCAAACTATTATATCCTTATTTGCGTGTTACGAAAATGCAAAAAATTCCAATCTAATGATATGCAACACGTTATAAGTGGTCCATTTTTTTTAACTTTTGCTATAGTTCCATCACTAGAAATTCTTCTGATGTTGGAAATTTAAAACATTTCGGCAAAATGTAGAATTATAAAACTGATTACGCTCTCATAACATCATCAGTATAATAATAATCATGTAGATACCATACGAAATAATGCATTATTTTTCCTTATTATTCTCATTCCATTTCTGTCTTATTCCCACCAATCCTTCATCACATGTATACATCACCCTCAAATTGTCCCTCAAATTTCTTCTTAATGTCTCTTTTTCCCACTCGCACTTTCGTACCCTCTATAAAACCAGCTGAACCTCGCAGGCTACATTATTTACATAGGAGAATGCAGAGCGATCACCATAACGCGTTACTTACCCGTGACGAATGCGTCGGTAGTGTCAAGCGTGCCTATCATTTTTGGCGGTAAACAGCAAATATTGTACGCGTTGTCACGGCTCCGCTGCAATTAGCAATGTGCGAGAGGCCTTAAGGCATCGTAGCCGAGGCATGTTGCGAGTAGTAACGCACGGCAGCATCGGCCAGCCTGGTATGAGACACAATTTCGCGGTCTAAAATTAGACGCGGGGTGCTCGGTGGCGGTGCATATTTCCGCATATACCGAGTTTATTTGCGGTGCATACTGGGTGGAGAAGTGTTGCGGGGACATCACACGTCAATCGCGGGATTCGCGGCTGGCTTGAACCGTGGGGTCGCTCACTCTCCTTCTTGCCTGTTTCTTGAGCGCCTTCAATTGCATTCGTGTCCTACAAGTTGTCTTTTCTGTATTTTCAACATTTCTACTATTTTCATTAACGACATTAATTTTGTCGAATTAACTTCGTAGAATATCTGGAAGAAATTTTGCAGTCAATGGAATTCTACTAGAATAATAGGAAACATGTAAACAAAGTAATAATGTTTATTATTTTCATGATATTTTAATAGTATTAAATAATTTGTAATCTTATATTTTTATAATCAACATTTGAATAGACGCAATATTAGTAGTTTCAAGATTACAATAAGCAGCTAATATAATTCAGAACCAATGAAAACACATTTTTTTAATATACTTCATTCACTAAAATATGAACCATGTTTCTCTGTCAAATCCAACCTCACAGTATTTACGCGTGTTGTTGGGAATGCTGACAGTAATTGACGTAAAATTGTTTACGACGTAAATTCTATAAAATAATTCCCTCTTCGTCGAGGGACTTGCCAAACTTTATTTAGCCTTATTCCCTCGAGTTATACTCTATCACCTCACATTATCCGCTATTGTCATCTCTTCAGAAAGCATCCTATATTTCCAACTACATATAAAGAATTATAATCGGAATACAAAGCCAATGGAATAAACTTATCAAAATAATACAAGCATTGTAATTCAGGGAAAACAACGACATACGTTCGGGAAATCTAAAAAAAAGAATCAAGAGACTAAAGAGAAAAATATAATCGCTCTTGTTGAGGGATAGCACGTAAGCTCTACAATGTAATGGATGATCTCGGGGAATGGAGAAAAGGGTTGCCGCTCCCAGTCCATTGTCACTGTGGTTTCGAGAGCCGCAGGGGTTTCTGCGGTACAAGAGAGTGAGTTGAAGCTGCGAGATATAGAGAGAAAGAGAAAGAGAGAGAGAGAGAGAGAGGGAGAAAGAGCTCGTTTGAAGAGGTTGGGATGGCCCAGATTACGGTCTATAATCGGATCGGTATAGAGACACGGTTTGTTGCCTTTCAGCTTTTAGCTTGCTCTCTTGGCCTGGCCAAGATACCTAGGCGAGGGCCGCGAAACTCTGACATATTCGATCATACGAGGGGGAGCACACGTCACTTAAATGACGTCCTCTTTTAGAGCGAGCGTCTGCGTCACGTGAGCACGGTACACGTGGCCTCTTCACCGTGGCCGCGATCCGCTCGAGCATTTTTCGAATTCCGCCTCCATGGCTTACGCTCAACACTTTTTAATTGGGAGGCTAAATGGACAGTGACCCGCGATACACTGTTTCGTGGAAAAAAAACTTTTTTTCCTTTCGTTTTATCTGGAATCTCGGTACTCGTACCGTGCAAAGTGTCAGGAACTGTGCAGAGAAATTTTTAACTCGCGTGATTCAAGGGAAGCGCTTGCTTCTCTTTCGAAACACTCGACCCAGAACTTCGTTAGAATCTAGAATTTTTAGTTCAGCTGGGGTAAATTTTTCTCGATACCAGAGTTCCAAAGTATTTTATATATGCGTTGCTTCATGGCAAGAGTTAAAGTTGGACTTTTCGACTTTATCGAGTGAAAAGAAAATTTAAGCTGATTATTTAAAATGGAAAAAATATCGTTCTGCTTATTTTACAAGAGTAAATTATATTAATAATTCAAACAGATCAACAAATAATGTTTGTTAAATATTGCTTAAATGAAATACAGTAATTTTTCATTCACTTAGTTTTGCAAGGAATACGAACGCTGTTTCGCAGATTAATTTTCTGCCGCGTGGAACTTCGAAACCTTGTCTGAATTCTTGGCAGAATAGTTGAAGGCATTTAGGAAATAATAAGAAGGAAATTCGAAAGTTGGAACGAAGCGTTTCCACGAAACTAGCTGGACAGAGCGGGATTTAGCACCGAAAATAAAGCGGACGAACTATTCATGGCCAACCGGAATATTATCAACGTCGACGTCGTTGAAAACAACACAGAAGTAGTGTCAGATGTTGCCCATTTCTCGAGAGATTCATCACGGAACACGTTGTTTCGTTTAATTAGCTTTTGCAGTATCGAAAATGTTGATTAATTTGCACAATTTGTTCCTCTGTTTGATGTACCTTCGACAAAAGTTTCGGGGAACACTGAACATTGTTTTGCTTCGAGATATACATATCGTTTGGCTGTACCAAGAAATGTCTCTATTAGCCATTGCAAGCCAAAATAAATTGAAATAGCTTCCTATAATAATTGCAAAACTTCCAACAAACGCTAGAATTCCAGGATTCTATCAAAATGTCAATTTGATCCCTATTTAATATTCTAAACATTGTCCTATTATTATTTACAATTCTAACAAGATTCACTTGTTAAAATTTTCCCTGCAATAAAAAATTCAAATAAGGAAAAAAATGACTGTTAAAATAATTTTATATTTCTTTTTGTTTCAAAAGAATTAATATATATAATTGTATTGATATTATGGTAATATCTTTATATTTTACAATGAATGTTTGCGAAATCTCGGCCGTAATCAAGATAGTAGTGAATTTTGGCTAGTAGGTTGAATTTATTGGGGTGATTCCAGATTCCGCGGGCGGCCTCGTATTTGGCATACCGTTGTCTCAGTGCCTTGAGAATGACAGGCTCGCAAGAATCGCTGCTGGAGAGGTCCCGGACGTCGGCTGCTTGTCGAGAAGCAGCAGGCATGGAAGCAGAACGAGTTTTTCGAGTCTCATCGAACCTACTGTTGCAGGAAAAACAGACGAGGTGAGCGTTTTCTCTTTACATTAGTATATTATACATTTTTATGGTAAGACACGAGGAATAATAACAGCTGCGATGAGAATGATGTATACGTATCATTTTTACTCAATTTTTCCAAATAAGTATATTTTTTTGCAAAACGCAAACTATATTAACAATTATATTGTATAGAGTTCTCTGTAATGTTTCTTGTTGGAAAATATCCATTTGCAACTGATTCATAGTAGTTCGACTAGAGCTACGAGTCCTATGCAAGTAGTACAAACCAATAATAAGGGAGGTACCTAACGAGGACTATTATCCCTGCAAATCTGTCGCCTTTAATCTCCGAATTATGGACACATAATTGATCCTTCATTATACAGAAAAATTCAATTCCTATTTCAATCCAAATATTTATCCACCATACTCCAGAAACTGTAAAAATGTTCTCTACCAAGAATCTAAAATCACCCTAAAATTTCAGAATCCACCAAAATTCGCAGTTTAGACATTTTCCATTGTTACAAGTCACTTAATAACTATCTATCCAAACGAATCTCATAAGCAAAGCATGTACTGCTCTCCTTGTTGCAACAAAGTACCCAGCTCAAATAGTATATTTTCCTCCTTTAATATCCGTCCGTAGGAAAACTCTTGGTTTCCGGAGTTCGTTGCGCAATAACCGGACAAATCTCGCGAAGGTTAAAATAGGAGACGATTTTTATTCGAGTTATGCGATGATGGATCGCAATGAACTCAATGCGTGTAATAGTAGTAGTAGGGACACCCTCGTGTGTCTGTTGAATAGCGTCATAGTACAGTGGCGCCCACGTTGGTTTCGAGGAAATCGATACCACGTGTCTTTAAGCACTGCTAACAAGTGACCTGTGCCATTCGTTGGCTTCTCATCTTCTCTTAGATTTTACTCCCCCTTAGAACTCACAGCCGCGGAATTACGCGATAAGGGAGAGTTTTGTTTTTTGCGAGGTTGAAAAAAAAAGTTTCTCAGATGGTTGCCTCGTGGACTTGACTCCCGGTTGGACGTTAAAACGCAGCCTGTGGCAGGTTGGCGTGGGTGATAGCACCGATAATGCGGATATCTCGTTGCTGTGAGCTAACGCGCTACCGAGCATTGTAATATCCGGTGTCCGTATACGCGTTGCTGACGCAAGCATCATTATTTTTGTAGGGATTGCCTCGGGATGTATGGATTAATCTCCGAAAAGACTATTCCTTTCTGCGCTCTTGGTGACGGTGTGTGGGTTTAGGATTGAATATTGGTAATTGGCCACTGTCGATCGTACGAAGGAGATTTTATCAATTGTATACATGGATCGTGATGTGCACTGCAATATAGATTTCAGAATTAAATTAATACTGTCAGGTGTACTCGACTATTTGATACAAAATATTCTGTACTTTCGTGATTATGATAAATTTATTAGTATAAAATTCGTTTTAAGTTCAATTAAGTTTATTAATTTCATTCTCTCTTTGCGTAAAGACATTTTTATACATTAAACTTATTATTATCATGAAACGTATTGTTTTATATAAAAAGGGGATAAAATATGATCGAGATATCACTCTATCAATCTATTTTATTATACTTTGTTATATCCAAATCAAACGATTAGATATGTTACCAACAGAACCTCAAAGTGATATTTTTTATTCTTAAAATTAAATTAATTCTATTAGGTGAAAATTCGATTTAACGAAGTAAGTGTTAAGTGCTTGCCATATTTCCAAGCGTGTTTTCATCTTCCGCGTACTCGCGGCGCGGCACGAGGCGACGTCCGGCCAAAGTACCCTATGAACGCGATCATTTGCGTCGTCATCGATTGCGTCAGTGACGCGCGAGACCTCAGATCCCGGTGAGATCTTTTATCCCTGACCAGTGATGAGCTTGTGGCTTGAGGGGAGGATCAAGCTCAAGCCGCAAGTGGTTATTTTTCAAGACATACGTCAGTGCGACATACTCTAGATCACGTCGCCACACACACACACACATACACACAGTCCCAACGGTCCTTGTCGCTTGCCAAACTTTCGCGCCGGATTTAACTGACGTTCTCAGCAATTAAATTCTACCGGGCAACCGTGACGTCAGTTTACGATCGTTTCGAGGATATCTGCCAGACGAGAATTCTTCCCGAAGAATCTTCACCCTTTACACAAGATCTCTTAAGACTCCGTGTGTGACGTTGAACTGTGGATTGTAAGATTTCACTAGATCCTTAAGAATTGTGAAAGTGAACAATGGGTGTTCTATTAGAAAAAAGTTTTATCATCAGAAGACCTTAGGTGCGATGCGAAAATTAATTTAATTATTTTGTATATCGTTTTCTATTATCTTCTAACATAATTGTCTTAATAAATTGACTCGAGAGATATATCAGATTATAATGGACTTATAGATAATATTATAAAAAAATATATATATATATATACAACGCAGCCTTATTTCGGAGTTAAAGTATGCCGTGAAATGATAACTTTCGAAAAACACTTCTCTAGACGTATTCCAAAGGGTTCTAGTATTTCTCGATTCTTTTCCATCGGAATTATTCTACGGGTGCTGGCGTCTCTTGTTCGATCGGTAAAAGTAAATGTTTTGGTTTTCGGTAGCAGGCAGCATCTAGCCAGAAAACAGGGAATTTTTTATGCTCTCTGCCGGCGCTCGCGGGCGTTCTCACCGTTATTTTAAGAATCGACGAGGAGATTCGGCTGCTGGCTGTTCATTTACACGGCGGAGGATCTAATAGCGAGCGGAGTATTTACTCCGTAGCCTATTGATTTTTCGATTTATGATGTACACACAATGACTGGCCGATTCAGGGGGGCAAACTTATTTTCAGTCTACAAGTTCCTTCACACCGTTCGGACCGACCCCGACATACAACGCTTCGGTATTTATCGGTGCTTTGATACTGACCAAACCGCGAGCTTCCCGTAAAGACGCCTATTCGATGTCGATTGGAAATTATTAGATTCTCGCGCGAGTCACGAACAACGAAACACGAGACCGTTCTTCTACGATTAGATCAGACTTCAATCTTGATCTCATTTTCTATTAAACAATTATTATTGTCAGTAGATTTCGGATCTTTATGTAAATATGAATATTATTATTGATAGGAAATTGTACGAAGTTGTTTTTAAAACGTGTTATCCAACTTTCTGAAATTTATACATTGCAAGAAACATTTCAAATTGTCTTTTCAATAATCATTTGTAATTTGTAACATCAAATTCTGGCCATTTGACATAAAAATCCGGAGTCTAATTATATATCAATCCTCAATTTATTATCAGTGTAATAGTTAAGTTAATTTCTAAAATATAGTAGAATTTTTTAATTAAATTTCTCTAAGTAGCATGCATTATTTTTGGAAATACATAAATCTATAAACTTAATTACAAGCAGATAATGAAATCCTTTCGGTCTTCGAACCCGACCACATTGAAACCGTAGTACATTAATGAGAATATTAATGAGGATGGATAATGGTGATTGGTTTCGAATCATCGTAATTAGCGTTTCATATTTATTCCGGAACTGGTAGATTTGCGGGATAAACGCGAATGTGGGCGGAAATATATTTACAGTTCGAAACAAGTCAGAGTCGAAGATGTATTTGAACGGTGATGGAATCAGCTTGATTGATCGATCAACCGTGATTTTGCCCTACAATCACACGCGGATGCACCAACGTCACGTGCGTGTCGACTTAGCTATGACGTCACGGATCAAATCCGCGAATAGAGCAAGAGCGAAAGAGTGCTAATTTTAACTGCAGATTAATTAAATTTCCACAAGTCTTTGAGGGCTTTGTTTCGCGCTAAATTCGTTGGCTGACTGTTGCCAGCGTGTTCCAAATAAATGTCGAAAGACTCAACTGCACTTTAGCGCAATGTATAATTAGTTTGCTTCGCGATATCGTGACAGATCAATAAGGTAGATAAACAAACATTAAACAAACGGAATGTCAAATTAAAGGTATACAACTACTACGTAGAACGTATAAATCGTTCGAGATACAGTACTATCGAGTCCAATATGTAATATACTGCTCATTAGATATCGTCGAACGAGAATAATTATTCTCAACGGACCAGAACTCAATATATAGTTATAATAGTGTATTTACGCGATCGAGATACTTTCACTTAACAACACAATGCGTTCGATGCCTTTAATTTCCAATAAGGGTTAGATACTTGAAGAAATTGAAAATTATCTTATTAATAAAGTAAATTGAAATATTCACTGAAAATAATTTACCAAAGGCTTTTTTTCTATTCCATCTTGAATAAACAAACATATATTTCATTCGATCGTGTCATAAAGTTTATCATTAATCTCAAGTGTACAATGGTGGAAGTAGTGACAAATGTCGTCTGTACTATGATCATTAATTACGATGTTATAACGAGAATAATTATGATTATTTCAGGGTGGCTCTTGCGAGTCTCTGTCGTCGAAGGGTGGAGCTCTCACAGGCAGCGACTCCGGTGTGCTAGAATTGAGCGATAGCGGCGGAGGAGGCCCGCCAGGAGAATGGGACGCTGTACCAGGCATAGTCAGACAATGCATCAGACATCTCGAGAACACGGGACTTCGAACTCTCGGAGTATTTCGAGTTTCGCCTTCGAAAAAAAGAGTTAGACAGGTAAATATATACACTCGTCAGTAATAATTTTATATTAACTATGAAAAATAATAATAATCATATATATATATGTCCTTAGAATTTAAACAATTTGTATAATTAAAGTGATCTTGACTAAATTACAGCTAAGAGAAGACTTTGATTGTGGTCGTGAGACAAAAATTGGGACTGAACAGTGTCCTCACGACGTAGCTGCCCTTTTAAAGGAGTTTTTTCGGGATTTACCCGACCCTTTACTATGCAGAGACTTGTATCAGGCATTCGTCCATACGCAAAGTACGTGAATTTTCTCTACTATACCATTTACTATGGAATATATTTATTGTTCTTTCTCTATTCAACTAAAAAATTTAAACCAAATATTCCCTATACATATACAATTACTAGGAATGATACATCATTACAATGATACAGCTATACATGTATAGCTTACTCGAATCTATCTCGTTTCTCGAGGAACAATTTAATAAGTTCATTTGTTTCACTCATAATAGATTATTTACTTTTTGATTCTGATAGAAAGAATGCTTGCTCCATGAAGTGGCAAACAGTAGAGCAGTGGCACTCGAGGCACTTAACTTTTTTTCGCAGAGATCAGAAACAGACGGCTCCAGCAAGAGGCACTCCAGCATCTCATTCAGTTGCTGCCTACGCCAAACCGCGAGACGCTTTGGGCGCTTTTGAACTTCCTCAGTGTCGTAGCAGCTAATAGCGAGGATCAGAAGACCGAAACGGGCGAATGGTTACCCGGAAACAAGATGGACACGACGAACTTGGCTACGGTTAGTTTTGCTTCTTAAGAGTTAATTCTGCTTCGATAGATCCCTGGATTGAATGTTGGGAAATTATTATTAACAAAAGTCTCACTAATTATTAATTATCTCTGCATTTGTATATATTTACTTTTAAAGTTGTCATATACATATATGTATACGTTTTTGCAAATTTGCGAATAATAAAAAAAAGCGAATAATTTTATAGACTGTTTATAGAATAATTTAGAATGGGTTAAATTGAAACGTTAAATTAAGAATGAATAACTTTACATTATAGTGAAGTTTCCATTTTGGAAATAAATTCGATGGAAGTCTCTTAATACGTACACGGATCTTTTACAAAATCCTCCAGTAATTAAATTACTACTTGATCGTGACCTTTGCACGGAATTGCTGTTGCGTGTGTAATATTCTGCTGTCAGCTTCTTGAGTTCATCTTCTTGATCCGAAGTCCTTAATTCCACCTCGCGCGGGAATTACGTCGGAGTAAAGTTTCCAGCAAAACTTCGCAGTTTGTCGCCACTGGTTACGGAGATTTAATTAAGGAAAGTCGAGTGAAGTAGACGCATTGGTACAGGAACATTATTCCTTCCGTGAAATGTCTTGAACACTTGAAAATTTCGTTAATGTTTCGTTAATGATCATGTCTGCAGTGATGCAATTTCTACATAAATGGAAATGAAACAATTAAATAACTTTATTATTTTGCTACCTCAATAACATTATTAACGAATTCTTAGATCATAAGTGTATATAAGAAAGAAAAAATATGACAATTAAAATTTCAAATTAAGGGAAATTGAGTTTTAATTATTTTTTTTAATTGAATTTTTAGACAAATTAAGACACATTATATTTCTTATTTATTTTATGATGTTTATGAGTGACAGACAATATTCGATTGTATTTATTTGTTGAATTACGAATCCAAAGAATGAATGATGGGAAACTGGGTACTGACATCTAATGTGATAAAAGGATTAGTATCCTCCAGTGGAAATAAGTGTACCCTTCTGTTCAGGTATTCGCGCCGAATATACTTCACTGCGTGAAACCCGGACAAACAAGGTCGGAAGTTTCCGCTGAAAGGGCGGAGGAGAGGATAGACGTAATAAATGTGGTAAGGGCTCTTCTTGAGCACGCCTCCACGTTGTTCACGGTTCCAGCCGCTCTTTTGGATGAACTCTACCTGCACATGATGGACACCCATCCAGGGGAGCTTGATCTCGCTCTATCTCGTCGTGCTGAGGAGTAAGTACAATATTCATATACATATGATACTTTTTGAAACTCATTAAGAAACTCTGTGAGCAAACTTGTCATTGTCGCGAGTGAACAAAGTACAGGAAACAAAAATCCATAAACTTTCTCAAATAATTAGCAGAAATTCGTGCCATATTTTACGAAACCAAATTAAAATTGTTTCTGATACTTATTATGTATTACTTGCAAATGTTTCACATTATTTTTTTTTAGTCTTCCCTCATTTTAAGTCTAGTTTCTGCAATTATCGAACCCCTTTTTGTTAATTTACTAAATAATTACATAAACTGAGGAATTTAAATAGTAAATCGTCTTTCGCAACGCCCGCGCAAATTTCGCAAACGAGATTATCTATATCAGGAAATAGAACTCTTCTGAAGGTCCTTTTAACGATGCTACTGGTTGAGGTAAACGCGAGTGATAGGAGCCGTGAGAGGTAGAGGGTTTTTAATCGAAGTGGCAGTACGCGGCGTGTGTGGCAACGAGCCAAGCGACACACGCGCCTACGTCAGAAGAAACCGCAAGACGTCACGAGGGAAATGTTCATAGCTAAACGTTGCGCACTTTTTTCCAGACAATGCGGAGACGAGGCTGACCCATGCAGCGAGGCAGAAACCTTTTCGGTCGAGGAAACTCTAACAACGTCGACCACCACCGCAGCAACCACCACTAGAAAGGTGCGGATCTATGGTTGAATTTAAATCTTCTTGGCATTTCACTTTACACATTAAAAGAAAATGTTGTTACAAAAATAGCAATAGCCATTTTCAAAGCTTAATAATTCTGCAAAGTTTTTTAATTTATTCTCTTGGATTTTCTTAACTTGTTCTCAGAACGATAAATATTTATAACTTCATAATTGTAGGGATTTTTTAATTTGATTACTTCTATCAGTTAATTTGTCATTATTAAATCTAGATTTCAAATTAACTTTTGCCTTAAAGTCGTTCTTTTATACAATTTTCGTTGAATTGAGGAAAATTTAACGAATACTGAATTTCTTTTTGCATTACAACAGATATGGACAAGAGAACAATGCCTCCATCAGACAGCAGGTGTTGGTGGAGATATCGGGCCAAGGCCTCGGCGACCAAAGAGACCAGGCAGCCGAAGAAAAGAAGAAGGTCGAAGTAATAGCGTCGATAGTGGATCCAGCGAGGATCCTACCGATCCTCGAAGGAGATCCTCACCGATGGTGATCACCGCTAGCCTCACTATACCAATGTCCGGAGCGTTCACGCTGAACCTCGATGATCCGGACATTCCTTATATCGAAGAAACACCAAAACAACCGAGCGCACCGCCTAGAAGACAGAGGCAACGATCGATTTCCGGTTGCAGTGAAGGTGCGACTTAAACACTTGTTTTAATAAAGAAACAATTACTATAAAAGTAACTCTATACTTTATCGAGCTCAATATTAAAAGAAGTAATATTCTTAAAAGTAACTTTTAATGTACATATAGTGTTGGGAGATGTTTAAACAATTTTAGAAAAGAATATAAATCTTTAGAAGTAAATATTAAATGTGAATTAATTGTTACAGGAGGCCGGCATGGAAGTGACAGTGCAGTTGGTTCATCCGCAACATTGTCGGGTGACCAAGCACCAAGTTCACCACCCTCGTGGGCATCTTCACCACCAGCTAGTCCTGACAGCGCTGTAACAACGGTTTCATACATCCCGGACCAACAAGCAATGCTCCAAAGGGTGTCGTTTACCACCTCGAGCGAAGTGCGCCAGGTGAGTAGGACAACGGCCCAAGAAGCTTCGAGAAGTGCAGCAGCTCCATATACACCCAGCATAACAAGCATCGGCGGCGCGGTCTTGAGGTGAGTGTTTTGACTTGTCCTAAATAGACGCGATTGTCACTGAAATTCCGAATCGTGGAATTGGGCGAGGCAACTGGGTCGGGTGCACTGGCCTGGTATTCTCAACCCCTTGACACCCAGGGCAGCGGTTGTTGACCCGGTTCAATGCACTTTAACCCCCAACATGACCCAACCTCTCTCGGAGCCTGTGACGTCAGACGGGTTGTAATCGATACAATTTTCAAGAGTACCCTCTCTCACCAAGTTTATCGAAGTAGCTTTACTGCCTCGATCACTCTTTTTTATTGCAACTTTTCGACTCAGAAACGAACTACTTTGAAAGTCAAAAATAAAAATTGGAGAACATTTGTGTTATTAAAAATGTGAACGAATGTGAATTTCAATGGAATTTTTCTGTAGTCTATGTAGAAGTAGCTTTATAAGAATTCGTATTTCAATGTAATTTACAGTGATGGACAAGAGGACGTTTAAAGCTGAAATATGTAGTTCCTAACAGTTTTGAAATTTTGCAAAACCCTCTATATTAAATAGAGTGATAAAAGTGAGAATGAAAATTTATATTTCGCTTAAAACTTTCGTTTTCCACCACTGCACATATGTTTTACGTCTTGCGATTGATATAATAGAGGTCAATGTTTCGATTCGAATATTATTATAAAACTTTTATTTCGCAAATAATTCGTGAGTTTGATTTGAAAATATACTCTGTAACGTGACCCTATGGTATTTCAGATCGAAAACAGCCGACATTGAGAGGATGCTCCACATTTCAAGGCCTGAGTCTGTAACCAGTGTCAGCCAACCAACCAAGGGCAGTACACCATCCGAGAGTAAGAAGTACACGAAACGACGGTACACTGACTCAAGGCACGAAACACGTCATATACCAGACGCCGAGACACTCGCAGGAAAGAGCACAATGACAGTGACATCCTCTTCGTCCATTACGATGTCCTCGTCGTCCTCGAGTACGGTCACCACAACGCAGAACCAGCGAACGAGTACACAGCCAGTCTGGAAGAGAGGCGAACTTATCTCCAGCGCACCCAAGGACAGTGAGAGATACTTCTAAATGATTTTCTTTTCTGTACTCGACCGAATCAAACTCTGGTGAACTTTGATATTGCACTTATTTTTCTCCGTGATAGGATATATATTCAAGTCTCAACTTCTTGCACTTTCTTACAATTTGAAATTGAAGCTTTTCTGCTAAACAATTGTTTTTGTACCAAAGAATGTACATTAAGAGAAGCAAGGGTCTTGTTGATCACGAGGGATCAATTGAATATGTGTAATTGTATAATACGTATGATCAGATATCAGTGGTCTCTGTCATTCATACTAGGAATGGACGACATTCCTTGAGTAGATTATCCTGTTTATCATAATTATCTTAAGTCCTACAACGAGTCGTTTTATAATCGTCTTTTTACTTTTTAACGCAAAGTGTGTAAAGGTTTCCTAATTTTATGATATTCGATAATAATCAGCTGTTACACTGCAAACATCCCAAAGCTGTGACTTACTGACAATGAGAAAGGAGTGTACGTAGCTGTATTTTGTAAAAGAAACTATGTTTCGATCTGGAAATCGAAACAATATGAGTTTTAAGTGTCTGTGGATATCGGGAAGTGTTTTAGATACGAATCTAATCGCAATGTCAATTTCCATTCGATTTCCACAGAAAGGAAGACAAGAATCTACTGAATCGGTGAAAGATTGACATAGTTGGAATAGACTGGAAGAGTTTGTTCTCTGGGATGATTCTTCCGGTATATCGAAGTAGGTGAATATTTTTATACTGCAGAGACCACGCGAAGTGTATCTGTAGGAATTAGGAGAATAAATCCAGGTACGATTCGGTCGACGCTGAAGTATGGTAGTCACTGCCGTGCGGGCGTGGCCTGACAAAGTGTTCCTTGACGCGTTCTCCTTAAATTAGGAAAACGTGCTTGCGATTCTGATTCTAAATCGCGAGTTGTTGATTGGTTCCTAGACTACCGTCCTCGCGCGCCGAGAGATCTTCCTGGCGCATAATTCAACTTTTCACTTACTGTTAGACAACGGAATATCGATCCCAGAGCCATCACAATCTCTCTCTCCCTCTCTCTCTCTCAACACATCCTCTAAACTCTCTTTAAGCGCGAACGTTTCCCTTTAAAAGTTCGCATCGAACTCCGTTTTGTTGATCTAGAATTTCATTAGACGAACTTTCCGTTCAGCGCCACTTGATCTCTCGATCGCTTGATTCTGTGTCCATTCTGCTGCTCGGAGCCCGGTACCGGAAGTCGCGAGCTCCAGCGAGCGATTTCTCTCAATCTCACAAAACTCTCGCCACTAATTGTACTTAACCGATGGTGTTTTTGTGATCTAGCGAGTAACGCATCAAAAGGCTAGACTGATGAAATATTTTCTTCGTATCTCCTTCTCTTTTTTTTGTAACGTCGCTAGAACGTCGCGGGCCAGACGACAAGAGCGTCAAAAATCGCTTTTGCTGTATCTTGTCACTGGTATTATCCTCGTTAAATTTTCACTTTTCAGTCTATATGCCAATAAAGGAAGATTAATTTTTTTACCACATTGTAAAACCTTATTTTTGTTCCTCTGGCCTAATCGTTCATTCTGTGATCCCTCTGATGAATAACGCTGTCATAAGTTAATATGACGTCAGGTAATGTACTACCAATTCCACCGGAAGCTCTTCCTGCTATTTTCTCTCTGTGAAATTCATTCGATTTATAGCTGCAGAATGAGGAGTCAGGGTGCGGAGCTGGTATTCATCGAAACACCTTTATTAACGTTTTCCTTGTAGGTTCCTTCGACACATCGCAAGAGACAAACCTCCTCATTACAAACTGCACAGGACGCACGGGTTTTATAAAGAAGAAAAGCGAAGATGAATAGGGAAACGAACAGCTTCACGCATAGTGAATAATTTTATCGAGGACACCAATAGAAATCATTCGAGATGTACTGTTTAAGAATAATTTAAGCTTTAACTTATAATTATCATAATTTTACACGATTTTATTCGAACACGTAATCATAAATTTCAACGATAACCAGCAAATTAATTATCTCCCGTGACTTAGTGACGTAAAAGCTGTTCCCTTCGAATAAATAACAATTAAAAAAATAAAGACACGCCTCGTAACGAATTTAAAATCGCATAGATAGCTAAATCGCGAGACATCAATAATTATTTTCTTTTTTCAAAACTGTCACAATTTTAACGAGGCCGGCTCTGGAATGAAGCATATAGTAGACTCAACTTAGAACAACGATAGATACTGTGTTTTTGGCGCCATAACAATAACGCGAAGTAAAAATAAGAGTAAAAGTATTAAAGAACAGAAGATAATAATACTCGAAGGTAAAAAGAGGCAATAATAAGATTAATTTCCTGCAAGTAATTAACGAGACGAGCAAGATTTCTTTCTCATCGTTTACGCTCCAATATACATATACATATTCATTTATATATATCATATATATATATATATATAGATCTCCATATATATTATATTAAAACAGTCACTAAAAAATATAAATATATTTATATATTTATATCTGTATATATAACTCTCGCCGTTTTACGGCGTCTAGCTGCCTGTGTAGGGCTGGACGGATGCGATACAGTAAGTATGTGTGTGTATATAATATCTATATATACTATATAATAGTCTATCACCCTTCAAACGTACACGATAAACGCAAGAAGTTCCCCCTATTTCGCTGAGGTCGCGAAGATAGCGTGTACATATAGAGACAAAGAATGTGTATTACACAGAAACATATCACGGACAATCAGCTAATGTCACGACTCGCGGCAATCCCTACTTACGGGAACACACTAATTAGCAATTCAATAATTAATTATATTCGTCAACTTTGGTGCACTGGATCTCTCTGCTGGTAAGTCTGATTCTTTTCAATCGCAAATATAGCTTTTGTAACGATAATTGCAAATGCTCCGTTTTACTGGAAGAGTTTGAAGAATTAAATTAATCGTGGATCGATCGATTGGATCAATGATGATCTATTCCGGAGAGACAGAAAGTAAGAGATCTACGAAATCATGTTTTCTAATTTTTTTATTCTAATAGTAAGATTGCCCAGCTCGTGCAGCTTTATCTGCAGGTTAATCTTCCAATGGAGCAGAATTCTTAATAAATTCCGATCTGCGATTTAGCATTTGAGTAATGCAATGGTAATTAGCAATCACGCGTGTTATCTTCTCGTGATCGAAGAATGTATTTTTATATCTAGTATTACACCGGTCCAGCTACAAAAGTAGTATATTAATGAAATGGAAAAAAGAGAAATGTTCTCTCGAATTCGAATAAGATTTATCGTTTGCGTGATCACTGAAAAATCTGTCGGGAGACGTAATAAATTAATTTATTTAAATCTTCATTACTCCACTTCTTAACGATAACGTAATTAGTAATGTATTGAACTATTGCCATTCAAGATACGAAGCCAGTGGTATAATTCGAAATTAGATCGGTGAATCGAAGAGTGAAAATCATGGGAACCTTGCGATTAATTTTTATCGATTTTTCGTACTCGAAAATTCTCTTTGGAAGAGAAAACTCCTTATTAGAAAACTAACGAATTATTTAAAAAATATGAAGTAGCAGTGAGTAGTGTTAAAATATAGAATGTTACAATGCTGAAAATAATTATATTATTTGAATAATATTGAGAAAGAAGATATTGGTATATTTTGTTGCATGGTATATTATTGAGTGCAGAGATTTTATCAAGGTTCATGAAATTCACTCTTAGAAAGATCAACAACGTGCAAAAGATATTCTTAACAGAGATGATTATCGTTGAGAAACAAATTTGTTTAGCCAAAAACAAAACTCAACAGGAAGAAATTCGCCTTGATATTTCTGGCGATAAGATCATGCTGTACTAAAAAAACCTGCGATTAGATCGCACATCAATAACACACTGACAAAGGTTTGACCTTTTCTGATCTCGGAAGATCTGCAAAATCCAACGCCCACCGATTGATCCATAGGGTGAAACAGCTGTGAAGCTTAAGCTGGAAATTGTCAGCGGGTCGCAATTTCCTTCGATCTTGCGATTCAACCCTGAGAGCAGTGGTTTTCTCTATTCCTTTTAGATTAGCCTTCACCTCGCCGCTTATTAGAACTTAGATTGCATTTGTCGCCGTGAGCTGATGGTCTTGAAAGTTGAACGATAGACTTTGAAGGTCTCTTTCAATTTGTGGTATTCTCGTGGCCTTGTCAATTTCAACCCTTAAGTGCGCGACAAGGACCAAGTGTCACGAGATATACAATACTTGATCGCTTTTCAATATTGTATTCGAGTCTATTGTTTTCTCCAAAGGAAACTATTTCTTCATTGAGAAGTAACATTAAAAACAATTTCAACCACAATTCCATAATCACTAAATTTGAACAATTTCTTATTTGCAAGGATCATGATACATGTCATTTTAATTCGATATCTCATAAAATTTTTAACTCTGAAACATTTTTTCGATCACACAATCTTTTTGTTTTATGTAAAATAGATGTCTTTTTTTTAATAATATCACTCACTTAAGGGTTTCAATCTTCTATTTATAGTACGATAGTTTTTGATATGCAATATCATTAAATACTTTGATACATATTAGATACTTTCTTATAAAATCGAGTTTCTCTTCTGTACAAATTCTAATATAAATCTCTGATTGCAGGGTCGCTTGGAAATCGCGCCGAGCTTGTTTTGCGAAATACTTCTCGCATGAACGATGCATGAGCGTCTTAAGGATGCTCTTTCCTTCGGTGGCAGCGTAAGTAGGCGATAAAATCACGATAGAACACTGTTACGAATACGAGTCACGAACTCAGCTTTGCCTCCCATTATTGCTGAAACTCCTCTTGCGAGATTTCTCCAACCGAATCGTGAATATTCGTCAGTTAAGACCCCCCACACTCGATCGAAGTCTCCCTTTTAAACAGACTTTTATCAATGAGGCGTAATACGTTCCCGAAATACCTACCCCCAAAATTGGCGCAAGGCCACGAAACGTTTAATCTCAAGATAGAAAACAAATTCGATTAAATTGACAGTAAACTACAAATCATCACTTTTTATCAATTCGTTAGTCCTGTCGATACTCAATGATCCTTCATTCGCGATTGAACGATTCTCGAAGCATTTATTTCCATGTTTAACGAATTCAGATTCTCCGAATCTCTTCATCGACCTTGATATATTCAATCAGAGAATCGAATAACAAGTTTCAGCTGGATATAGAATCGTACATCGTTAGACTACACCTCCACTGCCAATAGGATTATCGTCACCCAGTCAAAGCGAACGACCAAACAAAGGAATCTGGCTTTTCTCTAGCCAGAGGACTCTTGTCACGAAGGAATCCTCGCACTCGCTTTAATCCACTCGCATCGGCAGTGGAATCCTTCTCCATGGGTGATCGAATACACCTTAGGCTTGTCAACAAAGCGATTCGTGGACGGGTAAGGTCCGCTCGTCCTTAGACCTCTGTCGAGTGAGTTTGGATTCGCACTTTCTTCTGCGAGCCGTTTCTCGAGAGAGTTGGACTGTGAGCTGAGAATCCTGGATTGTGGATGCCAAGGGGTTTTGGCTTTTTCAGGGAACTTCGGAGAGGTGATGCTGTACTCGTCACGCTACCGGAAGTTGCGACAGAAGCCATCGAACCATTTCCTGCTCCACCCGCGTACGGTTTACCACTTGCGTCTGTCATTGATATCGTGCCACCTAGAACAGAATTTTACACGTGTCAGGGACAGATAGAAAAATCACGCGAGACTTTCTTTACTAAATAGTTCAACTCTAGTATCTATTTCATTTCAACAGTTACTATTTAATTTAATTAAATATTTCGATAAAGAAAAATAGATAATATAGATAAATGGATAAAAAGAAAAATAGATAAAAAGTTCTGTATTTATGATCATTTTAAGATTGTAATGAATTTTTGCAACGAATCCGGTACATCTTTATAATATACTAGATTTTTGTAGTATCTTATAATTATTATGACTGCAAACGAAGTAATTTCAAGGAGCTCTAGTGTCGGAAATGACTTTAGGAATCACGCAAAGATCACCAAGTTCACGTGTATACTTCATAAATAAAATTCGAGAAACATGTGAGAAGCGTTTAGCGTTGCGTATAAATGTAGCAAACTGTTATGCGGGAATGCCGAGAATCAGTATAATCTAAATGGCGGAAGTCGCGAGAATCTCGCGGAAATTGTGTTCAGCATTACATCACAAGGCCCCATATGCGGCAGAAGACGCGCACGCGTGTGAAACATCTCACGATGCTATAATGCGTAATATACATAATAACATGCGCAGCCTTGCGCTCTTTGAAAGCATGCAAACCAATTTCCTAAAGGATGTCTCAATTTGCCTCGTGCGTTCTTGGATATCAAATTAAATTGAAAATAAAGTTAATGGTTTATTCCAAAAAAAACCATTAAATAATACAATCACATATTATTATTATTATTATTATTTAAATTCTTAATAATAAAATAAAGTTATTATCTACCGAGTTTAAATTTATAAAAAACTAACGATCTGAACTTTTTCGTTCCATCACCTTTAGACCTAATTTACAGAAATTTAGTTACCTTTCAAAATTACATAATCGTTTATGAAAATAATTAATACCGATACGCTAAAACCCGTAAAAAGGATGCTTTTTACCCAGGATAATTTCAACGCAAATATCGAAACGATAATTAACACTCGTTCACACACTTTATCTACACATATACATATGTATAGATGATATAATCACCACGTGCACAATGTAACACTAGATCTAACGAAATTTCTAATTTATAGAGTTTGCTGTCGAACGAGTTCGATGGAAGATAACTTTTAAAAGAGACAAATATTACTCAATGACGAATGTAGTGTTGATTAATATCGCACTGTTGATACTTGCAGATAAAAGTTAGTTAGCTGTACGATTGTAGAAGAAGCGTATTTAAAGTTTCAGCTGCGCCCGCGATCGTTAATAGGGATAGAGGTAAATAATGCAGTTAGCAACACCGCTAACCCACTTGCCACTAACTCCGTTAGGCAACTGGCTTTGGTGTCTCAGCACTTAATCGTAGCCGCGAGCAACAATGCTTCCAGAGCCTTTCGGTGGACTAAGTTCTTCCACTGTCACCTTGATTACAAACAGGCTCCGACTACTTTACCTCCCCCCCCCCTTACTGACTTCTTATCTGTAGATCTATCGTAGTGAGAACTGACAGTTGCTTATTGAAGATTGCCTTTCATTTTTATCTCTATTTCCTCCAGGAGATAGCGGAACAATTTTCAACGACTTTAATTATCATTTAATTGCATCTAATTCTACTTCCGCTTTGCAACTTAGTGTTAATATCATTTTTAGTAGATTTTATTTATCCTGTTATATATTTATTTTCGAAAGTGTGTACTAGTGTTATGTTACTACAATATAATAAAATACATTACTCATTAATATTCACCGTTTTGTAAATAATTCACTATTTTTAGTTCGAAAGTAAATCTCATACGAAAGGTTACATTTTACAATTTTTCTGAAAGAGTTCTTTTACGAGTACCGAGTGAAGTTTAAAAGTTCTGCTTTAGGAAGGATTCGAATCGAATGGAAGTGGATATAGGGATAGCCGTGAAAAGTAGCAAAGCCATTAGGAAGCGATTTAAGCGGAGAAAGAGATGTTAGTACAGCGGAAATGTTAGCTGAGTTCTCCAGGAGGATTGAAGGTCTCGCGTGGGATTTCGTTGGAAGCCGAAGGAAGACTCACTGCTGCGATTACTTTAATTTCCGTAGCCAAAGGACCTTGATCTTGTTGAGCTTCGACCCAGTTCACTGTCGCACTGTATCATCGACTATACTTCATTTCTCCTTTGCTAATGCTGCTTTTATAGTTCTCACGTTTAGTAATTTGTCGCATTTTTTATTTCAATTTGTATTCATAGTGTTGAATGTTTCATCATGATAATGTGAGTTATTAACGCAACACCTGCTGTCTGATAACGACGCTAAATTCTTGATAATGATGCTGCTTCTTCTTAATAGTTCCACTACTGCTTATTATTCATCTACCTAATATTTCTTCATTCTTTAATCTTCATTTCTTTAAATCCAAAGATTTATAATTTAGAAATTTGAATTTCATTCATGAAATCGCATGAACCAGTATTGATCCTTTTGTTACTTAATTGAATTATTCTCGGTACAATCATTTTTAAATTATTCATGCGATGGCATAAAATTCATGCAATTTGTGCTAACTACAAAATTTATGAGGGCGTTTAGATTTAAATTACAGTGTCAGAACTTTATTTTGCAACTCTGTCGGTGAACAACAGGCATGAATAAATTAACACTAAAATGTTGCTAGGCGATAGTGGATTTCGCTTGGTCATTGTCTCGTGAATCGAAGAAACCGATTTGTCAGCATTCTCACGTAGAGGCTACAGCGTAATATGTACAGTGAATCGTAGAATTTGAGAGGCTCGAACTCATTATCATGCAGAAGACGCAGCTCGCGACTGAAAAATAGCAGGCATACAGTAGGACATACTGTGTGAAGCTGTGATGACACTGCTCGCGGTAATACTTGAACGGTGCTAAGTGATTCTAAAGAGTATAATAGTAAACGAATAGGAAAAGTGTGCCACGATGAAACCACAAGCATATTATTACACGATGAATTGGTCCTGCTATTCGATGGAATTTGTAAAATTACCACCATTATCCTTAAAAATAACCATGTAGCCAACTTTCAAACCAATTCGCAAAACTAACAAATTTTATGCAAATTTTCTCCAACGTTCAACATTAAATTCGATGAAAAAAAGTCTCATTAATTATTTCAATCTTCGCGATCTTCCTCGAGAAAGATGTTTGTACTATTGCGGAAAAGTTCTTTGAGATAGTGAAAGAAACGAGAGTAGGAGTATCATTAATTTTCCGGGCAGTGTGGGAAAGAGAAATGAATGAAATCGAGGAAGGGAAAAATAGATTGTATGTACTGTGCGTTTGCCGTTAATCTTTCCGGGCTTTTTTTCGAGATGATAGTATTTCAATGAGTTTTCAATAGATTTACCGTTGGTTGGTTGATGCTCCCGATAGCCTGGGTTATTTATGGTAGCTGCACGAGGATCGGCGACAACCCTAATCTTCGTTGGGTCACCTCCCCGACGAGCGTAAATGCCTTCGTAGACCGCAGACACCAGGACTCCGAAGTTCAAGGCAATCGCGGCTAACTGCAACAATTTACAAGAACAATATTCATTAATTATTCATCGATGTCTTTTTTACTCTCTCAGACCACATGGTATTCCGTGTGTATAGCTGAAAGTCTCGTGAAAGTGTCGATGAAAAGAATCCTTTGTACGGTGTTTAATAGGCAGCAGACAGTACACTGCGGATATTTATGCAAATGACAATTTTATTGTTACTTCATGATTCTTAGAATTCAACGTGAAAAAGCTTAGTGTTCTTCGTGAACTTGTCTATAAGACTCAAATAACTTTGCGATAAGTTTAGTCTTAAATCCTTGATATTTTACTTGAATATTTTGTTAACATAGAAAACAATTTTTACGATAATGATATATTGTACACAACATCGTGTTAACATATATAATATTTGAAAATATTTACATGCTGTAAATAATTCATTGAGGAATTAATAATTACTTTGGGAAAGAACCAGAGGAAAATAAGAAATTTCGAGTAATTAATATTCAAAAATCGGAACTTTTTTAATATAATATTTATGTTTAATATATAATAGATTAATTATTATGATCTAATATGTGAGTATAGCGTATAAATCCTCCTGTTTATAAACACCTGATTTATTCGGAATTTGTACAGAACAAATCGCTTAACCGAATGATAATAATAGTAGAGTGCGAATTATGCATGCCACGCGCAAGATAATTCAAGAGGGAAAATTTATCTCTCCACCGACTGTATTCCTTCAGTAAATCTGACTCAACGATAAATCAGGAAATAGGGTCGTCACATATAATGGTTAATTGCAAGAATTATTTCCTGTGCACATTAAACTCGCACGTTCGAGTAATACCATTGATCACTTCCGTAATTCCGAATTATCGCACCAAGGACGTTAATTTTCAACCGCGTTTTACCAACGCCATTATTTAAAAGAAAAAGAAAGGAGCTGGGAGAAAATTAGCAGTAATTGTGCGCATAATGAAAAATGTTCTAGACACAGCTGACAATTATACATTATACAGAAAGCAATATTGTCGAAACTTTTATCTTCAATTATTATTCTCTACCTCTGTGTGAAACAATAACAAATGACAAGTTTAATTGTAGCTCTCGTTTTCCTGCCAAAGTTTAATAAGGAAATTGAATTCGGATGGCAATGGTTAATAATGATAGAGATTAGCATTGCGTGTCACACATTAATGGGAATTACGTGCAATCTAATGAGCGAACGATGTTATTATCCTTTAACAAACCTAATACCATGCAGCGTAGTTCATTTGATCAATCAACCGATGATTATACCATGTATTACGTAATGCAACAAGGAATGTTAATTTGAGGCTTCACATATTGTGGATCCACAGTTACAACGCATTTGATAATAATAATCAGAGAATTATCATTATTGATTTGTGTACTGCAACAAAATCCTCTTATCGCTTTATATCAAAATACTGATTAAAAGCATATAAACCTTATTTTACAATTTACGTGTGAAATTATATTCCCAGGATAAAAAATATCATCCTATTCAGTAAGTTTATACTTTGATAATATCTAAATTCTATTCCACCTCAATTTTCATTGTGTCTTTAACTTTGGTGGCCACATTCAGCCGCTTGGTTTATCACGACCCACCCTCTATATTTAAACATAAAAGAGTGACTTCCGCGTCTGTAGCTGAATGTGGCTTAACGGGCTCCAGAACCGCAAACGCAGGAAGAAGCCGCTTGAGAAAAAGAGAATTTAATTAAGGCCAACAAAGGCACCCGCTACGTCCTCGCTCTTTCTCTCGTCGTAATTAATCTACCGCGCTATTTTTCCGCTGATTTTTTGCCTCGACGCGCATGCGCCGAGTATAAGGATAAAAAAATGTTGCAGATAGTTCATCTCTTCTAATTTCAATTCGCACGATTGAAGGATAAGTTTCACGAGTAAAGGTGGTTTCAAGGGAAACGTTAAATTGAAAACTAAAAACACTTGGATTAAATTCTATTTTCTAACATCTAACTCGATTTTATTCATTTAGAATGATAGTCTGAAAAATAAAACTTTAAATCGAGATCTTACGCATAACATGTTATTAATTTTTATATAATTATATAATGTGTAACTCTTTAAAATGAAACACAATTTACACACTGATATTAATTAATTTGCCAATTTTAGAAGAAAGTCTTCTGATCCGTGTGAAGTGAATAATTAAAGACACGTTCAGTTACATGTCAATGACTGAATATAACAATTGCCCTCATCCATTAGAAAACACACAATAATGGAAACTTCTAGAGAAAAGGATTAACGTTTCTTTTCTAGTGTCTCCTGTCAAGATCTGTTCTAAGAGTTGTTCATCTTTCGCACGATCCATGCTTCTCCGCTTTAATCCTTAACACAACTCGTCTCACTGTTGCTTCCTTGTTTCTCGAGAAAATAAAACTGAAACCGAGAGAACAGCATTGTTCTACCTTCCCTGACTATCCTTTCTCCAAATCATATTTTATAACTATTTGTCTCCTTGTCAGGGCAAGAAATAAAAAAAGAAATCGAATTTCGTGTTTTCTGAATAACATAAATCCAAGAAAAATATGATTAACACTGAGGAAATAATAATAATCGCATCATATAGGAATTGAATAATTATTTAAATGTGTTACTTGGTTTTGTAGTTTGGAAATGATTTATCGCAAGATAAAGAAATATCTAACTGTTCTACATTCTCGCGAATTTTCTGTTAAATTCGCAACGTAAAGTTCACGAGAGAATCTGTACAATAACGATTTCACGACAATCAGTCATGCACCGCACGTCGATGACCATTTAATGACGTCGTCATATCGCACACCTGTTCTCTCGCGATAAAAATACTATGGAAACTTTTCGTTTCGCGTCCAGCGACTTCTAAGAAACAGCAGTTGCCTTCCGTTGAAACGAGCTAATATTTGCTATTGTACTTCTGGGATATGTGTGTCGTACGTTCAGTAAGAGCTTAATAAATTGAACATTTTATTATCATTTATACTCGAGAGTCCTTCCATTGAATTTTTCAATACGATACCTCTAATTGAATTTAATAAAACAAATTACCAATGTCTCAATTGCGAATCTCTTGATTTAGCAATTGAGAAAAATTGATATTAATGTGTCCTGAAAAGTATAAAATAATGTTCCAAGAATTATTGAAATAATTGCGATAATAAAAGTATATAGTTTTCTGTTATGTCTGTTCGAGAACAGACTAATCCACTTCCCCACTTTTCAGAATCATCACTAAAATACACGTTATATTATCTTTCTTCATAAATCACAATCACAGAAAGGTAATAAACCCCTGAAGAGAATACAAAATTCTAAAAGGTCTTAACATCTTATTCTCTTCGATCAAAAACCAACTCTACCTTGCCCTGTTTCTGTTTGTTCATTCTATCCAGCTCGATCTCGTCCTTGGCCTCTCTTAGGAGGCTCCGTCTCCTTTTCTCCATCATCTTGACCTCGGAATTATAGACTTCTAGCATAATAGTTCACACCTCATGCGACTCAACACTATATCACCATTCACTCTCAACTTTTTCTTACTCAACTTCAATTTTACTTAAATCCCTCTTCGAATTTAATCCCACTAACATCACTATATTATTCCACTGAATTTACTTCACTCTCAAATGATTACGATTTAAGCTCGCGATCATCACTGGTGAAAAAATTCACTCGATCAGCACGATTGACTGGAAGCATAGTCTTGAGAGATAAACTACGCAAAGTTCTCAATACAGCACGAATGGTTTCAGTCTATCTTGCCTCACATTAATCATCGATTAACAGCTCACAGACTATCGGAGCCCCACCTCGAACCTATCAAGCAAGCTCTAATCAATTTTCCAAGAATCAATAATCCGATTACAGTCAAGCGTATCGTACGGTCCAAAACACAGTGCGTATACGAGTGCGCGATTCATCCTGGCTGTTACGCCAACAACAATGACCCTGTTACGGACTTTCACTGCGAGACACGAGCATCTTGCCACACAATTTACTCTGCAAGGCTCTTTAGACTTGCTTGCAACCGACAGCACACGACTACTAGCAAAGACCAATATTTCGCGAATTTCGTCGTTGCTTTTGTCGAAAGCACACACGCGTACACCAACACCTACACAATTACACATATACGTATACGATGAAGGTCTCCAGTGAGTTGAAAGGTAAATATATGCGAAGAACAAAGGTAGTTGGTGAGCGAGGGAAGAATCGAGAAGTCGAAAATAAGAACGCGGGAGGCCCATTAGCCATCGACACCGAAACACCGACTGCGAGTCTACCAATGGCGACTCATTGTTTTTAAACTGGTCACACACGGAGTGCGGAGCCCGCAGGGGGGCCGCCCAGCTTAAGGAGACACCTGCGGGCCCGTTCCCGATCGCGTGGCCTTTAAGCCTTTTAATTCCCTGATCGCGCACACGCCCGTATAAGCCTCGCGGCTCGTTACTAGTCCGCTTGCGATCGTCGGGAAAACGATGAAACCGAATCGCCCGCGTGGATTAAGGCCCAGGAAATAAGTGGACTCGAACGCCCTGCCCTCTCTGAGAATTCAACATTCTCTCTGATGTGTGTTGCACCTTTATTTTATACCATACATGCTAACTCATTAGTTTTTATTGTTCTTCGTGTGATAATAGATGCAATCTATTATGAAATATTCAATAATTTTTCTCCTTCGAGCAATTAAATTGTTATTTGATTTAGTAGTTAATTCAAATGATCATTGAAATATATTTGAATGTTAAGAGAATCTGAGGATGGAAATGTAATTATCGTGAGATACTTTGTGTATGTATCGGAGAAAGATAATTTGAGCGATAAGTAATGAAGCTCATTTTCATTTCACAAAGGAATTCATCCGCAGTTAATAATCAATCTTGGGCCATGATTTATATGCTTATCGTGAACACCTGTATCAGGAGTGCAATTCGTGTCATTAGTCAGACGTTGCTGATAGAGGACTGGAATACTACCGTAACTGTTATAATTCTGGAGTAAGAAACATCCGGAACATTACTTCAGGATAAGAGCAACCGGAGGGAACGCTGGAAACCCACAATCTTCGCTATCATCAATACTGCTCCAACAGGAAATTCCTGTATGCCTATGCATCTATTATACCATCCAGTACAAATCACAATAACGGTGACTCGAGCAGTCTTTATAAATCGCGTCGATCTCCGAAGAAGAAGACTGTGCGAAAGACTTTAAACTAAAATCAATTAGAAACGAAAATACGTTTTAGAATTAAAAAAAAAAAATTATTGAAGAATGTCGTAAAAATATACAGGGTGAGTCAATGACCTTGCACCAAACTGAAACCATGTATTTTGGGGGTCAATAGAAGCCTAAAAGTCCCGGAACACAAAGTTGAAATCTCAACCCTTTCGGAATTACAGGGGGTTGAAATTTTAAGTTTTAAAAAATCATATCTTCCGACAGGATAATACTAGAGTCACGGGTCTTTTTCTAGAATGTGTGGGAGGGCCCGAGGTACCTGGAAAAAAATATAAACGACGTGAAAATTATTATTAAGCCACATTATTATTGATTTTCTCTAAACGGGCAAATTTCACGTTCATAGAAGAATTACAAGAAAATTAATAATAATGTGGCTTAATAATAATTTTCACATCGTTTCTATTTTTTCCAGGTACCCTGGGCCCTCCCACACATTCTAGAAAAAGACCCGTGACTCTAGTATTATCCTGTCGGAAGATATGATTTTTTAAAACTTAAAATTTCAACCCCCTGTAATTCCGAAAGGGTTGAGATTTCAACTTTGTGTTCCGGGACTTTTAGGCTTCTATTGACCCCCAAAATACGTGGTTTCAGTTTGGTGCAAGGTCACTGACTCACCCTGTATATGAAACCAGAGAAACTTTACGAGCGGAACACTTGCTTGACCTTCACAGTCAGCAGAAGTAATCGATGAAACGAATAGTCAGAGACAAGCCGGAAATTCACGAAATAAGTTTCCATTAGGAGGAAAGAAATCATCCAGAACGAAATCGATAGATGTTCACGCGTGGGCATAACTGCACTATTCGCCAAGGAAACCTGCAAAATCGAGCTTAATCGAAGCATCGATTCGTAACATCTGGCTCGAAAGTCGAATCGCGTCGTCAGGAAATTGTTGCTATAAATTCTTTTCCAGCTCGCACACCACCCGCAAAGCGAACGTCTTCTGGCTCTCCAACTGCTTTAAAATTCGTCACGTGCTCCGTAGAGAAATCTCCACGTGTTTCGTTCTACGTCTCGGATAATGCGATTTTATGCAGGCTGTGCTACTGGAATTTTCATTAAGATACCACTGATTGATACATTAAAGTTCGTGTACTACAAACTTCTCCTATCGAAGTGGAACGAATTACGTTGGATTCAAGCCAATATCGCGATCTAGACCACTTGAAAAATGTGATAAACGAGTGGGTTAGACTAACGTAAAACGTTACTACTAATGCAATTAACTTTTTGCTGTTAGCGCAAACATTCAGGTCGCGGATTCACCGTGGAAATAGGTGGATCGTTCTAACAGCAAATTCGTATAATCGTCGTAACAGTACTAATAGCTTTACTAACAGTCACTTAACTCTGTTCACCTGTAATTTTATAGATCGTGCTAAAGATACGTCGTGTGTGTTGTACAATCTGACACATATCACATTCGATTTTATTGCGATTGGAAAAATTTGAATGATTAAAAATTTTCCAAGAGATATAAGCTTTCAAAATTCCTGCTTCATAGAAAATCAATATTGAAGATGTTAAAACTATGTAAATCAATTTGGAAATAATAATTGGATGTTTGAAATTTCTAACGAGGTACCAAATTATTCAAATTTAATAGAGGCAGCGTGATCCGTGTGTACAAAGCTTATTTCGTGGCACATCGCGTGTGAGTAAAGCCAAGGTAGAAGGGATTTCGACTTTAGTCTAGCCAGTGTAGGATTTCTCTTTGAGATAGGAGCAACAGGTTCTTAGGTCGAGAGAGCGACGGATGTCAGTCTCATGTCGGTGGATACCGAAAGCAGTTAACTGCATTGTGCACACAGGTTAAAGAAGCCTCAACACGATCGAAAGCCTCAACTGTTTTGAACAGTTTCGCTCGTTAAGTACAGAACGCTAATGGGATGCAGAAGAACCTGTCCAAGTAGCGATTTCAGTGGCTGAGTTAAAAATGATCTGTAGATTGCAAAGGACGTGCTTGGAAAGTTCCTGCTTTCTAAATTTCTTATCACCTTTTCTGTACTGGTATTAACATGACGAGCGTGACGAGCAATTACACAAGGGGATGAACTTTGACACAGAATTATTTATCCGATAGAAATTTAAAATAAGCAAACCTTGGGAAGTTGAAATTATTTGTTTTACAGATTTCTTATTAAAAAAACTATTCACGAAACTACTTATAAAAAATAAATATTTTCATTCAAAGTTTCAAACTTCAGACATAACAATAAATTATACGATTGTATGAAACGAGCTATTACTTGAATTGACACAGTTCTAAGAATATTAATCATTCTAATTTTTTCTAATTTGTATGTAAACAGTATTTAAATAAAAATTTACATAAATTCGCATTGTACTTTAATAAAGTATCGCGGGAGAATAATCGATAATACAGTATCTTAAACAGCTTCTATAATTCAAATGACTAACGAGCACCTCATTAAGCGTTCCGATAAACGCTTCATACGAAACAGTCGATACGCTTATCAGATTCATTCTCTAATATCTATAGTTGCCTCGTGAACGATAAGAGCAAAGAGAGGATTACCAGAGTCCACACCGTAGATACTTATCGAACCGTCTCTCTCTCCTTTTCTCTCGACAAGCCTATCGAAAGCACAGTTAATACACGCCGGAAGCAAAGCACCCTGGCGTTGCTCTAACAACCGAGAGATGTTAAGATGAAGACAGCGAGATTAGTTCCGCGTAGGAGATGCACCACCAGACGCAACGAGCAAACCGAGCAAGCGGAACTCTCGAATAAAGAAGGAACATTAATGGGATTTTGCAAGTGCAAAAACGCGTGTCCATACACCTGCGAACTATGAACGTTTCCGATATTGGATATTGTATATGGATACATATGTATATGCGGTAACTCGTCGCCGGAAGGGAATGGTATATGTATATGTGTGTGTGAATACTTTTGAATGTACCTAGTATATCGTATGCCTGTGCATAATGCGATATCGTATTCACTGGGATGTTCTAATATATTCTTACACATTCTTTTTCGAGAATGTGTGGTTTTCGACAGGCCATTATTGTATATTTACTAAGGCTTTTCTTTCGATTTGTAAATTCAATTCTGTATAAATCATAGTAAAGTGGAAATGTTATTTTAATAATAGTATGAAAGAAAGTTATTGCGACGTTATTTTGCATCGCATTTTGTATAAGTTGATGGTCAGGGTTACAACATATGTGGACCAGTTTTAAAATAGGAGAAAATATATTCTGGGGTAATGAGAATAAAATGCAAATGAATGAAATTAAATAAAATTAGGGGGAAATGAAGGAATCAAATCTAATTGGAGATATGATCGGATAAATTTCTGGTGGATTTTCTGGTTTGAGGAAGAGACAAATTAAGTGAAAAGTGAAACTCCAAAAGAAGCTTCGGAAATGACAATCAAAAGCTGAATGGTACACAAAGGTGTATTACGTAAATTGTGCGAGTAATTTTACCTGCATGTAAAACGCCTCCCCTCTAGTGATGATGAAACTATTGGCTGTGTCGTCAGTCTGCAAGGCAAATAAACTCGCCGCAACAATAGCCAGTGACGCTGTAACAGATAAATTAGATTTCTTAGTACTTACACGGTTATACAAGGTTCAGAATAATTAGAGATTCTAAAACGAATTTTCTCTATCCAACTTTACTTATTCACGACTCATTACTATCATTATCGGTCAAACCCAAATTGATTGAAATTATTATCTTGCTAATTCAATAAGCAAAAAAACTTTAAACAATTCTACATAATAATTCTATATTTAATTTACTATATGATATAACTTACTTCGTCTAATTATTAAATAAAAATTGTTCCATTGCAATTTTTTTAAATTTAAAATCATAGTATCATCAATTTATTATTATATGTATTTTGGAGCAAATTGACGACTTAATGTTACGAAACTCAAGACTATGTTAATTTCCAGGTGACTTAAGCGAATTAGAACTCCATTCATTCCTTTGCCAATTTCGTTAACTAACAATAGGGTCACAGTTAATTCCGCAGCATTAGAAGGTGTCGCTTTACGGTAACGAGATACACCGTGGATATTCGATTCTTCGACTAAGGGCAAGTAGGCCAGTAAGCAGACAAGTCAGTTGTAGTAATTCTACCGTATCCGGCGGATTGCGCAATTTTTATTCCGAGCTAGAGCTAAAGGACTTTGCCTAAATGCACTCAGGAATTCTCTTGACCGGAGAGTACACTTTCCTCTATCAAGGCCGTTCTGCTCTGTTATTCATCCGTCGCGACTAACAAATCGCACAGTCATCTAGATCCGTCATAAAATATTCCATCTCAAAGATATTCATTTTTCAAAATAAAATACTCTTAGTCTTGTTATCTTAAAAGATTCTAGCGGAAAATTTCCGGAAAATGTCATGATAGAATTGCGAATCCTATAAATTCGTGTCAACGTTAAAATCAGATTAGACTTCGTAATAAATTAATAATAACGGTGCATTATTCGTTTACTCTATCTACTCTATTTCTGTCTTCAACGAAAAAACCAACAATAAAATTGAATTTCGATCATTCTGATTCACTGGCCCAAAATTAATAGCAAATTTAATTTCACGATGGTTTCTGTAACTAATCTTTTCCTAATTACATTTGTACAATATATTATTGCAAACAAATAAAAATTATAATCGGATGAAACCCACAGTAATCATCATAATCATTTATCATTTAACATTTCCCTTATATTTAACATTGATTAATAAAGTGATTTACTAATTAAAATTCGATAGAGAAAATTCATAAATGTTTTTTGCACACCAATATTTCAATACATAGTATTAGAATACAGTGATACGAAAACTGTAGAAATTATTATAAGTGGTATTTGTCCAGTGTCTACTTACTAGCTAGAGTAGCAAGAGCAACTTTGGCTATGAGAGCAGTGCTGTAGGACATGCCAACCCGCTTCGCCGAGGAAGCCATGGCCAGCTGGAGGACAGCTATGCCCACGAGTATCGCTAAAAGGGTGGAGGCGGCTGCCGCTGCTAATCCTGCCACCCACACAGCCACTGCAACAAAATACGCATACCAACCTTGTTAATAATGGCATAAAGACTCGAACGATCAGTCTATTGTCTATATGTAATGATTCCTGATGATAACGATTGAATTTAGATTGAGGCTGAACGATATTTTCGCGACACGATATAACAAAAAGTACAAACTAAATGATAAATTACTTAAATAGCTTTTGAAATAAACAATTGGGGTTTAATTAAAAGTCGTATAATTGTTTAAAAGAATTCAGTTTTAACAAAAACGTGTTTTTTGGAAGTAGGCAATTCCAAAGTTTGTTTTAAATAAACTGTATTATTAACCAATATTATTAGAGGAGTGTCAAATTGGTCTAATAAATCTGATAATTTACTTTGCAACTGAAATAAGAAAGAATATTAGTATCACTTGTTAAATTGTGATTATTTTATTGATACGATTACTGCAATAATTTTGGACAGAATTTATCGCTTAATTAATATTTACGTCTATAATGTAAATAGGATTTTTCATGGAAAAAAGCGACGATCTCTTCAATGTACACAATCATCTTTTATCTCTCGACAAGAAAAATGTAGTAGCAAGGTCGCGGAGATATCGTAGAATTTGTCTACGCACAATGTATCAAAGATTACGCCCATACGAACAAGGAGAGCCTTTTCACGCAATTACGGGAATGAGCTTGAGTGAACGCGTGGGTGAACGCGCGCAACAAAGGAATTTGCTGACCGAGTGGGTGTTGGGGATAATGGAAATTCGATACATTTTGTTCTTTTAGATGTAAGTATGTACGTCGCAGCTGAACCTCGCAAATACTATAACATCAAAGAGAAACTTACAGACTGGTTGAAATCTCGAGACACCCTGGCCACATCTCTCCCGACCGTAAAGTAGAAGCTTGCATTGCCTCCATGGCCCGAAGTATCCCTTTTCCGCTGCTGAACCAGCTGAAACATACAAGAAATTCCAGTTTATTAATAAAAATGTCTCATATTGGTTCCAGGATTAAGAATCTTCTTGTGTGATTTAATAATAATCCTGACATGTTACAAATAATACAAATAACGCAAATTCTCACTTTCATATTGTATTACTCGCTGCTGACATTTTTTATGGTTTACGTTCATATCATATGACAGGAAAAGTTAAAAAATTTTAAATGAAGTCAGATTAGATTCAATGTATGAAAAACCTTTTAGAAGCAGTATTTTTATATAATATATATCGAGAGGGAGAATTTGATACTAAATACAAAAAAGGAGCTTAAAGTTTAAAAAGGATAAGTTTCTGCTTTTAGTAAAATGTCAGTCTGTCAATCACTTTCGATTTCAGTCACCCTGTTTAGGTATATAATATTCCACAGGAGCCCCTTTTGCCAGTGTAATTATGAAGAAACGTTGTTTCATTCCCCCAGAGGTTTTCTAATAAGCGTCAAAGGGCCCTGAGACGCGGTCGCGCGGAAAGAATATTAATGCGAATTGTCAGTCACGTGCATGACTCGCCCCACTTACCTTCTTCCGTAAAGACCGAGCTTACGGAGTAGCTCTGAAATCCGGCTTACGCGCGATTTCGTGCGAAACGAATTATATTCACCGTGCGAACTTTAAAAAGATCTTCAGGTTTTTATGCGAGAGATAAATACTTGCCACCAGGATCCCTAAGAGCTGATATCTTTATCAACTTGTGAGAGTGATCGTAACGTCAATTTGGTAGACATGTCTTCCGAGTTTACCAAATTCATTATTTAAAGAAAGATTTATTTTTAAACGCGATTTATTTCTAAGCAATGTCTTATTTTACCGCATCGCGCAAATTGGTAAAAACAAAGCATTTTATTAAAGTTATGCAAACGAAGTTGAAGGTACTTGAGGGAGGATCATCGGTAATGCAGGACATTCATTGAATCCTAGGTGTTCAGGATCATGTACTTAAAGGTTTAGATCTTATTATTGACTTGTGAGATCGACAATCGCCTATGCACAATCTATCGGACAACAAAAGAACTACGCTTTTTCCTTGTCCTTTTAAACACCCACTAGAGAAACACGAAAAAGGTTCACGGTGAAAAGGAAATGTACGAGAAATCTCGACCGGCTTACGATAAGATAACTCTATGTTGTTTTCGCATTAGCATAATTAACGATAAATTCGCAAAGGTGAAAGAACTCGAAGACAAACTTACCCAACTTTGTATTTCCGACTGATAAAGCTATATAAGTCTCATCGGCAGTATTTTCTCTATAAACGCTAAAATTGGTCATATTCTCATGAATTCTTTTTAATAAATCCGGAAATAACAGTAAACATTATTTTTTCAGTCTCCGAAGGTGGTAGACAAATCATAGTTCTTCAGTTTGTAGCAGAATCTTAACGATCCATGTAACGAATTCGTAATTTGCGGAAAATGTTAAAAAGAAAGGATTTCTGTGTATTAAAGTGAACAGGAATTCCAGACCAAGACGGATGTTCTATTGAATAATTTATCGAAGAACGTTAGATCTTACTAATGCAAGGATGTTGATGGTTGCGGAACTCTAAGCAAGCTGCAGTACCAATTTCTGCTATAACAATAAAGGAGGAGCATAGAAGCATGCATGCAAGGAGAAACTTGCGAGAGAAACGTACAGGATTAACGCATGCAATTGCATATTGAACACAATTGGATATTCATGGGATAAATAAATAACTGTTTCAAGATCCGTTCCCGAAGATATAATGAATATTAGATCTTTTCAATCTTGCTAATTGTAAGTTAAAGTTAAAGCTTAGGGAAACTATAAATTTCAGTTTAAAATACGTCAGTTTCATTCACATGTTACGTGTTAGTTTGAATTAAAAACAAACTATATTTATTTAATTCCAAATGACTTTTGTTCTTTAAATTATTATAGCGTGTCATGCAACATTTTATATCTAACAAATACCTTTAAATTTATCTTGTACTCAAGACAGTTTATCACCACCAAAATTCTCTCGAAAAAAAGAAAAAATTCGGGTGCATTTAAAAACAATATTTGTATATTTATTGCATTTCAAATGACCTTTATTCTTGAAATTATTATAGCGTGTCACGCAACATTTCATATCTCACAAGTACCTTTAAATTTACCTTGAACTTAAGACAGTTTATCATCACAAAAATTCTCTCAAAAGGATGAAAAAATTCGGGTGCATTTAAAAACAATATTTGTATATTTATTGCATTTCAAATGACCTTTATTCTTTAAATTATTATAGCGTGTCACGCAACATTTCATATCTCACAAGTGCATTTAAATTTACCTTGAACTTAAGACAGTTCATCATCACTAAAATTTTCTCAAAAGGATGAAAAAATTCGGTTACATTTAAAAACAATATATGTATATTTATTTAATTGCAAATGGCCTTTATTCTTTAAATTATTATAGCGTGTCACGCAACATTTCATATCTCACAAGTACCTTTAAATTTACCTTGAACTTAAGACAGTTCATCATCACTGAAATTCTCTCGAAAAGAAGAAAAAATTCGGAACGATTTCCTTGAGTCTCCTGCCGGGTAAAAAAATTCCGATGCATTCTACCGAGTAATATCCCGAGGGTTGCGTGCCCGTTAGTCAGCAATTTCACGCAAGGAGACCCTCGCCTCGCGAGCAGGACTAATTCCGGAAGAAGCATCGTAGAAATTTTCGTGACTCTGCGCTCCAATTACCTTATTTATGAGTAGGAGTCGAGCTGGCAATGCGTGATCCAAACCGCTTGTTCGTTTCGATTTCCACGGCTGAAACTGCCAGTGCATGCAAATGCAACTGTGCCGGCACGCGCGACCCGGTTAATTATGCACGCATGTTTCAAATTGCGGAACGGATGCGTGACAAAAATTGCACTCGGCTAACACTCGCATTAATTCTTCCTGCACAATAAAGATTGAACTTCACGATCGACAAATGTGATAAATAGACTCCGGATCTTTATGCAAATATGAATTTTATTATTGATAGAAAATTGTATGAAATTGTTCTTAAAACTTGTCATCCACCTTTCTGAAGTTTATACACTGCAAGAAACATAAAGCAATAAAATATTCAGAAAAATATAACATTCGCATTACAATGAATTATACAGTAATAAACAGTATTCTGAATTGGCGAATTTTAATAAACTCTTATTATACGAAATTAACGTAATACTGATTAAATATGTGTCCGAAAATACAACAATTGATTTGTTTCATCTAGGAAAATAAACACAAACCTATCGCTTGTATTAAATAAAGAATACAATCATATCTCGTGAGATATATATCTCATAGAAAACAAAAGAACGCGTTTAAATTCGCGTTAACAACTCGTTTCGTCCAATAGTCTCAAGGTGCACAGTTACAAACTTCCAACGATCCAATCCCTATTGATACATATTTCATTCTTCCAATCTCCCCCGTCGTCTTAATAAATCAAGTCAAAGTCACGCGGGCGCAAACGAAGCTATTGTTCGTTCAGGCAGAAAGCTCAAATAATTAACTAGCAAATCGCAGGACAATGCAGGTGAACGCTCGCTAGTCGTTCGTTCTAATCGCGACGCGATTATGCACTCGCAGAGAGCTTTCCGAGCAAGGCAGTTGTAAACCCAGTTGGAGGAGCGATTAGATTAGCTTGGAAGAGTGTACACCTACCCTAGCTCTTTGTCAGCTCTTTCTCAGTGTTTCACCTGGTGCACATAGACTTACCGAGTGTCCAGCGCAAAAGTTGCCAGTGACTTCCTGCTATAAGTTATCTGTGTGGGTGGTCAGATAAATAGTGCACGATAATACACAGTGGATGTGTCTTATCTGTTCCATCCGTAGAAATACAATCAGAGTTGAGCTTCACCGATTGATATATTGCTCGGTTAATACTAATTCATTTTCTAATATTTTCTCTGGATAATGTTTTCGTAAAAAAATTATTAAATATCTCCTTAACAGCTTTTCATTGTTAAATGAAATTGTGAAATTATTGCTACGATTATTTACACTTGCTTTGATTAAAGCTATTTTCTAAAGAAGTGTAACGTTTTGTAATGCAATATTGTCTGTGCTACATGTTGCAAATTGTACCGTTTAAGTAGCATATGTGAGCAAATTTGTGTAACAGAGCATCAAAGATCTCTGTCTGACGATTTAACTCTGTAATTAATACTTTTCGCTAATTACTTAAGTACAATATCTTCTCTGTGGAATGTTAATTAGTGGATCTCAAGGGAGAATGGACCGGTCATAAAGCTTGATTTTCCAATTCCAACGGCATTGGATACTGGAAATGGCTAAAGAATCATGAACTGCTTTAGATCAGATAAATGTGTGTTTTACGCTTGCACAGTAAAACAAGTTCTTCCATTTGGAGTAAGCACTTAATTACGCTTTATTTCATTTATAATAGTTGCATTAACATTACTATCTTTTTTATTTCAGACATTAACAAGCTTTTCTATTTCACGTGCTATTGAATTATGCATAGCGTAGGCGATAAACCTTCCCAAGTTAAATTTCACTTGTAATTGCATTTACAAAACGCGATAAAATTCATCTCTAGACATTTATTAATCGCACGAATGTTCATTTATTGTCGACGACTGTAAATTATCCTTTGCTCCATTCTCGTAGTTAAAAATGGGTCACAATATCGAAGTTACAAACAAAATCGATACAATTGAACGGAAGCTAATATTTCTAGTAACTAACCGTTAAATATCGCTACCATCCAACATTTAATTCTCGAATATATCGGGTTCCGACACTGGTCAATCGACTGCAAACTATCAATGTGATTCACATAAATCGATGTAACCGAGTCGTGAAGAAGATTCGTGCGGAAGTAATTGTATTTATTTACCCTAGTGTTCCAAATGTAACTGTATATATACCATATACATATTGTATACTTTACTTCTATAAATTTTTTTCAAATTTGTATCAATGTCAGATTCGCATCTATACGCTCCAAAAACTTCCATACCTTTAAATTCAATTCCTATTGTTATAATATTGCATTTCAAGTTAATAACTTCAAAATGTAGTATATCACATAAATCTTATATTCCTCATAGCTACAGCACATTCTTTATAAAAAAAACACACACACATTGAGAAGATTAACGTGACACGAGGTAAATTCACTCGTAGTCACTGGGAACAAAAAAAAAAAAACAATTAATGTGCATCGTTAGCTCCCAGCAAACGAGTACAGTACAGCCACAAGATTAATATTAATCTTCCAATGGATATACCGTGACAAGCACTGTGATCGCCGCGCATAGGGATAAGCATTCTGATACGCTTAAGTATTCCGGATCAGTGTTTAAGACGCTAAGTCGCAGCCAGGATCAAAGGACAGCGTCAATTATTGTTGCGACGAACAGTTTAAATTTTATTTTCCTATTAATCCGACTGTGTTAGAGGTTCAAACGTTTCGATAAACATTAATGCTTCAAATCGAAATTCCGAGTAATTAAATTCTACAAGTACCAAATACAAATCGATTAGATTAATCTAAGTCACCTATCACCATCACTAATAGTACACGTTTAAATCCTAACTGTACAACGCCCTCCATTGGCAAAATCTTCGACAAGAAAGTAGCTGAAAAGGTATCACGGAATGCGGGGACAAAAAGCGCAATAACGGAAAGCGCTGTACATTGAAACGTGCGAAACGAATGTCATGGGTAATCGAACAGCTTCGGATAGAGCCATTAGCGTTGAAGCCGATAATGCTTCTTCAGAAAGTAGAAGCCTAAGCGCCGCACCGATAACAGTCGTCTTTTTCTTTCGATCTACGATCTTTCGCATCAATCTTACCGCGGAGTTTTTGCAATACGATACACGATTAACGCGAAAATCGCTCTCACGACGATCCATCTCCTCAGCAGCTCGTAGTGCTGCGATCGCCGAACCGTGACCCGTCTCGAATAACCCAATCGTCTGGCAAGAGCGGGACTGTCTTCTCAGGTACTGGACACCGTGTGCTCGAAGAGACTTCACGCGAGTTACTTGGTAATAAGACCTGATGAAACTGGGAGATATATCTACAGGTTTAATAGCAAGAATGTAATTGTTTGGGGGCACAAAGACTTGGACGATATTATTTCTAAAACTGATTCTATCTTATTTGACAACGATGAAACTAATTTCTTGAAAGGAATTGGAGTCTATATAATACGAGACCTCTGTTGTATAATCAGTAGTTATTATAATGATTGAGATTCTTTATGTAAATTATTTGAGTGATATCGATAAGTGAATATAAATCAATTTTAATAGAGAATATAATTCTTAGCTATTTTAATATTTTGCTAGTAGTTTGTCACAGAAATTAGACCATCTCAGTTATCGAATTTTCGTTATATTATTCAATATACAGGGTGAGTCAGTGACCTTGCACCAAACTGAAACCACGTATTTTGGGGGTCAATAGAAGCCTAAAAGTCCCGGAACACAAAGTTGAAATCTCAACCTTTTCGGAATTACAGGGGGTTGAAATTTTAAGTTTTAAAAAATCATATCTTCCGACAGGATAATACTAGAGTCACGGGTCTTTTTCTAGAATGTGTGGGAGGGCCCAGGGTACCTGGAAAAAAATAGAAACGATGTGAAAATTATTATTAAGCCACATTAGTATTGATTTTCTTGTAGTTCTTCTATGAACGTGAAATTTGCCCGGTTAGAGAAAATCAATAATAATGTGGCTTAATAATAATTTTCATGTCGTTTATATTTTTTTCCAGGTACCTCGGGCCCTCCCACACATTCTAGAAAAAGACCCGTGACTCTAGTATTATCCTGTCGGAAGATATGATTTTTTAAAACTTAAAATTTCAACCCCCTGTAATTCCGAAAGGGTTGAGATTTCAACTTTGTGTTCCGGGACTTTTAGGCTTCTATTGACCCCCAAAATACGTGGTTTCAGTTTGGTGCAAGGTCACTGACTCACCCTGTATAAAGTAAAATGATATAAACGCAATCACTAATTCAGGAACAACTTTATATTAAATTATATTAATTCTACGAATAATTGTTACAGTTCTATAATAATTGTAATAGTTCTTAACGAACTGATATCTCCAATATTTGAGGATAGTTTTATTGTATCGAATATTTATCATCAATATCTTTCTAACTATGTTTAAGTTCACTTAGATTTATACTATAAATTTAAAGAACCTTGCAATTTCCTCAAGTGCAAAATATTACCATTCAACAGAATGTGACTTTCACCATTATTATACCGTTACGAGTATCGCCACGAATGGTCACGTAAACATACTTAAAGACGTTTTCTCACCTATTAGAGAACCTTTCTTAAATATCTTTAATTGATGTTAAGTGCGAAAGTAGTTCTCTGCGCTTTGCTCCCGTTAAGTTATAGCATCATCTGACCGACATATTACACTTACGCAACATTGGTTCCATCGCGATGCTGATCGCGTCATGTATCGAAATATGTAAAGCAAACTTATTGTAACACTGCAAATTCATCTAGCTCGGGATCGTGCCAGGGAAGATGATTGTTCTTATAATTGGAAAACTTTGTTACATTGTGTGTACAGAACTAATCAATAATTTATTCGGATCCTGTTATAGTGTCACACTAAATGAACTTCGTTTGTTTTGACATTTAAAAGTAATGCATAAGTTATAATATTTTAATATTAAAATTAATACATAATTGTGCTAAATCGAAAATATTTATTTTGTGTTTAAAAAAGCAAAATTTAACAAGGTATATTATATATTTATACTTGTGTGTATATTTCATTCAATGTATCAAATTCATTTAAAGTATCTAATCTATATCTAATTATATCAATAATTGTAAGAACAAGACATATTGAATAACCCAATCAATATTAACTCTCTGAATAGCATATTTTCCAGTCACGTTATCCTGCACGTTACTCTAATTTCGGCAGAAATAAATTAGCCAAATTTTTCCATTAATATTCATGTTACCAGCATAATGCTCGTTTGTACGAATTTTGAAATCTTCTCTCGTGCTCGCGGCATGCACTGAAGCATCACATAATAATAAATAATAATAATCGCGACACAATGCGCACTGGTTCCCTTTCAAACTACGCCGCGAATTCAGACTCCTGACAACGACTTGCGTAACCACCTGCTCGAGACGTATTACGTTCTGCACCTTGCTAGAGGAATGTTTTGCGCGTCCGATAAATAGCATTATGTATTCGAGGAGCCGTGAGAACATACCGCGAGATACATATAGATATATATACATATATATATGTGTGTGTATCGGAAGCTTTCGCCCAAGGTGGTTTTCCTATGAGGATAGAATGATTCGTGGAAATGTTCCAATAATGTGTGAAAAAAATTCTATCGATATTTGACGGAATAATTCTCAGAAAATAATACTGCGAAACGATTAGATTCACTGTGCTTCCATTGAAAACAATCAAAGTGGAAAATATAGTAAATATCATACCTTGTTATCAAGATATGTTATAATAAAAATAATAATAAACTATAAGAATTAAATAAATTATAAACTGCAATTTGAAATTCGAAATACATACAATACAGGAGCATGATTAATAATCGATAAACTAATGTCGTTATAATATCGAACATTCTTGGAAAAAAATATATGGGCTAATCGAATATTTTAGCTAATCGAACAGTTCTTCTAAACAAACTATTTCGAATAATACGTATCTGGGGAAATGATATGAACATTTCACTCTATTTAAAAACATTTTCAAAACTATGTATTAAACTAATGTATAGATATAGTAAATATCCAAGGGTTTCGCGATGGCGTTCGTTTTATCAGATACATATATATATATAATATCAACTGTTATAACAGTGAGCTATAAAAATTTTATTACGCGCTATCCCACGGGTATTTCACCAATTGAAATAGATTAGCTCCACCGGTAGTAGAAAGGAGTAATCAACAAATGGCAGGTTACTAGTTCCGGAACCGACGACCACTTCAGGCGAATGTAAAATTACAGGGGAGGTTCGTGAAGCTTATTCCCCTCATTGTTTAATATCCAACGTAGAAATGAGAATTTCACTTCGACACCTACGTACACTTCGTTCGCTGAAAATGAGTTTTCACTCTTGCTCGTACATGTTCTACATTATAATATTTTTCATAATTTAATTATACATATCAATATACAGGGTGTTACATCTAACTGAGGCATCGCAAATTTCTCGCTCATTTTTCATAATTCATATACAAATAATTGATCAAAATGTTTGAAGTAATTGGAATTTATAGTGTATTATAATAAGACAAATGTAATGAATAAAATAAAAGAAAAATAATGCGAAATGTATTTAAATGATACAATTTTTTTGATATAATAATGAAAATATCAATAAGCATCGATTCTCGTAGTATACCCTTCTTTAATATCAACTGTCATAATTGCTCGATACTTCGACTCGAATAAAGGAACAAAACTTTTCCATTGAATTGCGCGCTCTTCTAATCTTCATAAACGATTGAACACGATCGCCCTCCGTGAAACTTACGTTTCTAACTTATACAGCTCGCAATTACTTTCTGCCTTGGGAGAATTCTGAGAAATTATTAATGGTACTTGAACCCACGTGATGCAATTTCGTGTTTAGCTGGAACTTCGAGAAAGAGAGTACAATTTTCCATAAGGTATTGAAAATATAAATTTAATACAAATTGTGTACGATCGTTTTAATATCTCAAAGCAGTAAAAACCAAATTTATAAATCAATTTGATCTAATTGATAGATAACTGAAAAAACAGAACATTCAGCTAATATGTAATTTGGTTTAAATTAAATAAGATAAGAAATATTGTTGTGTATACTTTGAATTAAAGACAATTATCTATCCATATTTCAACAACTACTTATGTATCTGTATACATATATGTTTCGTTCGTCGCGTGTAATTCAACTAAATAAATCTGCACTGCTAAAGTAGTCTTCCATGTAGTCGAAAATTTTTCGACGGTCTAAAGTCTCTAAAGCGAACGGCAAACGAAGAATCCGCGTAAGGTGAGGCTACAACCACATGATTGCATATATACATTAACGCCATCCATATGCATACCATATGTGGATGACATCGACACCTGCGCCAGAGCGGTACTAAATTGTCACGGTTTTCTTCTTCCTTTTAATCTCTACGAACTCTGTGGATAGTCGAAAGATCTACGATCTTTTACGCGATAGTTCGAACTATTGTTCATGGTGACTTATGCTTCACACAAGTTTTTAATTTTACGAACATATAAAAAGATAAAATATAAAATTTGAGGCAGATTTAATTGCAATTATAATTTGTTACGCAGCTTCATATTTTAAATACATAGTTTATATTTATTTATTCGAAATATTGTATCATGATAATTATCTTACAATTAATTATACAATTATTTAAAAATGTTATAGTTATTTCTCAGATTTTCATTAGGCATTTGATTAAATATAATTTATCAGGCATCGTCTAATTATACACTACGTAGATATCTTAATATAAAGCTGCATACTTAATTAACGCAGGATATTAAACTTCCGAAGAAATCGGTGTCATCAGTTCACATACTCACGCCGTCTTATCGTTGATAAAATTCGTTATGACAGAATACTCTACACTAATTATCCTCTCCATTAATGATTCAATTGAAAAAATAGAATAATAAGACAAGTCACGTGAACCGTTAATTAAAATTTTCCAGGATAGTATTTCATTCGGATTTTCCGTCATTAGTGGGTATGTCGGTCACGCATGCTAATGACAATATTATTACCATTGAGACATTTAAATCGGTTCGATACAAGTCTTATCACACGAAGAAAGTTTCTCTTAAACGCGTCCGCGTTCTAGCGGTATAGATAGAGGTTAATACACTTAAGCACCGAAGGAAACTGGTTTGGCGTTTCGACTAAGCAACTATTGGGTTCAATCAACCACAACCGTTAAACCACTGAGCCAACAGAAAATGGATAAAATGCATTGTAAAACGTCTGTTCCTCTGTTACACAACACCCTAGTGGAACAGCCTTGGATTAGTACCAAGTTGAATTAATTCATCATAAGAGAAAATGATTTATTAAATAATACAATTTCTAATTATAATCAGTTATCATTGAACTGCGAATCTTTAATGCAAAAATGAATCCCTTGTATTGTATAAACTTATAAGGTTATCTTACATAAAAATCGATATTTTACATAATTTTTTTACACCATTTTATACAAAAATCGAAGTCATATAACAATTTCTCTGCACCATAAATCTCACACTTTGAATATTCCACGAACTCTCAACTCATTAATACACAATTCTGATTCATAAAGAATCCACTATAACAAAAACCTTATTGCAGTGTAATTAAACCGTGCGATTGTTGCATATTGTACTGGTTACTCTTATAACCAGTATTTCCTTCACAGTGGGAACAACAAGCAATTCACTAATTTGAGAATATAATATCGTCACAGGATCTCGTGAAGTTAATTAATTTCCTTTATACCGATTTTCTCCAAGTGTTACGCAAAGTGACGCAGCTATCGGTAACACATTGTACGGTTTGGATTCGGAGTAACAAGTGGAAAGTTGGTACTCCAATGTTCTCAATAAAAGTGCATTCACGTGCCAGGAATAGTCTTATTTTCATCAGGCTTCTGAATGGAAAGAGTCGAGTAGGTAAATATAGGAGCGACGTGTTATATCACGCTCGATAGAAATAGTATGCATTAGCATCCTACATGGGGATACTACCACGCTCCATTTAACCAAAGGTTACCAACTGTTTTCGTAGAAGAATTGTGCATGACAATTTCACACGTTTATTCGTGTATTCATTATTTACCGCCTAACATTAAAAAATCATGTTATATAATTCATTTTTGTATTTTCAGTACGATCGTTATATGCAAACAGTAATTATTCCCAAATACATATTAACGTCTCATTATGTAAAATAATACCTCTAGTGCTAATTGAAATTACAAAATATATTGCATCAATTCAATTTTTGCACGGATGATTGCTTAAAACTTCTTAACACATTTTTCCACCTAATTATTATTAGCTTCTTCTCCAAGAGATACAATAGAAAATTATTACAATTTTCGCATTGTCATACCGAAACCGTGTCTTGAGAGCTCACGTTACATACATATGTATGTATAAGAGAAAATTCTTCATATACATATACTATATATCTCTCTACAATTCTATATATTATCTCTTTGTCTCTGAACTCCTGTTGTTTACACGAAACAGTTGTAATAGAAAGTCTGTCGCAACTATATGTTACATCGAAACGGTGTCTTGAGAGCATGCGTTACATATGTATAAGACAGTTAGGTGTATAGACACACTGTGGTCATATGTAGTAACTTCTTCTTCTTCTTCTTCTTCTTCTTCTTCTTCTTCTTCTTCTTCTCCCGACAATGAGTGTATGTATCAAACAGGAGATAAGTGGATGTTTCGCCAGCGAGAGCAATCGCTCAGTCGAGTCTGAATGAAACGCGAGTGTTAGGGTAAGCGTTTCACAGCAAAGCTACTGGTCTATGCGTAATGAAAGTAGTGTACGCGCGATTGCTGCGGAACGTATGGGAAATAGCGGTGTGAAATAGCGAACGAACGAGCGTAATAAAGTGCAATGCCAACCGTGGAAGGCGGCGATAGAGACTCAAAGCAATCAGAGCAAAGCCTATGCTGTTGCATTCGCATCGTAAACAACTGACTTCGCAGCCTGTTCGGTGCATTAGTGCATTAGATTGTGCTTGGTGGTGGTGGTACTATTGCTGGAATCTTGCAGCAACGTTTCTTTGACGTAGCCCTGAACCTTAGTCGCTTTCGACAGAGTGAGAGTAGATGTAGTAGCTATAATTTGCTTTGCTTTAGTGTGATATTAAATGGCAGCACGAATATAGGCACTTTATACTTGACTCATTAAGTCAATTAAAAATGGAAATTTCCAAAATTTCTGTTTAAAATAATCATTAGTTTCTTGTACTTGACGAAGTTTATTATTGCTTCCAATACAATGGTACAATTATCAATAATAAGTGAAATATGATATTTTATTTCATAAAACTGCTTTAAATAATAGATTATTTGTTTTTGCTAATGAAAAATTCACGATGAAAATAGCAAATCAGAAGATATACCATCACTAATTTATGTAAATCAATTCGCACAAGTGAAAACGGAAATTCTTGTCGTAAAAAAATAATTACAACGCGATAACTCGATTTGGAAAATGTTAATTAAAACGGACAGGGAAATTATGGAGTTAGAAGTTTGTTTCATGGGAAACGATATACTCAATGAAGAGTGATTCGTGGAGCTAAACTTTTCCACTTATTGTAATGCAATGAACTCATGCACGGAAACAGCATTTACGGCACACTGTGCGTAGAGACGCGTCAGTAATAGTGTACGAAAGTGGGAGAGGACCGAGGCGAGTCGAGAGGACTTCCGGCGCAGCGGCCGCCACCCGGAACACGAAAATCGCTCGAGCGAAAACACGTGCAACCTACTCTAAGAAGAATACACCAGACAGTAGAATAGTTCTCAACATATTTTGATCACTGAGATTTTCATTATATACTAAAATCTCATAATTATCACTCGAATATTTTAATACTTATCGTTAATTGACTTATTACTACCCAAATGCTGCTTTTTACTTTCGAATCGAAGAAATACTTTAAATTACATACCATTTTGATTAATGGTTAATTATGATGAAGGTTTTTTAAGGGTTTATACTATTTTTTTTATTAGATAAGTTTCTCAATTACTGTTTCTATTGTTCGCAATACGATTTCCAATTTGCGAATAAAACTCGCTGGTTGTCCCACTCGATTCTAGTTGGCACTCGTGTGACCCGGCTCACGGATCCGTGGAACGCGGTTTGCGATTACTTTTTCTACCGGCCAACTAATGTAATTATCGCGTAATAGATCTTCGGCCATCAGCCAGACTGGAATTTAAAACTGCTGGATTACAGAGAAACGGAAGAGGGGGCTCGCTTGATGGATCGGAAAACGATGGACGGGTCACATCCTCCGATTAAAGCCAAACGAACACTTCTAGCGTGCGAATGCAACAGAATGCTATTCGTCGAGCGACAATAAATATTTGTTATATATCTCTTTCTTAAAAATTTAATGCAGAAACATTTACTTTCGATAATATTACAAAACTAACAATTTGATTTATTACTTGCAATAATTAAATGCAAACGGTAAAAAAAACAGCAGAAAATTGTTTAATCTATTATATGTAATTCATCTTGAGAATTAAATCTTAAAAAATGGCTAGATTTTTCTTAGATTCTAAAGTAAAATCTGGAGAAGCTACAGTTATAATTTTTCACAATGCTATAGCATTCTTCTAAAGTAAAAAGGAACTGTCATTGGACGCCTCTATTCAATTCCAGTCTGGCTTTGCAGCCGATCCAGCTTCCTCCAGAAGCTTAAGTAGCTTGTGTCCGCCTAGAAAGATGATAGTACTTTCTAGGATCATACCAGACCCGTTGTCCTTCCCGGATTCGTTCCACATACGTATTTCCTTTAAATTCCTTCCTCTTGGTGAGACCACTTATGATGGATTATCATGACTTCTACGATCATGTGCAGCGTCATAAGAGTAGTATGAAGAATATCAATCAAAAACCTCTATATGTACAGAAAGGTAATTCCAGAAAGTTAAAGAAAATGAGCAAAAATATTTCCTAAATTGATTTAGAGATTCTATATCGTGATCAATAAGTCAAGAAGAAAACTGTAAAAATTTGTAATTTAATCTCGAGCTTCAAGAATATATTAAAAGAATATATATATAATTAATTTGTTAGAAATTAGGATCGTTGTTAATATTTTAATATTTTTGCATTTTGTTTAACTGCAAGTTTTAAATTGGACAGTGTTCAGAATTGAGGTCGTTGACTTATGAACAAAACGATCTAATGATTAAATGTCGTAATAATACCGGTCTACGTGAATCGTCATCCACATGACATCCTGCAGATCCAAGCATCTGCACGCGAATCATGACCCGCGAACAGTATACACGCGAACACACCTGTATACTCGAGCCTCGATGTTGCAATATAAAATGACGTCAAATCCGTTTTTCTCGCCCTCAATTCCCATCGAGACTATCATCTAACTCGACTGATACTCGAATAACAATAACGAAGGAAGTTGACACTTTCGAACTCAACCTACATTGTTTTGTCGTTATGAGTAATGTCAGTAAACATCAATAAGCATCAGAACTTTCATATTATACTCTTTTTTATAACTTTAAAGTTAGTTTGATACATTCTCATTTTAAGTTGGCAATAAATAATAAATAACCAAATTTGAATAAATATTATTAAACTGCAACAGTTTTATCGTTGTATTCTCCTTTATTATAATATTAGTTTACAAATAAAATAATGGAGTCATACATGCTAAATCATGTGTAGTGAAATATTTTTGTAAAATCTTTAATATAATTCAAAAGTTATATTGGTAAAATAAAAGTTGTACTAGTGAAGGTGCGATGCGCAATACAAGTAAAAAGCAGCAAATGCTGAACGCAACTTCATTCTAGCAGCTATTGTAGAGGCAAGTTCATAGCGCACAATTGTAGTGCGCGAAGGTCGTAAACTTAAGAGCAATGGGAAATAAAAGAGGTGTAAAAAGCAGAGCAGAAACACCGCAGCCCGAGGATTATTGCCATGATAGTCACATAATAAACTATGCTGCAAATTCGGTTTTTCCCGTGGTCTTCAAAAGCGAGATTACTGTTTTACGATTATTGAGGACTCTTTAAGAGCAAGTTTACTTTATCAGAAGAAAGCAAAGCAGAGACATTCAATTTGACGTTCGACAACATTATTATTTCACAAGTGCATTTATAAACAATTAACATATCATTATCTTTAATAATTCTCTTTAAACGAATATTCAAATGAAGACGATATTATAATTTAATTCGATTTTGAATTATAATTAACAAGCCAATTATTGAACAGTTTAATGAAAAAGATGTAAATATCTGTAACAAGTATAAATAATTGAAATTGTTCGATAATTTCCTGGATCAGTCTCTTAGAATTTGACAAAGTAATATCTAGCGGGATTCAGAGAAAATCACGAATTGCAAAATCTCATCTAACTCGTGTTCATGAATATTTACTAATATTCCAGCAATTTCTATCTACCGATCATTTTTGCGTTAGACTAGCATTTCTGCGAGTGTTGCCGCAAATCGTGCAACTCGCGGGATTTCTCACGAAGACCGACACCACGCGACCTGGAAACTCGTGGGATGTTGGATCCGTCGTCCCACCGCGGTTCTCTTAACTTCCATTAAGTCCTGGGGGTTATTACCGGCGAGGCAACTATCTGTAATTGGTCCGAAAGCCTGGTGTGCAAGTAGATCGCGCGTTGCTCGAAATACAATTTCGATTCATACACATTTCGAAAAAGTATCAAAACTAACAATTTAACAAATTTTACCATTTATACAATTCTCCATAAATCAACAAACTAAACTGTACTGATATACAGGGTGAGTCAGTGACCTTGCACCAAACTGAAACCACGTATTTTGGGGGTCACTAGAAGCCTAAAAGTCCCGGAACACAAAGTTGAAATCTCAACCCTTTCGGAATTACAGGGGGTTGAAATTTTAAGTTTTAAAAAATCATATCTTCCGACAGGATAATACTAGAGTCACGGGTCTTTTTCTAGAATGTGTGGGAGGGCCCAGGGTACCTGGAAAAAAATAGAAACGACGTGAAAATTATTATTAAGCCACATTATTATTGATTTTCTCTAAACGGGCAAATTTCACGTTCATAGAAGAACTACAAGAAAATCAATAATAATGTGGCTTAATAATAATTTTCACATCGTTTCTATTTTTTTCCAGGTACCCTGGGCCCTCCCACACATTCTAGAAAAAGACCCGTGACTCTAGTATTATCCTGTCGGAAGATATGATTTTTTAAAACTTAAAATTTCAACCCCCTGTAATTCCGAAAGGGTTGAGATTTCAACTTTGTGTTCCGGGACTTTTAGGCTTCTATTGACCCCCAAAATACGTGGTTTCAGTTTGGTGCAAGGTCACTGACTCACCCTGTATATACTCTTCTCGTGTTCGGTTCTTAATCAGTCTTATACAAATTAAAATATCAAATGGAACAGATAGAAAAGGAGTTATATAATACTTATTCCCAGTTCTTTCGTTGAATATTAAATTCAATCCGAGTGGAATTCAATTCAATCCAATTATAAGTTTAAAATCTCTGTAGATCTTCCGTAGTAATCCCCCTTCGTACAAGTTTCTTTAGTAACTTAATCCAACTCTTTCAATATACAGTATTTTATTCTGAAACTGCAGAATTTATATTTTATTACGATTCAAATTGAAATTGAAGAAATTCAAAAAATCGATATAGGAAGACATTTAAGTAAAAAGTAATAGTGCTGAAGATTTTACAACTAGAGGATTTAAACTGCTACCGATTGTAGGTATTATTTACATTGGTGTGAGGGGCAGTATGCTCGGTTGACTTCGGCTCTAGGCTATTCGTAAGTCTCTCGCGAATCACTCCGTTGCCATTTGAGCTACGTGTAACTGTGTACATACTCTAGCTAGTACACTGCCGTTTCCGGTTTCACAGCACCGGATGTTGCCCTCGCGAAGAATCCTCACGCTCAAGAAAATTCGCAATCCTCTAAATGACAGTACCAAAGCTCAGGCTGCTACTTGATTCTCGCCTTTGCTACTTGTCATTTGACTTTCCGTATTACTGTTATTGCAAACCATTTGCATATGATTGCAGCTAGTGCTGGGTTTCTCAGAAAATAGCCGTGCCTTCCAGCTAGTTATCGATCTATTCTTCTGCTCCTGGTAATAAACAGGGTTTGCCACTCTGCAGACTAGAACTCTGCAAGTTTTCTTTCATATTTCTCATATGTTACTTTACTATCTACATATTTCTCCTCATATTATTTCTGACGAAAAATATAGAATCATAATTTTAATTAACATGAATTCCTCTAAATTCTCGACGGTTTTTAACAATTACAAATTTTCATTTATATAATACGAATACACTTCGGCAGCTCCAATATTAAAACGTAAAATTGTTGAAATCCCAAGTTAATTGTAGTTCCTGATCTCTAATTTATAAGAATTCTTAATCGTTTGTTGCAAGTAGTTCATGGAGAACAAAGTTATTCAAAATTGACACAGAATGCCACCTCGTTAAGACTGGATTCTATGCTTAGAAGACTATATAATCGATCGCCATTTCCATTTATCATGATTTTGCCCACACAGTAGAGTATGTGTACACGAATTGTGGAATTGCGAACGTTTGCCAACAGTGTCACGGACAGGACATGTTCACGTACCACGCACAATATACACGAACAGATTAAAAATAAATTCGACAAATAATATACAGTTTTGAATTTAACATTTTTTCTTTTATCACCTCTATTACAATTCGTCTTGCGTTCGTTCACACAATTAGTTAAAATAACTAATATTATCAAAACAGTGTTACATAATCTCCAACAATATTTGGTACAATGTTTATCTATATAAGAGAATATGATAACCAATTTGCATATGCAAGCAGAATTCAATGCTAAAGTGAAGTTTAAACCGGTGCTTCTGTATGGCAAAAACAAACTTTGGCATTGAATATCGACGTGTTAAAAGCGAAAGTCTTCCACGAATCGTTGACTCGTTCCAAGTGATATTACAAAAAATATTCGATATAGTATACTACTGTAAGCTTACGAGTTCGACGTCGTACCTCGGCGACGACAAAGAATTGTCTGAGCATACCAAGTGTTTATGTAATTTTTCCGAGCAGAAGTACTTCCAGGTAGCGCTGTCTATTTACTATGGCGTATATGGTCATGTCTAATGACACAAATGAGGTAAGTTTTATAGCTCGAGAAAAGTGATGGTGAATTTTCTACGAAACCTCTTTAAGCTTGGATACATGCTTTTTTTAAAAAAAAAGAAGGCGATGGCAGTCTGAGTAAATAATGCGGAATATTAACAGTAATATTTGACAGTATAAAATGTTAATAATTAACATGATATAAGCAGAATAATTATTTTTTATCTTAACGTTACTGTTAAATTCGATAAGCTTCACTTGTTTGAAATATTAAGTGGAATGAATTAATTACGTATGTTGTGACTTATGTTATTCACGATCCAATTTAACAGACTTAAACAAAGCGTGGTATAAAGTACCATTAGTTAAAAATTTACCGTTTCCCTTGAAAATTGTTGATAGCTCAAAATCAACGGATTTAAAAAAAGAACAAATTCATCAGGTGTTTATTTATATAGTTTCTAATAGAAATATCCGAATAAACAAACTTGTGCTTACAAGTTAGAATTACGATGAATGAGCAAGCCTGTTGCCAGACGATAGATAGAGAAGTCTAGATTTTCTTATTTAAAGAGTATTCCTGCCAGTTGACACGAGTCGCCTATATCCGGCTACTTAATCGCATCGCGTTGCCCACGAGCGACTCGATACCACATTCTTCGACCAACTGCTCTTATTCCAATGAAGATCTCTAACTTCTACTGGAAACCGCACTACCATAGCCCATATCGATACCCGTTTTACGCCGGTTTCTGCCCCAGCCGGATACTAAACCTTTTCGCGACGAGAAACGCAATAATTGACTTATAATTATTCCACTGAACGCCTTCTTAAGTAAAGGCATCTGAAAGAAGTTAGCGACGATTTTATGGTGTCCTGAATTCTCCGTAATAAAACGCACGTATAAATGGCAAGTGTGATCATACTGAAAAACTATATTTTATTATGTTCCAAATTTCTCAGTAGAGCAATAAGATTTCTGACGAAGTTACTGCGATTTTCAAAATTGAATAAAATTTCCCTTGGATTTTCCTAAACAATATCTAAAGTATCGAATCACCAAGAACTGATTCAATGATTAACTCGGCCAAAATCTTTCGTTCTTTCAAACAAAATTGAAGCTACTACAAATAAAAAGTGACATTGATCTATAATCAATTAAACAAATGATTAATCGACAAAACTTTGACGAATTCCACAATAGAAAAGAAGAAAAGGAAAACAGGAATTCAAGATAAAATCTCAACTTGTTCCAGTAATTCAACAATCGCCGAAAGATCGATCTCACGATCTCGAGATCTGTAGGCGCCAGTGATCGTTCAAGAAGAACCGATGGTGGAGATTGCTCGATTAAGGGCAGACAGGAGTGCAATTCTATCAGGAAAGAGCGGTCGTAACACGGTAGTCGGCCAGACAGAGAAACTCTCGCTTATAATAACGCATATGTATACATATATCGCGTCCCGTTACAAGGGTAACGACTATAACTTTTCGTGGAGGATGCGCGCCATGCGAGTGCCAGGTATAAGTAGTAAAGGCCGTTGCACTCAGAGACTTCTGGCCCTGCATAGCGGTACTTACACTGCTCGCTCGATACCTGTGTGTGAGAGTCAACACTTCCACGATCTCTCTACTCTCTCCCTTCCCCTTTCTCTACCTCTGTCTCTTTCCTTCTCCATTCTCCGCATCACACAGACCGTTTGCGCGACGAGTCGATAATGACACATCGATTTCGATTACGAATGCATCACCTTCGACAGGACAATACCAGTGTATAGATTCTCCTTCGAGCGATCGTCTTCGATAGCACACTCGATTCTCAATGAACAGTGAAAATTATGAAGCTCTCGATAATTCTTTCTTTCCTCTCTCTACTACGAAATTCAGCAAAACATCGTCCTTCTGGAGATTCATATTCTAAATTCCTCAAATCTGTTATTAGCATTCTGATCATTCGTACGAATTCCAAGAATTTTTTATTTTAATAATATTTTAAGAGATTATTAATTTTAGAGAGATTTCTGTAATTGTAATTACGTAATTTGTATGAGAGTGTTATTTAGGTAACAGTAGCATATATACATATAAACAAATAGTTAAAAAGTTGAATTATTAAATAAATTTTTAGAATATCATTTTAACACTTATCAATGAGAGATGTTCCAATGCATCTGCTACACACCTTTATTTTCCATGTTACCAGCACTCGAAAGCGGAGCTCACAAATTCTGTTGAAAATTAGTAAACATTTCACACGGTACACGTCATTAACACGACTCCCATTTCCAAATATTTGCCGAGTTTTACTAACTGCTGGAAGGGAAGAGAGTACCGCATTAGGGGCAAGCAGCACGAGCAAACAATGTTTGAGTAGAGGCGGGTGCCTTATCAGCTTGGATCGGAAAACCTTTCCGGTGGCTCCCGTTTCTCAGGCTCTAATTATCATTTTTGCCGTGGTTAAGCCGCAGGGCCCTACTGGAGATCGCGTTCGCGTTACATACAGAGTCGATAGTTACGCGTGTGCGTGTGTAACAGTATCCAAAGCTACCTACTTACACCTGTCAGCCAAGGCTTAGAAACCTTCTGCCAGGTAACTCACTGCACACACTGTCACTTTGACTGCTTTGACAAGAACCTTTTCAACAGAAGCCCCAGATAAACATATGGCATGCAATAAATCGTGGAAATGTTGAATCACTTGTGATCGAATCCTACGGATTAACTTACTCTTCAAAAGCAATAAACCCAAGTTTTTATTTCCAACATTGTGAAACAATTATAAGTCAAAAGACTTATGATTTTCATATCCGCGTATTAAAATCTGTTTCTTTACAGACGACATTTATAGTTTATATTGAAAACACATTTGTTTAAAAAGTTTAAGTTTCGTAATGTCAATATTTCATGACCTAAATAATTTTGAGTCAGATGTATGAGTCACGTGGAATTGTTTTTATTTATGATTAAAGCAGATTTATTGTCTCAAAATTACAACATAACAGTGCTATAGGCGGAGTCTCCGGTATTCAAGATTTAATGGCCAATTGGTGAAATTAAATGATACGCTACCAAGTAATTCCACAAGAGCACTTTGTTGGCCCAAGTGCATCCGTTTCGCCTGATGGGTGCTAGGGGGAAGAACAGAGGAAAGAATGTCTGGAGGCGAATCGCGCATAGTTATCTTGGAATCTAATCGCTATTTCTGAATTCGCTTGCAAGCGGTATTTCCGCGCTTTGTTGGAAAGAGTCGTAATGGAAAGAGAGTTGTGCGTAAGGGTGAATCACGAGTCTACATGAGTAACAGTAAACTGCGAGACAGCGGTTAGAAATTGAGGTTTGTCAAGTAGATATGTACAATATATGTAAAGGATTTATGTACTGTATCTACACCGTGTAAACTGACCAACTACTCAAACTCAAAAATTTATTATTGAATTAATATAGCGTTTAATACACAAGCATTATAATACAAAATTCGAAGCTTTTCACTTTTTATATAAAAAAAAAGAAAAGTGATATAGAATCGTAATTGAACCTGAATTTCATGCAATATCCGAAGATTAAGATTTAATTAGGTTGATATATTTAATTATATAAAATTTAGTTGAATAACGAAAAATTGTATTTCGTGATATGGAAATTTCCCCTTATATTCCCGTTTAGAATTTACAACTAAAATTGTGCAGCCAGTAAGAGTAGCAAAGAACCGCAAGTAAAATGCATAGAATTGCAGTACTATAGTTCTTCCGATACGTAAGAAACCATGTTGCAACGTTCTTTCCGGCAACTGTATGCACGCTGGTTATCTGTTCTTTTGATCTTCTCTTTCTCATTTCATTCCTACCCTCTCTTTTTATCAATGAAAGTCCAGCACGGAATTACAACACTGCAAGCCATAGCACATTGCTAATCAGCGATTGCACCAATTAAGTTACGAAATGTCTCATGAGTTTCCTCTTTCTCACGATATCATTAGTATGTATAGCATATACGCGAGGATACTCAAGGTGATAGAATTCTTTAATCAAGCGTGTAATAAGTCTTTACATGCTTGCTAAAAAAAATATATTCATAAATATCTTTTTTCTAAAATTTAAAACTTTGAAATGAATCAATATTTTTTCTAATTGAATAGTTAGAACATCGTAGCTTAAGTCAGATTTATCGCAAATAATATTCATATTAACATTGTGAATATTTTGAATTGAGAATAAATCTGATTTAGTTGAATATTAATTATTGCTTAATATTTGTAAACTAGGAAATTTGTGTAATTTGAATGAAAATAATATAATGGTTAATAGAGTTGTTTTATTTCATTTATGGATATCTAATTGACGCAATAACGAGTTAAGAGTATCTAGTACTCAAAGACTCTCTCTCTGCTTCCTAAATAAGGCATCCCACTCAGAGCATCCTTAGTCCTGGTCTAACATCAGAAATCTTCAACTGTCCATTTCCATTGTAACCCACTTTCCCTTTGACCTAATATTCCTCGTACACTTTCGTTCTTCCCTGACTGCTCCGAAAACCAGAGATCACGCAGGTATACACACATATGAACATATTATACTTATACATATACACATACATATACATATATATTACATACATATTATACATATTATACATATACATATACATATGTACATAGATATTGTAGAATGCGACGAAGAAGACACTAGTTTTCTGGAGAAAATCGAGATGCCTTTTAAGAAAAGACTGGTCAGGCGCCAAAGCCCAACGTGTAAAAAGATACCGTTTTTTAGAGAGTTGGCCCTAAGACTACGTCACGTACTTTATCTTGCCTTTAATGGAAAGGGCCTGCTAACGGATACTTTCGAGCTTAAAACAGCCTGTCTCCAGTCTGTGTACCTATCCACCTATAAGCGTCATTGATGCACTTTCCATCAGCGAGGTATCATCTATATTATTTACCTCGAGCAGCATATGGCGGTAGCCACCTGCCAGGGACACGCATACCATCCTGTCTGCGTATTGAATTCATCATGCTGCTGAGGTAGGAAGACACTATGCTTGTGCGTCGACCTCTATGTACGCGTTACCGATTATATACACATCGTCCTGGTGCCAAGAAGAATGGAATTTGACAATACAAAGGCTTCGATACGACACGTGTCTCTATTTAAATAAATTTTTCTTTTAAAAAATATATTTACTTCATGGTTTCTAACGTATTCTTTGTTCATATATTTCTCTATTTTAAATTAATCGTTCTTACAGTTCGCGTTAATTTAATTGAAGTTTGACACTTTCTTGTAAATCGATCTTTATGTGTTCCTTTTTGTATAATACATACGTGCTCTGTGTAAAAAACAATCCACGTGGCATTTGAATTCACATAAAATTCACATTCCAAGAGGGTAACAAGGATGATTCACGAAGAAGATTGGGCAATCTTCCACGAATACATTTCTCAATGAAGTTCAACTATATTACTCAATGATGTTTCACTCTTGATAACTAGTTATGGAAAAGCCTCAAACCACAACATCCGCAATCAAACAATCTGTGCAACAAGGTTCTTGCGCAAAGTGACCGTGCACAGAGGCCTTAACATCGTTTCCTCCTTTCCTCGAGAGGCACGCGTAAAGTACTCTTACACACGTCTACGTAATATGTATATATATTCAATGCAATCACGTCTTCTCGTGGTCCAGTAGCGTTTTACAACTGACAACGTTATCGAGACTCTACTATTTTCCTAACAGAAGCCCGTTGCGAATCGCGAACCTTGTGATTACTATGCACAACTAGTATCTGAGTCTATATCGAGACAAATATATTCTACTGCTTGTAGACCGTGTTGACGAGCGTGTGAAATCTTCGTCTGTCGAGTGGTTGAGACTTTCCCGGACAACAGGTAGACCTCGGTGGGCGGAAAGCCACGATTGTGGGATTGGACGAGCCTGATGCGCCTTCGCGTATGCATGTATGTATGTACTTATACATGCTTGTATTATGTATGCACGCGTATGTACGTGTTTAAAGATGTTGGGCATTGATAGTGGGGGAAGAATTGTGGGAATGTGCTGACCACAAAGAACTCTGAGACAATAAACCGTTTGGAAGGTTTGAATCTTACGACTTCAATACCTTTCACCTTGCACACTCGAACTATTTCGTTGGGGTAATAATTCTATCAGGGATCTTCGCGAACGTGTGATTATCACGTGGCTTTCAATAAAATGGGATAATAATTAAAGTAATTACTCTGGTTATTTGATATGAAAAACAAAATTTTGTTAGTTTGGATTTTATACAGCTTTATAAAATGCGACTGAAATTTTCGAATATACATGTAAATTATAAAACGTTATTGAATCTGTATTATTCATGAATTTACCTCAAATTTGAACTATGTAATATTGATATAACTGATATAACAGTACGTAATGGTGTTTAACAATATCGCGAAGCATGTGGTTACACTTTGCTTCTCCATTATAATTTTCAATACAACAAACACAGTTATATTCTATTTGGCTAGTGAATAGATGCAATATTATTATTCACAGCAGCATGAGCAGAATTGAAGGTTTCACTAACCGAACGAAACTAACTATACGTAGACGACGAAACAGCTGAATTACCTACCAACGTATTATCCACGTATACCGAAGAAAATGTTCAAGTGAAGTAATTCCGTGTATTTCGTATTTAGCCCAAGGTAATGTATAAATGACTATTGACAGAGAATGAATAACTTTGATTTACGTGGAACAGGCGATTTCAGCTAAAATAGCTACTTATGAGCACGGCTACAGAGCTTTCTTATCTTCGGAAAAAATAAACTGATTCTAAAGGAACAAAACTGAAAATACCACACATCACATTGTCGCCTCTAGCAGAAACGCTTTTGCAACGCAACAGTTATCCGCAATGATAGGGAAACAATTTAGCTTTTAACTAGCTGCATCTATCTAACAATAAGAACTAAATTATTTCAATTCCTGGAATTACTCGTAATTGTGAATTCGATCAATTTAACTCATGTTCATCATCAATTTAAAAGAATTGTTTTTCAAATAATATCAAAATACGAAACTGATACCAGCATTGGATTAAGAAACTTATATCGTAAACTATATCCTGAGGAAAATGACAAACTGAGTGTATCATATTTCCAATTAACGTGAGATATAGTCAATAAAAATTACACTTCTTGATTCAACAGAAGGAGAAATTATTTTTGCAATTATTACATTCGTTAACTGTACTTTTACTGTTGCTCGTAACACGCGTCACGCATTTCACTATACAGACAAGTAGAATAAGGCCACCTATTCCACTTAACGAAACTTTAGTCACGTATTTCAGGGACACTGCAGGTTTTTCCTTATTTTCTACCGTTAATTCTGAGCATCTTTGCGCAATGCGAAACAAGGTTTAACCAACGCGGCTCGAATGATGAATCGCGGTTGTTATCGAGCCCGAAGAAAAGTAGCATTAGCGCGGTTTTGCGGTGACATACCGGTGCATCCAGTTGAACGAGCTGGATGCATAAAGAGTGGAGGGCAATATCGAACCTCGCCACTAGTTAGCTACACGGTTCGCGATCTAGGGGGACTGTGACTCGAAGAAGGGAGTCAAGCGATGAAAGGCTTATGAACGTAGGAACTGTAAAAAAAGCGGTTGCTTGAATTAATTGGCTCGATATATACGGGAAGTCGTGCTCTGAATTAGGTCAACCTGTACTAGCTACCCACGAGGGAAGAAGGAGCACTGACCACGCTGCCGTTTTGATTCTAGTACCCTGATATGAATGAAGCGTGCTGTTGCATCGCTTGCACGCTTTGCGCAGTACAGACATACTACATACTGAATGCGAAACCATCTGGAGTGTAACTCATGATCTAATGAATTTATGATTGTTACTTTTGGTTCGTTGAACATTTAAACAGTCATAGATGTACGTCATGCTATTTTCAAGTATACCGTTCTTCGGAATCAAAAGAAATTGTATTCTCAGTTATTTTCGTTGCAGTTAGATATCGAATATGTGGAGATAGCTTTCCACTTTTGTTAAGTATATGTTCAACATGGTATCCTCTTGTCCACGGTTACTTCCAAACTCGCTACATGTATACCTGCTCAGGGAGGTCAGGAACCCGGTTTTTCGAGGAGTCATTTAGCGCTACCCAAAATAACAAAAAATTTCGCTACCTGGCGAAAGTTATTTATAACTTGACCTAGCAGTGTGCTGATCTTTCGTCTAAGGATTTTGATCTTAGGGAAGTATGTAGTTTTTATTTTATCAGATTTTCTAGTAATATTAATAACGTTATATAAATGTTTAATGGTGTTATAATGGTAGTATAATTAGAATGTAGAAAATTAGAGAACCGGAAAAATTTCGTTGATTGGAAGTTCTTTAAAAATACAGTAGTATTTCTCAACGAAGCATGAGCATCCAAAAGCTCACCCGAACAAAGTAAACTTCCGACCTATTTCACATAATCTCTGTGTGTACACAGAGCCGCGTATCACCTTAGAGTACAACAACTTAACGGAAAGCCGATTTAAAGGGCTTCTGCGAGTGCTTTCTCGCAGCTTACGTAAAAAGCACGTGTCCACCGCGTTAAAATACGATGATTTAAAGAGGTTGGCACGCGCCTCTGTGAAAATATTCTCAGTCTATATGCACGAACCGAAGAAATCTTAAGATTTTTCCTAAAACCGCGGATCGATTCTTCCGTATATGATATCGTTACGTCAGCGGCTAGACTCATATTCTTCCGGCGTTCCGTGCGGTCTGTCGCTGGATTATGCAATGGAAAACCGCAAACACAGCACGTGCACGTTACTTTGTCAGACAGTGGCTGTGTCTGCTTAACCCCAGTCACCGAAGAATCAGTCTCTGAGTAAAAGACTATTTTACACTCTAAACGTTAGGATCGCAATTTTGTCTTTTGGCGTTTCGTCGCGCAGCTTCGCGTCACCTTACCGCGCGCGTCTTCCGAGGACCGTCGCTGGTTTCGATCGATACGTAGTAACCGTGAACTCGGGACTACGCTTGGCGTCCTCGACGATACATCGTCACGAATGCTGGTTGTTAGATATGTTCCTACTTATGCATATCAACGATGCTTCATGCTTCAGATCCTTCTGCGCATTAATCTATGTTAATCTTGATTGGTCTGGATAGATGAATACTGAGTGTAATTCATCTAAGAAGTGCAGTTTTGACTGGAACGATCAACGTAGATATTACGCATGGATTATGTGTATACAGTTTGTTTCGGGGTTGCAGTCATTTTAGTAGCGGTACTGAAGCCGGACAACCGGCCCACGTGAATTAATAAAGAGACGAGGGTGCAGTGTCGGATGCGACCCACTTCCGCATCCGATACTTTCCCTTCGTACTTTTACGTTCAACTGACCTCGTCACACTAATTCTTCAACTACGATTACAATCGTGTGTATACAATTAATCTGTCATGGTAAAGAATTCGAATGATCTGATCTTTCGTTTTTATTCCATATCGATGGATTTCTCAGGACGTATATTTACGCCTTTCGTACATATCGATGGATTTCTCAAGACGTATATTTACGCCTTTCGTAGTGAAAGGGGTCATACCATATAATCGATGTATGTATCAGCTTGGTAACTTAATCGAACTCTCTGTTTTCTGTACACATCAACCAAATAGATGATAATGCTTCATATATTATACACAAGTATGTATACATACAGGGTGAGTCAGTGACTCATACGAAAACTTCACACATGTATTCCAGGCCGTAATTTAAGCCCAAAAGTCATGGGTCAAATTTGCGAAAACTCAATCCTTTCTTAGTTACACGCGTTTGAATTTTTCATTTTTAAAAAATCATATCTTCTAAACGAATGGTTGTCTAGGATATATACTTACTTAAGAGACACGTAGGTATGTTACCGAATTTTGTTTCATGTATTGTCTTAAACAAAGATATTGTTCACGGTAGTTCTGGGAGTAGTCGGAAAAATCGTAAAGTACTATACAGATGAGAGATATGATTATACGACGAAATGCAAGTTGCATTGTCTACTGTTATCTGGTCAATATACGGTACATGCAAGTCATAGAGAAACAGAATCCTGCAGATGCCGCAGTAGGAATGACGAAGAAATCTTAGCCCCGTTAAATTCAAAAAGAAGAATATCCGGGGAACTCACCGTCAGGATTGGTGAAGTAACCCCAAGTGGGGGTGGCAGTCGCTGCCGATTGGAGGACCACAGCCAGAATACTGAGCGCCAATGCACCGGCGGCGCCTCGCGCCGCGACGGCGCGCTTTTCGTTTCGCTGAGGATCGGTGGTCGTCGTCGCGACCGCCCTTACGCTGTGACGGTTGCTCGATTCGATTGCCATTCTTCATGCCGTTCCCCGTGTCGCGCCGATCGATCGGTCTCGTGGCACAACAATCCACCACGCAACCACACCAACTCCACCTTTCGCTTGTAACGCGGCCAGCTTTCCTCCGCCTCCGCGTAGCGCAAGTCGTCGCCTTGTTTCCAGGATGATCGTTGCACTCTCCTTGAGGATCACGTGTCCTTTATCACGGTCCTGCCGAAAAGAACCGGTCTCCCGACGCGAGCCAACGACTAATTAGGCCGTGGCGGAGCACCATACGTGATCCTCGATAATCAAATCTCACAGCCGCGATGTCACGTACTACTAGCCGGTAGTACAACACGGATAGCCGCGCGTGCATGCACGCAATCGATACGTAGTCGTGGGTGGGAGGGAAAGAAGGAAGGTCGTCACTTACCGCGCCGGAGGGAGAAGGCGCGCACACACAAGCAAAGGCTTAGGCGAATTCCACGTTCTCGTGTCACTCTTTCCTTCTTGCCTTCTTTTCCTCGTAGGTAGACGGGACGAGAGAGAGAGGTACCAAGTTCGGATCCACCTTCATATCCGGGGCCTTCGTTCTCTCTCTTCGTCTTCCTATCCCTATACCTCCCTTCGGGAAGAAAACCCTTCTCGCGAGTACGTGCGCGCTCCTCGTGGCCCGAGCCGGCACTCGCAAACCGGTTTTTGCGATGCGCGCAGCGCGCTTTGCTAAAAATAAAAGCGCCTCGATTCTCTCTTCGGAGCAGCCGTGAACGTGAGCAGTTTCTGCCCGGTCGATCTTCCGGGAGACGGTGCGCGCATCGATACACTGCTATCCTGGCTTTGCCTCGCTTTCTATCTTCCTATGGTCCGCTTTTGGTCATTTGGTTCCTCTTCTCTCCTGGAATGCAGGATCAAGACCGGTGGACCAGTGGCGATCGCTGGATCAGCGATCGCGCTTGCCACCTGTCATCTAAAAGGCGACGAGTCCGGCACTCTGTCACCAGCGCGCCACCGTGACACTGTCGATCTCGTGGGATCTAGAGCGTTGGATCGAACAGTCACGACATCCTACCGGCGAATCGGCCCACTATAGATCCTTGATCGTTCGCGAATTCTTCAAGCGGCTCGGTTCCACGAGAGTGGCGGTTGAGGGACTCGCTTAAACGAAGTTTGTTTGCGCTCGCGCTCGCGCCAAAGCCCGCTTGATATTTACCGAGGTGCTATAGGTATCGATCGCGCGGGCATACACTCGCTTCATTTCGTGCCACGTCTCTGGCTCGCGAGTTTCGTAACTACGTTCTCCACGCCACTCACTGGTAGCCCGTTTGCCAGCTATTTCCTTCTCTCACTCTCTCTATCTCTCTTTCTTTCTTGTTTCCTCAGTTTCTTCCTCTTCTTCTTTTGCTTCCTTCTCGCGCTCACTGCGCGCAACTCAATTCAAAACTCGAAGCTCGCGTTTCCCGCTCTCTGCGCGCGCGGCACCATCCGTCTCGCGACGCGCACTTACGGCTACTGCGCGCGTGTCAGTGTGTCACGGTTCTGTACGGCGCGTACTCTCACGCTGGTAACCCAACAGGTCTCCTCTCTCTCTCCCGGTCGAATTCGAGCGACCTGCTGCCCACGACTGGCCCGACACGCACTGCGGTCTCGCGAGCGGGCCCTTCGACTCTCTTTCTCTCTCTCTCTCACTCTTTCTTCGAGTAAAACCACTACATACCTTCTTCGACTGGTACAACCACCCTTTCGAGCGCCTTGCGCACTCACCGCACACAATTCATGCCGTCGACGCGTGCACGCGATGCGACGGACACCACTCTCGCTGTTTGTACCTGCGTACCTTGTCTTCGCGCACCTCCGCGAGAGAGGGAGAGTAGGAGCCGGAGGCGACGAGGAAGAGGCGCACACGAGAGAACGTTAAAAGAAAGAACGCGTGTACGCGAGCCTGCGGCTGCGCGGCATACTGAGCCTACCGGCTTCGACGAGCCACCTCGAGCGCCTCTCTCTCACCTCTCTCTTGCTAGCGACTTCTCGCTCCGTTTCACTTCTACTCCCAAGCCGGCACTCCCAATGCCTGCTCTACCTTCCTTTTTCTCGCTCTCACGTGGGCCTCACCCTCCTGCTGACGGAGCTCCCCTCTGCTCTCGCTTGTGAACCTCCTCACTGGATGGTACTGGAGTTCATGATACGATTTGCATTGCCGTCGTACAGCCGCTGCCACGCCACTCGTACACATTCCTTACGAAGGACGGTGCGAAACACGCGTGCTTCTCTTTCACTGCGAATTGTTGTACTTCTCACTATACGCTTTGCAATTTAGTACTTACTGTCTTACTTGTTAGTTCAATCTACCTCGAACTTTTCACCCTTTTAATTAAAATCCTTATAATTTCATTCATAGAGGTCTATGTACTTGAAATTTTGCAATACTTTCGTCATGCGTACTATGAATGGCACGGAACAGAATAGAATGCAAATTCTCGTAACGTGGAATTTCCTATTGAAATTAACCGCTGGAATGTCAACATCGCGTGGCACCGTAAAGTCGCGATATGTTCATTACCATAGTGTTCGAGATAACAGGTAATCTAATGTATGCCCTCCAGCAATTTGGGAATTTCAAACGCTCAACTTGTAATTCGACTTGGCCGAAATAGCGATGAGTCGGTACACCTGTTTACCTTATAAGTTTCCATCTGTCCTGCGTAATGAAGCATAAATATTTCAGTGACACACGCAATTCCGATAGGAAATTATTTTTTCTTTTTCGCATATTTACCACGTTCACATTCTTGGCAAGAGATGTTTTCCGGGACAGGTGACGTGCAAGATGTTGTTATTTTTCTAACGAGCTCTATAACGGAGACTGTTCGCATGATTCAACGCCTTTCGAGAACAGCATGCTTGTTAACATAACACTATTCATAGAATTTAATATCTTTATCACTATTGTACATCTCCAGGAAATCTCATCTTACAATTGGATGAATTGTTTTCGTTAAAAAATCAATTTTGGCTAAATTTAAACACGTAAACGCATCCATCGAGTTACTTTTTTCTTTCTAATTTCCTCGACAACAATTTTTTTTCGTCAAGCTTCTTATCTCTGCAAGAAGGTTTAAATTAAACTAACAAGCCACCTATGAAGAACGTCTTGATTTTATGCCATTCGAGTATACGTATCTTTCAACGCAAACAGGGATTCGCTGCGTGACATCAGTTTCTTGCGCTTCGTCTTCGGAGTAATGGAGCGTTATTACGTTGAATTCCTGTTATTACCGAAAGAAAGGGCAGCAAACAAGCCGATGATAGTGAAAATCAGAAACAGTTATGTTGATAAAAGAATATTGACCAACAATGAAGCTTGATGACAAGATGAATGCTTTATCAAAATTAAGTTATTTTTTGCTGATTGAATTATATTTAAGATACTACAGGGATCTTAGTTCTAGGAAAATGATCCTGATAATGCCACCCGATTTTTGAATGGATCCAAATTTCACTTTGCTTCTGTGAAAAAGAGAAGAGAAAATTGAAAAGAAAAAATTGTTGTAAGTAAGATCTGCTGTAAGCGGTAATTGGAGGCAGTATAGTGATTAAATTGGCATTAATAGCCTTCGCGGCGTCGACACCTTCTCCATTAGTCTTCTTCTTCCCCCTGATTCTGTTCTACTGATTCTGTTGCTCTTCAGAATTTATTATCTATATTATATAATACAATGTGCACAGATGAAAATAGAAATTTGTTTTACTTCGAAATTAATACTCATCCAAAATAACAATCGCTATTTTTTTATTAATACAACTACATTAAACTATTAACATTATTTGGATTAGAATTATTTAGATTAGAATTTGGTTTTATCGATCGACGAAAAACACGTTATTATGACATACCCATTATACATGAACGAGTAAAACTATCTAAGTCAGAATTTGATGAATACCAGAGATATTTTCCTAATGTATTAGATAGAAATCTGTATTGTACAAAGAATCGGAGGCATCGGAAAGAGCGATAAAGAGGAAGTGCAACCCCACTAGGGCGTCTGACGCAAATAATTCATCGTGCGAGATTCTCCCTAGCACGCTCATTAATATCAGGGTCGTTAGTCGCCAGTCTCCTTAAATGTTCCACGTCCGAGTAATAACTGGATCCTGTTCATCCGCATCGTTCCGCCTTATTCGCGTACTAGGATTTCCGTCAATCTTTTAAGGCTAATTAGAATTATCATATAATGACCAGACGGTAACGGGAAGTGAAATTAATAATTTATGATGGATCGTATGCATCAATTGGGCACGATGCAAATTAGTTTTCATAAAAAGTACTCTGTCTTATTGATATTGATACTATATTATATCACACACGGATCTAACTGATTTACGTGTTAAATTACAATGAATATCTAGATATAATACAATTATTATAATATATTCAAATATCTTTCGAAGATATTATGTATTTTAAAGTATAATGAAAGCAATTTCACAAAACACGCATTAAACAAGTTAAGCTTAATGGGCATAAAAAATAGGGCTTTTTAAAAATTCTCTGCATGAATCATAAACGCCAGTCGTAAAACTGTATTTGCATACTCCCACTAGTATGTGACCTAATAATAATAGCTGCCGTTCACTCGGAGTTCGAGTGCGTGATAGAACATTGTGCCTCTTCCTACTGGAATTACTGTTTCCGTGACAATAAAATTGTTCCAGGCAATAAACTCAAAATTGTACAGTTAAATTCAATAAAGCATTAATTTACAGTCTTTTCCATAAAAAGACAATTCACTATCATTTCAACATTCGTAATCAATCATCGAACAAATAACAATTTGCAGAAAAAAACAACTACTGTCTTGAAATATTTTACTTTTTCCTAGGTTCAGCTAAAATAAAAAGAGATATTTTTCCTTCTTTAATTTGTTATTGGGATACAATTTTACATAGATATTACTCGAAAATATTTATAACATTTCACGTGAGGCTTAAGCATGTAATACTGTATCGATAACTTCTTTCCAACAAGCGAACGACAAAACTCCGTCCAATTTCGTTGTATTTGCATACTGAACAAACTAGAATACACGAGAGCATGCGCGCCAATGAGAAGCTCGTGTATAGAAAAAAGAAGAATCATAGGAGTCGAAGTAGCTGTGGATAGTTGCACGTTATAGCTACAAAAACCAAAGTGATAAAATGTGCAAAAACGCTAATAAGAGTTGACGATGCGTGAATTCCAGTCATACGGTCATATCCTGTGTGTATTAACATGTAGATGAACTCGTTTTCTTTGAGATACAATGATAAAAGAATCCTTGGGCAAACATCGGTTTTCACATTCTTACTATCTACACTCTACAGCCAGTTCCACTGAGAGTTTGCAACACTCGATTCACTCGGTTCCATCTACCATAGTAGTTTGACCTTAGCCCGAAACTTTCTATGAACTATCGCATACAGACGCTCAATTTGCAACATTTGAATTCCGACAACAAAGATTCCAACTTTTCCTACCGCATTATTCAGTGAGCACTCCGCGTGGAATTCCTACACAACGACAGTGCATTGTTGTTTTTTCTGAAAGAACCAACGTGGAAAAATAACTATTCATATAGTCCATTTGACGTAACACACTTTCCTGAGCTTTTTGCATCTAATAAAAATGCTAAGACACCTAATATTCCCTGAGGTATTGAGTTAGATAAGTGTTGTAAGCTAGTCTGCACTTAGAAACAAAACATATTCATTATCTCAGTACAATGACTATAACTAATCAAATACAATTATCGTTTTAACAAAGTTGTTTCTCTATAGACAGGTAATAATTAAATTTTAATCAAATACATATCCTTCAAAAAATCATTCGATATTGTCAATAGAAGTGTTAATGAACTGTTAATGTTTACTATACTTTGTATATTGCTTTATGATATAATAGATAAAACGATAAGTAGACATTTAAAATATATATATATATATATATATATATGAAATAAAGATATCTTCGATCTTCACTATAAATGCGATACCTTCCTGGAAGAATCGCCTGACGGCACTTGTTTGCCATAGCCATTGTCACCGGCCGATAGCAGTGTGATTCAATCAATTATTGTTCTCGAATTGAGTTGGGGAATACCGTGTATCGGTGGATCAATGTATTTATCAATGGTAACTGATAAAACCAGCAAGAAATTTTATCGTTAATCTTTTATATCGGTTATTGCTAACAATATGTAAGCTATGACACAAGCGTGACTAATTGCTTCTTCTTAAAGGAGTGTCCCATAATCTATTATATTTGTATAACGTCTAAATACTATCCAAAACATTCTGCGATAAAATTACACTCCAAAAAAAAGAAACCAGAAACTACAATGGACTTGGGAAATTTGCTTACATTTTTTAAAAAGAAATTTCTTAACAGGGAATTTAATTTCGAATTTCTGTTGTTAATAACGTAAAAGTAAAATCTAGTTGACGCATCTGAAACGCCTACGTACAAGTTTTCCAAGCTGATGAATGCAAACCGCACTAATAAATAATAATGTAGAGGAAAATGAGGCGAGAGAAGATGAAGCATTAAGAACGTGTGTCCCGTATAAACCGCGGCAGTGACGTCAGGGTGTGGGCAATGATGGAACTCTTGGTTGGGGCTCCGTTCCTCAAGGTTACACGTTGCAACGTCGTATAGTAATCACACTTACGCAACCGAGACGTGTCGTGCAATGCAGTTTATGAGCTGCGTGTCCACGCCGGCCAGTGTACGCTTTGGCAGCTGGTAATGGTAAAAGGGGAACTATCATCAATATCGTGTGTACTTCAATTAGATCTCCGCACACCCAACATTACACAAATACTTTACATTGTCCCACTGGTTTATGAAAGTCCGCGATCAGAAATTCCATTACCTTATAGTGAAACAATAATAATCGGTATTTGTTTAGAAAACAATTGCTTCGGTCGCAAGAAGAATTAACATAGTCAAATATTTGTATAGTAATTGTACAGTAATAAAAATAGTTTCAGACTTCTTATAAATAACGTTTAACAATTGTGCTTCAGTTTTATATCGTTCGTTAAAAGGTATATCATGTAGAGTATATCATATAAATAACGGAATAATTCTCATAATCCTCCTCTTTTCACTATCATAACATGATTAAAAATATTCAATAATGAAGAAATAATAATAACAGTTCTCATTGAACATTACAGGTTTCTCCGTAATGTACGTGTTTATATCTGCTTATTTATGAAGAATTAAACATCATTTTATTATACTATACATAATGAACGGTTAGAAATCATCGAACCCTTTTATCACTGCGGATACCGGTAAACGAGAGAGTGCGGTATGTATTGAAGTACCAGACACGAAAGTGCAGTTACACGAAATGCATCTACTTATTAACAGTAATCTACGGAAAAAGTATTACGTGATCTAATGCAATGTGCCTAGGTAACGATCCTCCTTGTATCATTAGCGTACATCCTCCTACCAACAGCAGGTGAATTACACCCACAAATAGACAGCCACCGCAGGAATGCAAATGATACATAGCAAAATTCAATTACAGTCTAGCGTTCACGCTGGCAAGATACTTTTAGCGAAATTTTACACGTCAGGTCACAATTTAATATAAATAGTCACACCATTAACGTTAACCATCAAGACTTATTACAATGATTTGGAAAAAAGCCCGTAGGTTCTTATTCGTTGAACTGCAAAATCTCAGTCTATTCCTAAAGTCAAAAATTCCCCCCGAGGGTAATTCGCAAAATTGGATCGAGATATCCCTCGACCTATCTGGTTTATCGTTGAATTTTTCGTGTTATAGTTTTTTCTGGAAAAAGCTAGTTTCACAAAATCGCGGAATCACATACAAATTCTCCATCGAAGCGTGCTTAACAGGGAATAGATATATAGAATAGATACATATTATATAGATATATGTATATAGTATGTATGTCTGTATAGAAAATATATATATACATATATATATATTGTATAAAGGAGGATGGGCCATGAGAAAGGCTATTATTATTTCTATGGAGAACACGAATGCTTTGATGGTCTGGTTCCTCGTTGGGTCGGTGAACCCGGCAAAGGTCGAGATTATTCGCGTGGATAAGGGGAAATGCTACAGAGGAACAAAGGAATGTAATTAAACCATTCGCGACACGGAGCACGAGGATGTCTGTCCAGCTCCAGCAAAAAGCCTGTACCGCTGCGGGATTGTTAGTGCCCACGGAAAAAAAAAAAAAAAAACATACTTGTCCCAGGGCAATTAGGAGTTAACTAATTGGGAAGCGAAAACCTTCCAAGCACTAGTACGCTCTAATTATTATTCACTGAACTTCTTTCTATCGATTTCGTATTAGTCGTTAGAGAAGTAAACTTTCGTTACTCTAGTTCAATTATTCTAATACAATTTTCACTGACACCAACGTGTAATTGTAATATGTATATTGATAGTGGGATATCTTTGGTGATTGGTGTAGAATATATTGAGAAAATTTTTTAATATGTCCTTGAATTTAGTTATCACCGATCAAGTACACGTGTTTCAGCAATCATACACGTCTAGCTTGCAGTTGAAGGAAGGTTGTAAATTATCGTGAAAGCCATACAAGTATGCGGGTGTGAGTATAATTGCTATATATCCATAAGTTCAAAGAACAGCCTACATCTAGCTAGTTCACATCCAACTGTACACCGTCTTTTCAGTCTCTCTGTAATCTTATATCTCGAGAGCTAGCATCACCGTCAGCGCATCAGATCCAAAGGAACACATATACATATATAGATATACATAGATATATATGTATATGTATACCTTCTTGCACAGAAGCCAAGAAAGCTGGTGCAAGAATTTGCACATGCTCAAGCGATGGATGGCAAGGAATAGGTTTCCGGGCGATAGCTCACCTTGTCGTCCGCACAGCAAACTTATCTCCTTCCAGGACCCCGTGTCCTGACCTTTCACTACCTTGAGAATAGCCACCAAAAAAGATAGTGGCGCCGCAGGAGATCGTAGCCGATGGTTCATTGAACTCGAACGTGACCATCGTGTCGTCGAACTGCTGACAGTGATTCCGACCTCTCCTCCTACCCATTCTCCCACCCCAGCTATTTTTCATTGGAAACCGTTTCGTAATCGATTGGCGGCTCATCGAATCACGGTGAAACTGTTCCTGGATTACGTAAAATACTGTGGAATCTGCAAACGCGAATTCTACCACAAAGACGAATTTTACTATAAGAAAATTCGATGAATCAATGTATCTAGAGTTTTCTTACGAAGTTAGGATACTTTAGGATAAGTATAGCAAACTTGATTAATGATTCAGTTTTTGAGATCATTCTGTAATCGTGTTTTAAACATTCGCGGAAGTATTAGGGTACAGTTTAAAGGTAAACTGATCTATTTAGAGCAACTTTGCTGATCAAACGTCGATCGCCTGACATCGTTATTTTCGTCCGCTGACGAGGCATAACCAGGTCAGCATGTTTAATGTTGTCACTGGTTGGTTAAAGCGTTAAGTGAACGCTGGCGATTCACATGATCCATTTACCGAGAGAAATCTGTACGGTATTGTGTCTTACAATCTGTTAGTGGATTTAAGGTAAACCCTATTGTAACATACGACTCCCATGCGATCCTTAATCCTTAGAGATTAGATAGGAAAACAAAGTGAATATTAGTGGGTCAATGGGATGCGAAACGAAGAATCGTGGCTTATTCCCAAGTCGTGAATTACTCTAAATAGAAATTGAAGCTAAGGAAGATAAAGACCCAGGAGTTCCCGCCGACTTCGTTATCGTGAGTAAAGTTTCATTTTCCTTAAGTAAATTACCACTGGTTGGGCCAATTCTGGGAATCGTCATGACAGGAGGAACCAATTGAGCAACGAGACCCATCAACGCCATAATTGTACAGAAATATCAGTGAAATTGATATCTCTGCATTCATGAATTTTCATGTTTCATTCGAATTAAACTAGATACAGAATTCCATAAACCACTATCAATATATTTAATTAATTAATAGTTATACTTAATTTGGTATACTATTGTATATTAAACCAATTAGAAATTAGGATTAATAAAGTACAAAATGGTGTGTATGACAGTAATATGACAGTAAATCTGAAGCTAAATAAAGTAACGTCTAACAAATAAGATATCCACATCCAATCCAAGGTATCAAGAGCGTCTTTCAGAGTATGGTTCCCCTCGCGTAGGAGGGCCAGATAACGAAAAAATTCTGAAGACCTACTCGGAAAAGACATCATTCGTACAGTAGCCCTTCCTGCAACCCGAGCAAGCAGTCGCTATAATAACCGTATTTCTGGCTGCCCAATTTTCTCTACAACCACTCTCTATTCGAGACATATTTTCCCAGAAGCATTGGTGATACCCTTGAAGGCAACGCCATCAGGAACTGCTGTTCATGTGTGCGCGAAAATTCAGCGAAGGGGAAAATAAATGTTTATGATATCAATAAAATCGGGATGTAATCTCAGTGTAAAAGAGAATCTATTTGTGTAAAGACTGCACTATTACTCCATGGAAAAAAATGAACGATTTTTGTAATATAATGTCTAATAAAATTAGTAATTCTACTAAACTTGACTGGACAATTAAACTCGAATTATAAGTACGTCAATTTTATTCAGTTTAAACTATTAAAACACCTATAAAAGTGGCACAATGCTGGATAATAGTTGCGAATAAATCGTACGTATGACAATAAAAGATAATTGAATCTTCCTATTTAGAGATTCAGTGAGCTGATTCAACGAAAATCTATTCCACTTACAATTAAATTTGATTCAATTTCGTAATAAAACTACTCAATCATAGGAATGTGTATCAAATAACAATCTTATTACAAAATTTCTACGAATTCCTTTATAGATTATTGTTACTCGTTAAAAAGTGTACATCGATAAATAATTGATTTACAAGTAATCAATTGCGTCTTGTTGTACACGTATTTCATAGACAGGATGTCTAATGATACAAGAAACAACAGTGAACAAGCTAAAACAAGAAACACTAAACACGCAATCTCCATGTCTTCATTAGACACAAAGACTACTCATTGCATTACTTACAGTAGATTATTTACGACATACTCCGTTCGGTCCGAGGACGTGGGTCATCCGAGGTTGCTCAGGGTTAACTCGTTTAACCTTCCCCCTCTTAAGAGTACCGCCCAAGATTGCAATCTACCCGATCTTCCCAATACGTCTCCACTGTGATCGCGATTTCGAGCTCGTCAATGCAAACTGTGCATATCCTTTCTAGCAAGCGCACGTCACGATCCAGTTACTCGACCCACTCGCATCTTGAACACCGTTCACGAACATCTTGGACACGTGAATCTCTGTCTACCTGCCACTGCGATGTACGTGTCGAGTCCTGACAACAGACATCAGTGCGATTTGTGCGTGAAACTGTTTTCTGAGTAAGAGAAATTCGTGTGAAATTGTGAGGAAAATTTTATTTTAATATTGCTATGTACAGTTAATCGGAAGTCGACAAATTTTACAATAGATTTGGTAACCATATTGAAAAGCTGCTTTTTGTCTTGAGTTATTTTATGATTAAAGTGGAATATTTGAAGATAATAGATTTTTAAGTGAAATTGAGTAAAATCTATTTAAGCATGAAGCGGATACTATTTAGAATGCCATGAAATATGCTGATTCGGCACAGGTCTCTCGTCAGGTCATACAAGAGGTTGCAGTAGATTTAAGACGTCTTCTTTCGTGCCTTTCTCGAGTCTCGCTTCGTGACTTGACCGCTCGATCGAACTAGACAGCAAGTCATGCCTCTCACAACAGATAATACTGTTGTACGAATTGCTCGAGTTCCGTTCCTGATACCTCGCTGGGAATATCCTTGAAGAGGATTCAACGATAAAGTAGTGAAACGCGGTCTGAATATTTGAGAAAACCTCGAAAAAATTCCAATGTTCGTCCAAAGTAGTGACGACGCGATTTTAAAAATGAACAAGGAATTTTTTAAACAGTTTCAAACTAATCCCATTTCGCCAAAGAAATAAAAAAGTTCTGCCTTAACATTCTATTGGAAAAAGTGTGAAATACTCAATTCTCAAGAAATAAAAAACTTAATTTTGAAAGAAACATTTATTTATGTATTCTATAATCAAACATTAGATTAGGATAGACGGTAAAAATCGTCAAAACTCATTGTCTAAATTTTCGACTGTTGCTTCATCAATATTGCATCATCGTTATAGATGCACTTTATTTTATGTTTTTATCAAAAATCTGATTTCAGTCATATAATACAGAGGTGGGATGATGAGGAAAGCGGACGCCATAAATTCCACTTGATATACATATATAATATATATTGTATTTCCATGATATATCGGTACGTATACATCCACTTTCGGATACAATGCGTAACATTCATTATTGTATTTTGTAGTGTATAATCATCATGTATATTTATATATTGTATAGATACATATGTTTAAAGTTGAAGAGTTCATACGGATAAATTTCATTCGAAAGATTTAGTCTTTGTAGCATCAGAAATCATAATTAGTTCGGTAAAAGTTAATCCTTTCCAACGATGAACTATCAATAATGAGTTAATTAGAACTGTCAAAATTTTCGTGTCTCTTTCATACTTATTTTCAGAAATATTTTTAATGATCAATTTGGAATATATCGTTCAAGAGGATAAAGATGCTTGGGCATAAAAAATCTAGCCATCGTCAAGAAAGTATCAGGTTTTTATTACACATCTTTTAAGTTACTTTTTTCCAAAGATTTAGTTTAATTTCAAGCATACACAATGTCGAGAAAGATAGTAGTGAAACTTTTACTTTCAAACAAAAGCCACAAATGCAAAGCAGACTAATATTTACGAAGTTGAAAATTGCATGTCATGATTAAAATGCTATTTCTTAGAATATCATCTCCATTAACTAACTTTACCTTAGATAATAAAAATTACAAAACAAATGCATCATTGTTCTCATCTGAACTCAGTACATTGGTTAACAAGAATTGCAACCATCGGATATTCCTGAGATGTACAATAATTGTAATATTGTTCATCGAGTACGATTGAATCGAAAGAAAGATATTATGTATTTGGAGTTACGCCTCGTGACAGCCTGACATCGAACAATACAATACGATACAACTGCAAACAAGAAAATTGGACGCATCGAACGTAAAAACAATTTACCGTCGACACAACATCGAACAATAGTTAGATATTGAATAAAGCTCGCAACTTACGAATAACAAGGCCCTTAATACAAACAGGAACCCGAAAAGTCTTTGGCCAAGATCATTTAATCGACTCTTACACACGAGGGAGGTAGTTACATTACAAGGGTTTGAGAGAATAAAATGAATCTCGTATCACTTAAAAACCATGGAAGACAATTTTGCGCAGAGTAAATAATATAAACTCAAAATTTGCGCATGTTCAACTCGTACATTATAATTTGTCCTTAAATAATTTGCTAATTACTCTTTCAATGAAACCTAAGCGATGGTAAATATTGTATATATTGGAATAATTCTTTTAGTACAGAGAATTAATCGCTCGCATATAAGTCCTTTGTCCTTAAGAACTCAACAACAAAATATAGAGATATTTCATCCAGGCGCGAAACTTTCAGGAGGAACCGAAGAACCGATAGGAATCGTTGAAGAGAGGGGGGGAGATACTGATCGAAAGGAAGTCGAGACGCTTTCGATGAAAGAATTGATGAGTGGTTTAGCCCCATTTCTGGAAGAGACCCATTCGCTGGCATCGGCAGTTCGAACCCCAGAGGTTGCAACGGCAGCTAGAGCTGTAGCAACAGTCGTTTCGCCGGTGATCGCAGCTCATACCTCGTTTCAAACAGCCTCGCCTGTACAGGTAGATCAACGAGGTACGTCTACTCGAGATTAGGGGAACCTTGAGAATGCCGACTAACAAACATCGAGACATTTAAGTGGAAATTGGATTTTTGGGATTATGTTGGATTTCTCTTCTGAATTATAATTTTCTAACACATTAATTATGTACCATTTAAAAACTTCCTTAAAATTTAATTAATAAAATCACTTTATTTTACCTGTGGAAATTAATGTATCTGATGCGAATGTGATAAAAATCTATTGCTACTTGAGATATTGATAGTAAGAAATTTCTCAGATGTTGTATTGTACTTGTAAGAATTAAATGTATAACAAATATTGATTAGTCTTCTATTAAGGTTCAATGGTTTTAATTAGTAATTGAATTTTCTACAATTGTGTGAGAAGTAGACTCCGAATTTTTATGCAAAATGGCCGGAATTTGATGTTACAAGTGTCTACAAATTACAAATGATTATTGAAAACACAATTTGGAATGTTTCTTGCAGTGTATAAACTTCAGAAAGGTGGATAACACGTTTTAAAAACAACTCGATACAATTTTCTATGGATAATAAAATTCATATTTGCATAAAGATCTGGAGTCTAGTGATAGGTAATACATAGTCAGTACCATGAAATCATCTAGGGAGCATGCAACTCTGTTATGGATTATCGGGTATTCTTGCAGGGAAATGAAGAAACAGGGTTGTTCGACACATTAGCATATTCCACTCACTTTTGTTGAGCAGCTCGCACTAGATTATCCAAAGCGTTATCTGCATAGTCCGAATCTATTGGTTGCAGTGAGTCTTCCTCTGTAATGAATACAATATATAATACAAATTATAACAAATGGTGTAGATAACTATTATTTAAATAAATATGTGCTTTGATGAATTGATTTTATGTAATATTCGAAATATATTATTTTATGATTAATAAAAGTATTTATTAATGTATATCAGGTTTGGACTTTAAAGTGTTTCTTACAATATATGAAACTTTTCTCGAGAAGTCTTAAAGCAGTGAAAGAATTTAAAGTCAATTATATTGCTTCATCAAATTACAATGGTATGAACTGTGCAATTCAAATGTGATATGATGCTGGGGCTTTACAATCTTTCTGTAAAAGAACTTAACATGAATTTAATTTATTTCAATTTCCTTCCAGACGTCATCTACGCAACAATTTTCCAGTAATTTCAATTTATTCCATTTAGTGTGTAATACTTATTTGATTGAGCACGTTATTGATAGTCATTTTCAAGCTTAACAGCAATGAAAGAAATTGTATAAACGATAAATACAAGCCTCTCTCTCTCTCTATTAGGACCAGATCTGTGCATATAAACGTATACTGCATATGTATGCAAACTATTGATCTATACCGCCTGTTGCTTATTACCTACATATGTATATCATGTGTGGAGGTTTCAACAAGTATCAAGAATGAAAGAAATACGAGTAGGAAATACCAATAAAAGCAATAAAACTCTGGCTGGTCGTGAGGAATAACAAAATGAAAGAAAAACAGTTTTCTTTTGAAATAGTTCGACATATTAAATTCAATATTATTTTTTAATTATTCGTCGTGATATAAGGATTTAAAAAAGTGGTACTTATTAAGAAAAAAGGAACGAGGAATATTATCAGAGGTCGAATGAAAACTGTTACTATTGACAACATTTTTTCTACTAATCTTGAAAAATAATCGGCTGCAGCTAAATTGGATCTTTTATAACATGTCCTTGACTATATCATTCTTCACAATGTTCACTTTATATTTATCACAATCCTGATATTAAAGAAAAAGAATATAAGAATCTTGCAATAATATATTTGTTAATAATAATAATGCATGTAACACAATCAAGAAGAGAATACTACTGTTGTTCATTGTTTACGCATTGCAGTATTCTCTAAAATTTTGTCCAGATAGTTTATCATCCATAAAGAGTTTCCGTACCAAGTTACAAGTTATAAATCAATTATCTTCACCACGAACTACCAAGCGAAGCTTTTTTTTAATTTCACTCAACTTCGTTGCAAGCAAATTCGATGAACTAATTACATTAAAATATCAATGTAGAAACTTCCCTAGTATATTAAAGTTTTCTTAAAGTAGACGAGAGAAAAAGAAAGAAAATGAAATTTATTGTCAATAATGTGAATCTTTTAGTATAACGGTTACTCGTTTTAATACAGATAATTAAAGAGAAAACTTTTATGACTCGATAGAAGATTCCAATTAATTATAGCTGGAAGATAAAAAATTTTGGTGAATTCATTTTGGAGCAGATTCGAGAAAGAAGAGCATGCAATGACAATCTGTTATCTGACTACGTCCACTTTGTCCCGGAACGACAGTAATTCCATCAGGAGCCCGGGGGATTAAGGTAATCTTAGGAACCACCCCATTCTTACTCTTCCTGGTTCACAACGCCCGAGGGATACCAGCAATGTTTCAATATTCCTTCTACCTGGCACAATAGCTGCAAAAAATTCGACTTTTTTCACCCGAAATTCATCTTTCTCCAATTTGCAAGATTAACGAATAAAAATAAATACATATTGAATCTTCGGAAATGTATAATATTTATTCGTATTTCTAACTGTTTTCATAAACAGTTTATAATTAACTTTTAATTAACTCCTTTTAGTTAGTTAAATATATGAATATCCATGCGTACCAATTACAAGGCATCGTGGCATTTTCGAGCTTTATCTCACACGTGTACGCTCGTATGTACTTCGCTTCATTATTAATTCCGACCCATTTGACACTGGAGTTAACGTGAACTTTAATTGAACCTCCGTGAGTATACGTCGTTGCTAATTGGTACCGAGACCTACCATTTCCAACCAATCAATTGGTCGTCAATTAAATAATTCTACCTCTGAATTTATATACAACGGTGATTGGCAAATCGAAACGTGTGATGTGTTTCTGTAATCACGAACTATTTCACATAATTTTTTAAAACAAGATAATCTGACAAAAAATAACACTTTTCTAAGGATTTTCCCAACGCCATGGGAAACATTTTGCGAATTGTGCTTTAAAATGGAAATTGTAGAATATCGAAAATATTTTTAAAATGTACATAATTTTGTCCGGAGTACAATAATATGCTAAAATGTCAGTGTATATGCATAATATGCTAAAATTGTAATACTGCTTTAAATTTCCGGGGACGTATCGAAAATTATGATAATACTTGTACATACATGTCAAACTGAAACGTGTTTGAACGCCAAATGTAAAACTTTGCAACTCATATTCGAATGGAGATCCTTTCAGATCTACATATGTCGATGCACGCAGATATCGCTAGCAATATTTCCATACGGTCTACTATGTTGCAATTGCACATATGTATATCCTAAATATCACGTAGGAAAGTTGCAATTTATTTGATCAAACAAATAACGTTATCTTAGCATTTGGAAATTGCCAAAGTATATTTCCATTGTTTTGAAGCATTAATTAAATGACGTAGGCGGTATGTGACTGAAGTCTTTGGAAAACCCTACCTCACGATCTACTGCAACGAAGCCCCGAAATTAATTAAACCTGCACGCAATTAAATTACCAATGAATTGTCTTGTCAATCGCAGATTCATCACCTTCTGTATCGTGTTACTCGTTGCGCAATACCTTGGCGTAACATTAATGCAGCTGAATACATTGTCCAGTAGTTGTATAGAAAAACAGGAGACGTTACAACCGAATTTTTTTTTAAAAAATACATATCAGACATCTATTGGATTAAAAAGTGTTTTATAAGAAAAATATCTGTACTTCCGTTTTAACAGCTTTATAACAAAATGTATAAATTACAGTATTTTTCAATCGAATAGAATTGCTTATATTTGATAGTTGTTTCTGCAAGCAATTCGCAATTTAATAATAGTAATTCATTTGCAAATGAATTTTGCTAATATCGAGTCCAAACGTTGAATTTGAACTTCATTCATTCTCTTCGCATGCGGATCGGCATACGCGGACTTACACTACTCGTTACCTGGATGTCACAATGCAACATTGTATAGAGCGATAAACTATCAGAACTACGATCAATGGAATATTGAACCGAGAACTTAATTTATTAATTCGTAATCGTTATAGAAAAAGAACCAAAAGTTAGCTAATTACAACGTTCGTTAATTACAATAATCATTCATGAACTTATTAGAAAGATTTATTTTAAAAGTTCAACGTGAAAGTCAAATTAATGAGTATCTTTTAAGAACCGTACAGTTGAACCACTTTTTGGAGGTTCCGGAACAAATTAGACTTTAAGATGATATAATTGCTAAACAAGTTTTAAATATTCCACTGTATTCAAAAAGCCTTTGCGAGGCAAGTTAATAAATCTGAGGCCCAATTACTGAAAAAGTTCATTATAAATGAGTTACAGGGATTAAAATGCTGTCGTTGAATGGCTGAAATATTGGCGAGAGGCTTTAAATACGACGCGTCCGGCAGTTAAGTCCCTTGACAAAGAAATTCACAACCAACATCAAGCTTTTATTAAAATGTGGTTTTAAGGAAATAGACCTGCATAAAATTAAAAACTCTAATATATTCTATAGGGTCCTTGGACCCGTTCGATCTGCTATGTTTTAAATATACCACAATTTGCATGCAAATTAGCCAGGCTCTTACTATCAAAGCAGACAAATTTCTAGAGTACACGAATAGAATCCTTAATTATTTCACTGTTCTATATCTTTGTAAAATATAATGCAGGTTGAAAAAGTATAAACTGTATGTTTATAAACTGTATAAAAATCCACAAGATATACAAGACAATTGTTATTTTAGTTCAGTTTAAGATATATTTTTTAATATTACTTAAATTTTTTTCTCATTAATTCTAGCAAATGAATTTTAGGGGTGTTCAATCGGACACAATTAAAAAGAAATAATTCGTATAATTTAAACAGCACACTGAAGTATCTAAATGGAATATACTTGATTAGAGAGATAAATTGCAATTAATTTCACGAGTTTTTTTTCCGTATCAGTCTAATGATAGTATGCAAACTCCAATGTATGAAAAATCAGGCAAAAGTAATAAAGCGTTTACCTCGTTAAAGTTAGTCATTTCCAAAAAGCTAGATTGGGTCCGGCAGTAAATAGCTGGTTTACTGTCGCAACATCGTTAACTTGGATATAAAGTCGATTGCAGCCGCTCACGGACAAGGTCGCGTCTACATCGAACTTGCATTGCACCCCAGGAACTTAAACTTCCTGATAGTAACCACACCTTAATCGGTTCAGGATAAAGTCATACTATTCGTATTTAAACCTTACTCGTCCTACTGCTGCTATCGACTAATCCAATTTTTATGAGAATAAAAAAGTGTTCTTGGTCAAATATTATACAAAAATCAAATAAATTTCGTTACACCCTACACAAAAATAGGATCAGAATTTTACAAATCTTTTAGTTTCTTCTCTGCATAACTTTGTTTATCGAATTATCGCAAAAGAATTATATTTCTTATTAGCTCCTATTGAAACAAGATAAAATTTGTTGAAGTAAACAAATAAGATGATACGGTTTTAGAGATTTTCTTTATCAAATTTCCAAGAACCGATTACAATTGATTCATCTTTAGAATAGAACGTTTCTACCTGGAAGTGATTTATTTACGATCATACCTTCGATTCACAGGATTAAAGTACACCACTTAAGCAATAAGATAGACCAATAAGAATCGAATACACAAGATCACGCAGTAAAAGTAAAAACGATACTATATGGGATATATCTACTACTTAAAACACACTGCAGGCAAACACATGAAATCTCGCCATAGAGGATATATCATACTAGCGTTACTCACCATCGTCAAAATAGGGGTTCCCAAGGGTCCTGTCAGCAATGACGACGACCAAGCAGATCAGCCAAATTAGTCCGAACTTCATCTCTCCTATCGTCCGTACGGAATATCTATCGCAGTATGTCAAAGACAAACTGATGTTGTACTTGGTACGTTGTTGCGTGGTGTCGCAGTGACGGTGGTAGGATGCGTCGCGTGAGTCTGCAGCTCGCGTTGGTGCCCTTCGCTGTGCGTGGCCAGGGTGCAAGTGAGGGTTCCACGTCGCGCACCTAGCTTATATAGACGCGGGAGGCGTGGCGATTCGCCCCCACGACGATTCTCCGACCGAGAGTGAGATTCCGGATCAGTCTTCGCAGCGGTTCCACGCTCGTTCGCGGTCTCTGGATACCGTTCTCCCTCCCTTATTCCTGAAACGGGTCTCCGATGTCACCCTTACTCTGTATTTCTCGCTTTTTCGCGGCTCACGATCGACGCGGTGGAGGAGGGATTTACCGCTGTCCTTCGATGTGACGAACAGTGGCGAGCCACCCTTGGAGCAACTGGTTGCGAAGCAACTGGTACCCTCACTGCTGCGTCTATCGTCCTTAACCCTGGATTTTCTTATATCATTGCCAAGCCAAGAACTAGTCGATTCTAGGAATTTTTACAAGTATTTGGGAAAGAAACTTGAAACATATTTTAATCGCTTATGTCACGTATGTTACTGTTTCCTTTAATCTAGAAAATCGGATACAGTCCGCCCCCGATTTTTTTTACAAAATTCTACTTGTTTTACCTGATTCTTAGTTTTTCTTCTATTACACGTTTTACACTTTGATTAATCGAATGAATTTTCATATTTGAAATTGTTATTTTTTATACAGATTCCCTTAATTTTCTACTTTTCAAACGGTATAGTATTTTGTCCAGCTGATTTCCATTTTTGCCTGATTTCATTATTGTACATTGCTATCACGGTATTGGAAGAAGATGCGATTATAAATTCTGCAATAATGTTAGTGATTTTTGTGCAGCATTCTAACAATGCAAATTTCAAATGCAGATTGTATACATTGGGAAATATCAATGCGAATTTGCTTTGTGCTACTTTTCAATGTGTATCCTGGAGAAGCAAATATCATTCATATGAAATTACGAATAAACACAATTCTCAAACAGTCTAAGAAAATCGTAGGTTGAAGAAATGGATCACTCGCGATTGGAGCAGACAGGAAGAATAATTCGTTCTGTTAAAACTAGTTTACTAGTTAATTCAATGTATAATAGAATCCTTAACAAGTTTCTTCAATATATCTTTTCCAATTACTTGATCATTGATATTTCAGATTTCTTAAAAAATGAGGGCGTCGTATTTGCAATTATTAAGAAAATTGTGGTTTCTGAAATTTCTTTTATTGTTCTCGGAAAATGTTTCGAATATATTCGAGAAAAGCTTGTGGATAAATGTATGTGGCATGTGTGCATGTGACATTTCCGAATACTGTTTTGATATATCTACATATTGTATATATATGGATTGCCTGGTAACGCTTCCGGTGCTCTATTATTGAAGCACCATAAACGTTTGCGTATTATTAATGGTCTGCATTTATTGGTACCCGAAAGTAGATATTTATGCGTATACCCGCAGTACGCAGAAAAGGGAGAAGCAGAATGCCACACTTTTCAGAAGCTCGAACCTTAAGCGAAACGTATGTATCATTCTTAAAGTCATAGAAATAAAGATATGTCTACATATAGCTCCTATTGAACCATATATTTTATAGCACCCTTTTTTTAGAGAAAACGTACCGAGTGGATTACTCATATAAGTATGAGCAACGATTATGAAAATTTATTCGGCACTGTTAGAATTTTTTTCCTCTACCTTCTTATTTTATCTTAAATAACTTTGAAATATATTCGAATTATCTTTATATTGTAGATTTATATTATACTATATGTTATTTAATTTACAACAATTAAAACAAATCTTTAATCGTCATTTTGTTAAAGATTCTGTTCAGTCTATTATTTTTAAAGAATTACGAGTACACCAGAAGATACCACGTCCTTGGATTTAGATAATGGAAAACTATACAGATAGCTATCCCATTAGGCGTTACAAATGAGCCAAATACTTTTGTCCCTGTCTACGAGTAGAAGAGACTTGCGAAAAGTTTCACAGTGGTGAAAGTTTAAGAATCGCCAATTCCAAAGGAAGTGCGCTCACTCTTTCCCATCCTCTAAGTTTCAACGAGTGACGAGTCCTTTTAACGTTGATTCTCTACCACTTCGAAATTCTCACCAAATGAACACGGCGAATTCCATTCTGCTTGGCTCGTTAAAAGTTAAAACGCACATCTGGTGCGAAGTTTACGACGTGTGTGTCTATACTTATTGAATTTTCTAACAAGTACACTTTACTGATCACCAGACTAAACAGGTCGAACAAATGGACATAAGGTGCCATCGACAAAATGCTATTTTTATTCCAACTTGTGAAATATCTATTTATGCATTTCGCAGACGGAAATCGTGTGTAACAATTTCCGATGACTAATAATAAACCTTTCTGCGTTGATAATAAAATGACAATTGTATATCAGTTATTGAATTGAATGTAATTTCGAAGGAAATTATCTAACCAATATAATAAACTAAATCTGAGAATTAATGTGCTTTTAAAAATCAAGGATTATCTCGTAATTTTAAATTCAAATAGCATTGCTAAAATATGATTAAAATTCATATATAAAAATCATATTTTCCTAAAAACTTTTTCTTTTTAAATATTTGTATGCAAGCACAATAAATTGTGTTTATTTATTCGTTGCAGTTAAAGTGGGTGACGTATTGAAAGCAGAATTGGTGAAATCTAACAAATAAATAAACAAGTGGAGAATAAATAACGCGATCTACAGTAAGATTTGATTTATTAGCCAGGCTAGTAAGCGAGCTTGAATGAAATATCGGAAAACCGTATGGAAACAAACCAACATGGAAATTAGCGAAACGTAACAGGATGAAACTTGCGATTCATAAAAAAAATCTTCGGTAAAAAAAAACATAGAAACGGTGGGGTTGGGGATCCGGGAATTCATTCATACGAGCATTAGCTACTGCCACCCACGTGTTCACCTACGTAATATCGGAGAATTCTCATCATACGAATACATCATTATCTTGCTATTTTCAAACAAATGTAATATTTATAAAAGATACCACGGAATAATTTTTCTCAAAAAATGTTAAATTAACTTAAATCGTTATCTTACGTCAAAATATGTACTATTAAGATTTTTCTATGTAAAATTGGAAGGCCAAATTATTCAGAAAAAAACTACTAAAAAAATCGGCAATGATCTCCAAAGTACTAATAAATCATTTTCAGTCTTTTAGTATTTGATTTTGAGGTAGTTGGAAATTTGATTGACACTGATCAGTAAAAGTTTGACAGGTTCAGTGTTATCGACTTACTAAGTACTTAATAATTTTACAAGTAATTAAATAAGTTTGATTAATTTGTCACAGACTTAACATTCATGGTAGGAAGTAGAGTACAAGGCTCCAATGTCCAACACTGCAATTCACCCCTTTTTCTTATTTAATCCTTGTACAGTTATTTAAGTTCCTTTTAAGAAATATTCATAAGTTACAAGGAACTTACCAAATTGGACTTTATAATTCCTTAGTGATAGAATACATTATCAATAATCAATAATAACTTGCTACCCTTTTCTGCTTGTTATAAAAAGAGAAGAAAATAAAAAACATAAAACTAGTAATATACATTTAAAAACTTTTATATATACGTATGTATCTAGAGATTAATATACAAAGGAACGTATATTCAGGATAAACGAATGTTCAGAACAACTTGCTAACGTTACTCGCATATCTCATTCAAATTTTCTCGTCAGGCTGTCAATATTAGTGTAGAACGTGCTGTTTTCGATATAAGCGATGTTTGAAAACGATATAAAATATTTGCTGACACATTCCAGCTTTACATTCGAGCAAACACTCGCGTGAATTGCCTGGCAGATTTTAGTAGCCACAGGCTCATCAATTTCTTGCCCCGTTGAAGCGAGAAAAAGAGACCCGTATTCTCTGCTATAGTTAGGATGTGCTCTACGTAATTAGTGGACCAGTACAATTATTGGTTAAATATAGCTAGGAGGAAATATAGAATTTGTTTCATTTAACAGTTCTTCCACTGGAGAATATAAAAATCTTGATTTTCACGTATCCAAAGTGGATTAAAGGAGCTTTTAACGTATTCACCATTATGTAATTTTAATTCGCTTTTGTTTTTTTTTTAGACACGTGTAGTTAGCTTCATTGCAATGAGAGCTTCCTATTCGAAGATTTAAATTTCGTAGGAATTTCTTCAGTGTACTCAGATGTCTCGACGATATTTTCGCACGTTTGCTTCGAATAATAAATAATCGAAGATCATACTTCATTCTCTGAAATGAAAAACCTGAAAATTGTAGAACTACACTACTTTTTTTCTAGATGAAATACAATTAATAAAAAATGTGTGAAAAGTCAGAATATCTTAGGAACTAATATGGAATATTTAATTCATTTAGATTATAGACCAAATCGTAGAATTCAGTGAAGGAAGCAGACTAAATTTAAAAATAGAATCCAATTTTCCATTAGAAAATTCAAGCGATGCAGCGATGAATAGAGTTAACCAATTATGTTAACAAGCCTCCCTTGATGCATAAGTTAGTGACAGTTTAATTAATTCCAAAGGACGAGGCGATTAAATCTCTGCTGCTTTATCCCTTTTCCTGCAATTTCTAAACTAATTAGAAATTCAAGAACAGCCAATGAATCAATGGTTTGATTAATTAAATAATTGATTTATTTAATAATACAATACAGATTATTAATAATTATTATTCATGAAGATTTGTAATTTGTAATGTACTTTAATATTTGAATATTTTGAAACTTCCATTTACCCAAATACAATATATGTCAGATTCTATAAATAATTCTTTATAAATCTATACTCTTGAGTGATTCTTCTTAAAAAGAAAGAAAATTTAGCTAGAAGATTCCGTAAGCTATTTGATTCTTCCCCTCGTTATCTCACCCTTATGTACACCTTGCAAGCACACTGCCCACAAATAGACTTCCCGATCGAATGATGACAGTAATTAGTAGCTCCGAATGAAAGGACCAGAAATACGAGTGTCTTTTGTCAGTACAAAGGGGGGAAAAAGAAGAAAAGAAAAGTAGGGCGGGTTCGACGAAAGGGAGGATGGGAATATCTTGGAGTATAGTCCTGAAAATGGCACGTGGATAACAGTGGACACTCAAGGGTCGCTTAGGAAGCCAGCTGTTGGTGGTGAACCGTGGGTAGTGAACGATGACACAACTTTCCTCGATATTGCTTATTCGAAGCAAGAAATTCGGCAACGTGACTGGGGACTCGTCTCACGTAGTCGAGAGAGAATATCTCTGACCCCTGACGATCCAATTTAAAACTACTGCTACTGTTTACATTAGAGGGACCTGGAACCGTTCGCCTAACGCACACCACAGTTTTCGTTTACTTAATCCTCCATACTTGGGTTCTTCGAAGTTTTGTTGAATCTTTGGGTTATGGGATTTTATACATAATGTACATGTTAAAATGTTCTACTTTCTCCAAAAGTTCCATATATCGCACCCTCAGTTAAAAATATTCAGAATAACGAATTACGCGGGAAAATGTCGAAAGTCGATAATACAAATTTCATTGATTTATTTTCTCGATTATGATAATTTTTATACCTGTGAAGATTATGAGAAGTGGAGAAACTTAAAAAAAGGTAGTTCTTTAATATTAAATATAAGAAATAAAAGTCTTTCTATTTATACTTTTCCTTTATAGAACAATATATAATTATGTTGCAAAATTTACATGTTTTCATCCAACTGCTGTTCTTCTTATTGTTAATAAACATTATTCTATAATACATCAAATTACAATTTCCTTACACAATATATTTATTTATTATACATGATATTGTATAAAAAGTGTTAAACAATGTATAATTATATTATAATTTTAGAAGATAATGAAACTGCTAGTAATTGCGATGCTACTATACAATAGTTTAGGAGTAATAATAGTGTCTGTGACAATTGTTAACTATCGGAACTATTAATAGGCGACGCTTACTCGTGCTTTTAAAATCAAGAGAAACGTGTCGAAAAATAGAAAAATGTAGGCGAGGCACATTGAGAAGGGCACACCTTTAACAGAGAAATTCGATGTGCCACCCCTAATTGGCGTTTATAGTACACGAGGGTGCCATGCCTCACCCGCTGTAATATCGCTTGTATAATGAGCGACAGGAAACCGGAGAATCGGTAGACGTCTAAAACAGACTTTCTTTTCTTGCCCTTCGTATCCTATCGAAAATTGGTGGTGGTATTGACGTCATACAATTTTTATAACAGGAAATCCTGTAAATTAAAATCGCACAATCTTCAATTGTATGAATATAAATTCAGTTCAAAGATACGATATTCAATAGTCGACAAAGATACATAATAAGACATATATATATATATATATATTAACTTCATGCGGTCAATTGTGAAAATGTTTGTATTTTGTATAAAGATTAAAAATGTTGCTGGAAATAGAAGATGAAACCCGTGATTTTGTGACAATTTACAAGAAAGACTTCAAGCCGAAAAAGACACAGAAACTAAAAGAATGCCGACTACGTCCGGAGTATCGTCCCCCATTGAATATTTTGAACGGAGCTTACGAACAATATCTCAACACTCGACAGAAAAATGTATTATTACCTGAACACGAACGAAGGGAAGATCCAGAAGAATTTCTCTGCACGGTACCAATTTTTTATAATAATTTCATCCAGAGTGCATTTGAAACTTGTACACGACACAATGTTTACCTCATTGAGCAAAATTCTTGTATTAGGAAATCGTATATGTTACAAATATTTTAGTTTCGATGAATTTAAAGTTACTCGATACACATGGCTAATATAACAGAATTCAGATTCACAACAGATATCCATGGTTAAAAAAAATTCTTCCGAAATCGGCGCCTGATGAAGAATTAATAGAACGAAAGAACAAGGAAGTAACAAAATCTGTGTATCAATTAGAATATTGCGGTTCTGGTAATAATTACAATAATAATAATAAATCTACCATTTTCGAAATCTTGTTTAAAGACATCTTATTAAGTAGTTCTCTTTAAAATCAGAGCTTCCTCGTAAAAAGAAAAGTGTAGTTTTACCGGCAAAATGGATTATAGGAGAAACAATTCAGAGAAAATCGTATCGCAATCCCAAGATACTGGCCAGTGAGAATTTTTTGCGGGTAAATCGATTTAAAAAACCATCTGACAATTTAGTTCCCGATCCGAAACAAAGGGAGATCCTACGTATTAGGTAATTGTAGACATATTTGTAATTATTAGTGAAATAGTAAAATGCTCAAAGATATAGAGATTGGTAAAAATATTTTATGAGTTTTTTTTTATAGGACTGGAGACACGGAGTACAATAGTATCATCGATACTACAGCAAACAAGGTATTAGGAGATTCTGTATTAGGAAAACCCCTTCCAGTAATATTCCGAAGTGACGCAGAGCCTTTGGAATCTCCAAATACATCAGGATACTTGGTTTTGCCATCCCAAATATTTTAATTTCTAATTAAAGAGTCAGAAAATGTGTGTTTTATAAAATAAACACACAAAAATTAAATTATAGGTAACACATGAAAAAAAACAATAGAAATGTATGTTAGAAATATGTAATTTACACAAAGATCAAGAGAAAAATCTAATATATGTATCAACCGACTGAAATTAGTATAAAATGAAAATTCTTTCGACTGTACACATTTAGTCACCTTAAAGATTAAGTATTTTTAATATTCGCGCTGTTTAAATTAAACTGACAGACATTCACACCCACCCTATACTGTTAGATTGTCTTCTAGATCGTTCGAACATTTATTTTTACGAAAAAGTTATTTACAATTATGATTTGCCACAGACTCATTTCCACAACTGAATTTTTTTCCCCGACTCTCTAAGTCGGGTATTTCATTATTCCTTAAAATAATATACAATATATGTATATTCGACGTTCGATCGGATTCACTTTCTTACAATAGGTGACGCGTAAATCAATAATCACTGTTCGTGTAACACTGGCAAAATTACTTACACAGTAAGTAATTCGCAATAAGTCTCTCGAAGGTACTGTGAGTTAACGAACATTAAAATTTCATTTTATAGAAATTGGATGTAAGACATGTGACGAGGAAATTACAGTTAATCAAGAACATTAATACGATTAAATTATGCTCCTTCACAGCTGGCAATTCATACTAGTTAGAGTATGTGAATAATGAACATCGATGTAGTAGTCTTTTTTTTTTCTTCTTTCTTTCTTTTAAGGGTATAAATCTTGAAATTAATTCGGAAAACCTTTGAGAACACGAAACAGTATATAGCCTCACTTCTCATCAGAGCCAAAATAGATATCATCTCAAGGTTAACCACGGTATTTACATAAGTCACTGCACATATACTAAACACATTTTTTTTATACCTTAACAGTTAACTGCACGCCGCATAAAGCTTTTTTTCTAGACTAAAGTAATTGTACTTGCACCCAAAATTACACACGAAGTCTTATATTGCTCTATACCCGCCTCGCTCGCTTTCTCTCACTCTCTTTCACTCTCACTCTTCGATTTTTAATCCAAGTTTCACTGGAAGTTAACAATTTTCCATCTAGAAATTATCCTAAAAATTGTACCCAACACGTGACAAATAATAAATTACAATTCAGTCTCTCAATCCGAAGCATCGATACATCAGATGAAACTTAATTTCCCGTTGACCTCGGTAACACACATGTCTGATGATATGTTATTACAAATAATGTACGCGATTGAAACGATATCATTATTGCATAAACAATTCGAATTTTTGGCGCCAGTATCTCTTGGCACGATTATTCGGACGTAAGATTAAACACTACGACACTTGTTACCCAAGTCCATTTTACGGATACTAAAAATTCTAATAGAAAATTTAACTTGTATATTAGTATGTACAAATGAAGAAGCAGCTCTTTTTTTCTTTTTTGCGCTTAGCTATTCTAGTGCTTCCGTTTTTTTTTTTTTTCATCGAAATGAAGAATATTTACACAATGTCTCAGGGATATAAACGCAAACACGAAATGATCGTCACTCAAACAACCCTTTCCTCTTTCGAATTACATTCCCCGTGATTCTCAGTCTGATCGTAGTTAATCTATCTACATTAGGCGGGTGTTTGAGGTAACAATGTCATCTTCCGAGATCATATCTTGCAGTGGAATCCCTTGCTTCTGAAAAAAGTAGTATAAATTTAAGTAGAATGTATCGTGAAATATTACAATTTATTTAATTTGATGATTTACCTCGATGACAATGGTGGGCGTCATGTTATCCGTATCGTGGTATTGAACACCTACGTTGCCTCCTGCGATTGCTATAGTGCGAACGGTATTGGTGCTGGTCGATGTTGTGATATGTTGGGCGATCATCGCGTTTTCATTTGCTCTACTGCAACCATTACACTCTTATATGCGAAAAATTGTTCATGAGACAACTATATTCGTATTATGCAGCTAAAAGTTGCATATATAGAACACAGTTAAAAGAATTACTTACCTTCGCTTCTTAACTTGACCCGAATGGAAGCGGCCACCTTCGCCACGAATTCTGTTCATTGCGTGTCGATGACGAGACTCGTGGAGGTATTTCTGTGAGTCAAGACGCCAGATATAGTAGTCTATATATGTCAATGATTAAGAAAGAAAGTTACAATTTATGAGAAATTTAACATACAGGTCGCTCCTTGGGAATTTTCCCTTCTGCTTCCAATTTCGCACGTGCCTGACGGCGTTTCAATATGCGCCTATACTGTTTTGCATTTACGTAGAGGGGTTCCTCTTCGAGAAATTCTGCATTTGGTAACGCTACTCTTTGAAACTGCGTCTGCCCAGTATTACCAGGCACCATCTATGAATTCACAAATCAAGATAGTAATTAGTATCGTAGATTGTATGTATCGACAACCAAAAAACCTACAAACATGCGTCGTCATGTGCAGTGGAACGTTATTGTGTACGGTGCATATAAAAAATCAAGACTACCGATATATAGTATAGTCTAGAAGGTCTGTGCACAGCACTGCGTTATTTTGACCAATGTGTCTCATTACTCACTACAAGTCAGTATAATGAATACATAATGACTGTGTAAGTGAAAAGAGACTTTTCTTAAGTAATCACCATGACAACATTTCCTGCCTGAGATGCTGTTGCAGTTGGACTAGCCAATGGCTGGACGGGTGCCGTACTCGCTGCGGTCGTCGTTGTCTGTGAGGTTGTTCCTGCAATCTGCATCAGGTTTCCATTGATGTTGATTACTGTAAACGAAAGACAACGTGTGTTAATACATATCTAAAACAATTCGGCAGAATAGGGATGGACTATACCGCAAAATCCAAGCGTACTCTAAAAACATACCAGTAGGTTGTGCCTGTTGAACCTGTCCTTCTAATTGAACCGGTTGATAGATGTACGTTTGTCCATCCGGCGTTTGAATAATCTGAGGCGTTTGTGGCTGTTGAATAACGATTTGCTGACCCGTGCTGGTCAGACTGGATACTGGGACAACTTGAATTTGTCCATTAGGCGCTGCGACTTGAATCGCTTGAGGTAGCATCATAGCTTGACCACCTTGGCCCATTTGAACGACTTGGACAGTTCCTCCGGCACTGCCAACCACTACTGCCTGCCCTTCCCCTAACTGCTCCATAACGCCTGTCTTCTACGCCAAGCATCAGAATACAATACAGATATTAAAATGGAAAATGAGCATCGCCAAAAAATTGTAAAATAGGAAGATTCCAATCGGGAGATCCTAAATGCAGATTAATACTACTTAAACTTATCTTGAGCATACACGCACAAGATTAGATTTAAAACTAGAAGAAACTAATGTATAGAATAAGCCGAATGAGAGAGTGAGAATGCTCCGTTAACACATCGCTAACACACTCGACCAATGGAAAGGAGTGGGGGATGAAGAAAGAGAAATTTTCTAATGTTGTCGAGGAAGGTTAGAATGAGGAGCATCAAGGGTCAAGAAGCGAAACGCAAAGAAGCTTAGCTCTATTTGCGAATAATAGGAAACTGTAGGAAATCTACCGCCAACGTGGCGAGGAGCACATTGAGAGTACACGTGCGAACGATTAGGCACGCGGGAGAAAGAGCATGAGGAATCGAGGCCAGACGGCAATGATCACCTTCTGTCGAGTATGATCTGGGCAGGAGGAATATTGTGTCCTGTTGACGATGAGCTGACATTCGTAGCATCCTGATCAAGTGGCAGGTGCGAAAGGGCGAAACACGCAGAGAAACTTGGCTCGAGGATAGTCTCTGCGTACGCAAACGGAACGCTCCAGACTCGGTCACGGAACGACGCGGATTTCGAGGGAGAAACTCTCGTCTCGACAAACATGGCCGTGCGAAGAAGCTTTTTCGACATTGCGAGGATGCGAACTCGCAAGGAGAACAGTCCGTAGATCGAGAACACTTAATCGTACGACAGTGCGCGGCTCTACGCGTACCCCGTTGATGTTTGATAATTTGTGGACTTACATTGGATATTTTCGTGGGCACTTTCCCAATGATTGGTCGGCAAATTGAGGACCAATGGTCGGCGATAGAGAGTCCTCGGCTCTTGTGTATTGGTGGTACTGAACGGGGGGACCTGCCAGTCCGATAGCAGCCCGATGCCAGACCGGTCGATGCCCCTCCGCGCCTTGTGGATCTCAGCCAATCGACTCTCTTCGTTTATCCCCACTATTACCTTCCCGCGCTCTCGTCAAACTTCGCGCGTTTATAACGGTTTGTTTCGCGCTTGTGCTTCGAATTCCTCCAATTCCTTGAGATTCTTTTGAAATTATATCTATTTGTTGCTATAAGCTATACTAAAATTAGAAAATTTATATGTCACATTCTTAGCCATCTTAAACTTTTACACACAAAAGGAGTGGATATAGGAATACTAAAGAGAGAGTAAGAAACAAGTATATTAATATGAATATGTTTTGCATAGTGTTTTACAGGCCGAAGTTTATACCCTTTGTTTCCTGTTAATAAATTCAATTTGATAATTCATATTCCTTACAATTGTAATCGCTATAATAGAAATCACTACGGTGACTCTTCAGCTTCCACCTCTTGTATACTCACATTATCTTATGCACTATCGCTACTATAGATGTCCGCATGCAATATCGCCTAATAGCATACAAATATACACGTATATAATATACCTTTTCTACTAGTCTCTGAAACAAGAGATGAAAACTGCACAGCCTTGTAATTTAAAAGAAAGAACAAAAAATTCATAACGAACTTATTTATACATACAAAGGATCAATATATCTTTCGCGTGTCTTTTCTCTTTGTAAACAAACTTTGAATGCAATGCAAAATACTACTAATAATACAGTAGTTCCATTACGGTGTGTCTTACAACAAAATATCTAATGAAAATGTGCCGTCTACTTTAAAAAGTTCTTTTATGTTTGATATTGCATTTTTGAGTTTTCCCACGTTTCGATGTTTAACAAACGTGGAATAGCGACACTCGTGACATTAATGAGAATCTATTTATATAAGAGTAGTAATGCAAAACTGGTTCCTTATCAATTCAATAATATTCATCTTCACTGTTCAATATACAATGATACTGTAACATTATGTTCTTACGTTTTGCAATTTATGAAACATTTACAAAATAGGCTTCTCGTGTTTCACCTTTTAAATTACGTCTTTAGTTGTTTACAATTAACAATGAAGTACCTTTATACAATATCGTATAGAAGTTTAGCAAAAACACGCCGCAGTTCGATTCGCATGTAAGAAGCTTGTTTTCTCGGCGAATTCGAAACTACTAAACAAAGCATTGCCTTGAGACATTGTCAAGCTAATTGAAACAGCAGTAATCAACGTCAACATTCCGAGTAACACGTTGCACCGTAACAGGCAATCGACATTTTGTATTCGAGTAAACTCCTGATGAAGATCAGACTTAGATATCGGGATATCGCAAATTCATATTGGAGAAATGCGCGTTTTTCATTGTCATGTGATCAGTATTTCACTCTAACCGGGTTTTACTATAACCCAGCCGAGGAAATACTATAAGATCACGATAAGAAAGGAACAACCAAATCCTCCTTGTGTTCGACTTTTACGTCAGCTAACGCTGTCACAGCCTTGTTGAGCATGTCAGTAATCTGCAAAGAGGTTTTCATTTACGATACAGAGTATTCGCTATCAGTATTTTTAATGTTGTTAAAGGGATATTAGCTTACCAGCCCATGATCCCCAGCGTCGAGGGGTTCCGCCGATAGAACTCTTTCCGGAGCAGGAATATCTTTGAGAAGGCAAGACATGTTATCCGGCAGTTTGATACCACCCGCTTCGATGCGCTTTGAATATGCATGAGATCTATCCATATACTCGTGTTGCTCTAAATTATGCGAATCCAACGCACCAACGTCTATCACATTCCTGAAAATTTGATTAATCTTAATTTTGGAGTAAAATCGTAAATAACTGTAATCCTCGATAATATTATATAATAAAGCAAGGCACAACTACTATACTGTATTCTTTTAAGAAGCAAAATAATCTAAAAACTTAAGCTGCAATATAAAGAGAACTCACGCCGCAGTTTCGTGTAAAATTCTGTTTAATGCACTTTGTTCGTCTGTCTTCTTGGGTGCGGAACTTGCATATTGATTAACATAATCATCACTGTAAACGGGGAAAGAAGCAAATAAACTTTGTAGTAACAAAGGTTTCGTGTAATGCCAACGATATGGTTCGCCAATGAAATTTCAAGAGAACTCACCTATCCACCCTAGGTATATTGGTATTGTTGCTAACAGGATCTACCAATAAGTGTGTCCTTTCGTTGACTTCGCCACTCTAGAAAAAATATTTCAAAAAGTTACTTCACTCAAATCCCGATACTCATATAGTTTTTCGAACCGACTAAATATAATCACAATCATGAGTCATATTCAGCTGCGCGTTCGGCGGATAGGCGTAACAGTGCGTGCGATAAAAAAAACAAGTGCATCGCTCTGTCCGGAGATCTGTCTAACGTCACCCGATAAGGCAAAAGTCTCAAAACATCCACGAATACAAAGCAATTGGAGCAATACCTGTGGACCGCTGTCCTCTTTACATAAGCTGTAGCAGCATCCCATTTTCGAGTGAAATGCTCTAACTGCTAACTCAACGTTACGTGGTGCGCTACAGTAAAATATTTTTCGTCTTCATTCCTGTAAACAATCCGGTGAATCAGCGATCAGGTTCCTGCTGCTTGTTTCTTCCAACGTACAGCGAGCGACACCGACACTGACCGGACAAACCAATAAATACTGCGTCTTTAGTTATGTTGTTCGTATACGAACTATAACGTATGCGTGCGCAGATCAGTATATAAAAGGATAGAACAGGATAGAACTCTTGTGCTATGGGATTTCGTCCCACGTATAAAAAAAAGTTACCGACCTTGCACGAAATTCAGGAGAATTGAGCGCACTCTAATGGCTCTTTCCATTACTGAACCGGTCTCTTTTAACCAATCAGAATGCTGGCGGTTGAGTGACCACCGGTCGTCATATTGCGTGCCGCCAAGATTCGCGTTAGAAGTTTGGAAAATTGGAAATAAACATATTGAAAAGTAGTGTTTAGGGCCGTGTATGGTATTAAGGGTGTTAGAAACATCCAATGTGTGTTATTTTTAGAGTATAAAGCACAAAGCGGGAAATATCGAAAATGGGAATTATGGATCAATTCATATATCGGCGCGAAATGACGTTACCCGCTGTAGTTAATTGCTCGTAATTGCAATTCCCAATTCGGAAGCGGGGCAATCAAGTTCCAGGCTCCGCCGATAATAGCGGGATCTAAAGCAAAATAATTTTCACGACGAATTTTAATAGACTTGGAATTTGGTACCTCGGTATCAGAGTTCATAAAGTTCATAAATCCAGTATGCATTTCACGATTTGAGAAAAGAACTTTGTAAACCTATTTATCAAATGTATAAAAACATTCTTGTATATCCCAGTACATATTTCTATAGAAAGGTTGAATACGACAACCCTGGGGGAATAACCACTGTACTACAGTTCATAATACATAATATAACCTGGTGTAGTCAATCATTTTGTGGGACGAATAAACGAAACTCGGCGGAAGCGGGACGATGAAAAAATTTAGTTGAGCTCAAAGAACACGCAAGCATGTTGCGCAAAATTAGCACGTGAGTGCTCTATACCATGCTGGATAAATTGGGCGAGGTTCTCGCAAATAACGGTGTTTAAAACTTCATGATTACCATTCTCTAGGATCGACAGTTTTACAGAGTACAATTATTAGAACTTACCGTGTGAATAAGTAAAGAATTATATTCACAATTTTGATGAACTGTACATATCAAGTGCCGATTGTTGGCAAAAGAATTTGTGTTGGTAATCATCAAAATTGCTGATATTTGGGTACTTGGATTTTTTATATATCGAATCACACCGGCCTTACAATGAGCAATGTCAAGGTATGTAAATTTTTTTGCGGTAAGACACGCATCAATTTCAAGCTTGCTCAGAATGATAATCGTAGTGATTTATTATTTTCAGGAGCTGCCGGAACTACAAGTTTTCAAAACAGTATTATTTCACTGTATAGTGATAATAGTTTTGCCTGTTATGTCTTTTTTCACAAGCAAATTCTTTATTTTTGATGGTACGGTCATTTCGAATACATATACATATATATTTAATAGCTTTCAGTATACTTTGAGAAATAAGAAATAAAATAGCGCTTCTATCGTTAACCAATTAAAGATTCATAAAGCACGCAAAGTTGTCTGATTCGATCGAGGAATGCACTTTTCATTTTTATTTGTCATACTTTAGTATCATTTGCATAAGACTCACAGCGCTAAGTTATACATATATGTAACTCTATCTTTTGTGCTTGCTGCGATATAAAACTCTTTTGGAAAAATATAATTTTTATGTTTCAGGCTTATTAGGATTAAATAATGTACCAAGCAGCGTGTACTCTGCGGGAGTCGCTGTCTTGGTATTACACGTGGCTTTGGGTGCTTTCATATATAGGGCGTACTTCGACGACCAGTCAAAGAGTCCAACTAAGAGAGATTAATTTCTTGTTTTTCGTTCTATAGCTGTGGTTTCCGTGCAATTAAGTACACCTTCGCAAGAACAAACTAATGCAAACTATACGAAGAAAAGATGATACATCCCGTTCTTCTATTAGGTTCATTGATCTTTCTATTCCTTTTTTTTAGTTTTTCATTGGTGTCAGCTTTTTGTTAATCGCTATGCCTCGGTAATTGAAGGGTATAGTTATACTAATAAGATGTAATAATAATTAATTGAATAAACAGCAGTGACATTCCCACGCAACTTTCAATATTGTACAGCACAAACGTTATATTATACATATGCGTAAGTGGGATATAGGTCTATTGCGCATTGTCAACTTCATGCGATTTGATCATTATGCAATATCTTTGTCTCGTGTTAGATAAAGAAATTTTCATTCCAATTTTACTAATAGCGATGTGGTAGAGAGGGAATCCAAATTCTTACTTGTATTACGAAGCAAACTGGCATACCTATATTGCGACTAATACACAAATTGGGCATTTATTATCAAGAAAACATTGTATAGATAAGAATAAAACAAAATTTGTCATTAAAATGTTCAATTTTATCAAATTATTAACATTCACATGAACGGAGAGTAATTTATCGAAAAAGGCATCGTTTTCTTCCAAACTGCTACAAACTATTTAGGATACGTTTGATTCAGCTAAACCTTCCACACCTCAGTGTGTTTATATAAACACATCGAGGTCCAAATAAAAAAAAAGAAACTGCAAAATTCTATGTAATTCGACAATTACTCTTGCAAAATGTCATTACAGATATTTCACTCGAAAACATGTCACAAAGCTGATTTAGCATTTATTATCAATGAAATATTAATTTATTTAAGTATCGTAAATGCAACAAAAGTGTGTATGACAGAATATCTCGCTCGGCCTGGGAGAATGTTGGAATGAATGATTGTTGTATTCTTAAATACATAAGATCGCCAGCGATATTAACTAGTTCACAATTTAATTTAGTCATTAGAACTAACTTAGCATTTGTCCTATGCTTCATAGGTCGTAAAGTAGTAAATCTTCCTACTGGCAATAGAATTCAGGGATTTCCTTAAAGCAATCCACTGACAAAAGAATTTTCTGATACTTCGTGCGACAAAGTGTAAATTGAAAATATTCGAATTTTCCTCGTTGCAATTTTAATCGAGATCTCATCTTTTATGTTTTCGAGCTCATCGCAAAGACAAAAAGTATATGTATGTATTTCCCTAGATTCTTGATACGCCTATCAATATTTCTAGCACAGCCAGAAATAGTTTTACGTAGAAAATAAAATTAATAAATGGCGTATTGAAAACTTAAAACTGATTATAAAAACCATCCACGTGTTAGTCGTCATTATTTTTATGACACAACCGAAATTAATGTCCTAGACGTGTGTGTCACATCGTTAAACTCTTAATCGTAATATATCTTTTTAATATATTTGGAAAATCATAGTTTATACTTTGATCAAACATTTATTACGTGGACTATTATCGTCCGATGATGCAACAGGAAAATTCTTCAATTTTCAGCGCACTTAACGTAGCACACAGTACACTGTCGTTAAATAGGTGAACGTATCACATAAAGACGTGGTAAAAGAAAAAGAAAAAAAAAAAGAGGAAAAAACAACCGTCCGTGCTGTCTAACTAGACGTATCAGGCGCTTTTGTGACATCATAAAGATGGCCCTTCACAATGAAACATTCATTATTTCATTCATGGTAAATTTAATAATATTAAAAACACATAGACTCGGATGACCGTTACTCAACATCCATCTTTTCTTCTGGTTGTTGTTGCTGTGATTGCTGTTGATTCGCTTGATTTTGACCTTCGCCTTGACTATATTGATTGTTTTTTTGTTCTTCGGTAGATGCATCTTTTGGTTTCTCTTCCTTTGGAGGTTCGACTTTCGGCTTAGGCTTATTTATGATTGGCAGGGCGACATTATCCACTGCCTGAAAAAGGAGAACACAAATTTTGTGCTTTACATACTCGCCGAAAGAAAGTTTGGAAGAAAATAATAGAGTTGAAAATTCACATATATGGAATATGTGCTTAACATACTTGTTTTTCCGCACGAATTTGCGCTATAGTAACCGGCGGTTGTTGGGTACGTGGTGTACTAGCGAGAAGCATACGCTTCTCTTCGAGCCACGACCATTTGTCGTGTATCGTCTTCTCGAGCTTCTTAGTCTCCTCCTCAGTTATGTGTGTATATTTATCATCTTTTCCAATGGATGCTTTAATCGTATCTAATCCTTTCTTAGCGAGTTGCAATGCGCCACCCATTTCTTCCAATGCTTGATTCCTACCCTCAAATTCTGATCGTCTGTCTTTAATTGGCTCGCCTTGAGACTGAAATTAAATCAATTCTTATTTTCATAAACTGTAACATCTTTTTCTTTTCTTATATACAGTTGATATTCTACTATAGCGTGTCAGACGCATTTACACGAATCACGAAGAAAGTGTAATCTACCTTCAAACGAGTCAATCGTTCTGCATAAACGTGTCGATGGCAATCCTCGCCATCTTCGTAGAGCCAGTTTTCTGTGTCATCCAACGTACGACAAAGTGACTCTTTATCCGATTCCGTAACGAACGTTGCTAACTGATCTTCCTCCGACAATTTCGAGCGCAGATCGTAAACGTATTCTTCCAGAGCATTGCGAGCATCGACGCGTTCCTTTTCCTGTCTATCTTCGGCATTCATCTTACACTGTTATCACAAAAAACATTTTAATATTAATATGATAGAATGTCACAATAAACGTTAACACATTCGCGACCAGCAAATTTTTTCCGTTTCTAATCCTGAGTACCGGTGAAAATAGTGAAATTCCGAAACTGGTTGGCGCAAGCTTGTTGTTTAAAATAAAAAAATAAGCAGGACGTGAATCTACGTCAGCGGCAATCAGGTATAGAATTTAAAATGACGTAAAAACACGTGTTAATTAAAATAGATATACTATGTTGAGCATAACGACGCGAATAAAGGCCACAAGTTCGATTATTAAAACGATTGAAACAAACCTCTTTTTCTATCGCTGCATCCAAATCACGTTGATTAAGCCCACACACGTGTGCTTCGACTGGTAGGTCGATAGTACGTACGGGAATTTTCTTTTTGGCTTTTGTATCTTCGCCTTTGTCGTCTCCCTGTAATATAACGAAGCGATATTTCAAATAAAATTAACTAGTTCATACAATGGAGTTCTACCCACCCCCATTAGAATTAGTTTACGAAAAAAAATCGATGCATATTTCGTGTCTCCTTTTTTTCAACGCAAATTAATTATTAATAAATATAAAAGTACAACACATCTTCGTATCAAAGGAAACAGTAAAACATTTCCAATCTATACAACATTCGTGGCGACTTACCTCTCGTTCGTAAATTAATACTTTCACCAAGATAGTTCATTTCGTCAGACGCACGTTTATAGTGCATTGTACGTTAAACAAGAAAACGAGTGCTATTGGAGTACAAAACTGAAGAACACACATAAGAAGAAACTTAACGAGATCGGAAATCAGGTGATGATAGTTAACAGTGGTGGATAGAGGGGTGGAAAATTCTTGTGCGACATGTTTTCGATTCGTATAACATTAACTGATGACAAAAAAAAAAAAAATAGAAAAATTTGAAAAACTGTAATGAAAGCTGCATTTGAATCAAAATAGGTCATCGTCATTTATAAATGCATGACGAGTCAAAAACAATCGCCTTTATTTCCCTCACCACTGATTCACATTGTCTACGTTAAAATATTCATACTGAATGCACTATTAATGCTTCGTCAAAAGCTACTGTCTCTTTTCCTTCTGCGACCCAGTAAAAGAAAGCAGATCAAAGACAGACAGCACGGCATGACACATCTGCATCTTGGACCCATATGCATTGCAGGATAAATGTTACGATATGAAATCAAATATAACGTGAGCATCTACGATTATTAGAAATATATATATTCGAAATATTCTGTCTGCCGCAAGTTCAACGCTATTTCAATGCTCCGCCAATTGTTTTTTTTTTATCCCAAGCGATCGAGTTAGCAGAAGAAATTGAAACAGATTTACATATCCTTAAATTGAACTAAACAACTTCATGCACTATATAGCGACTACTTTATTGCTTCCCTAAATGCCTAATGCTTTACAAATATAAACAAGCAAAGTTAGAACGTGGAAGTTAAATGCGGCAGATGTCGAGAGGAAAATTTCGGATACGTCAAGCAAGTATAATATTCCTTGCAATCTATGAAATGATGAAATGATGAGATGAATGGATTCAATATTAGAATTTTACAAAAGTGAAACATGATTTGATGCGAGATGTGCTGTTTCGAATGAGCATGAGCTACCGACGTTACAATTTCGGCAGTGCATATGTAAGAACGTTAAATACAATGATTTCAAAATGTATCGGCATAAACAATATGTTGACGTAAACAAGACATAATCATGCAGGACTTATGCAAAACTTGTCGTACGATGCCTTGTGTCATTGCACAAAGTGATTGGTGATACTGATGTGATGAAAGATTGAGTTTTTGCGTGAAAGGATGCTGACATGATCATCACAAGTGAATAAACGACGCAACGATCTAAGCGAATGTCAAGATTCACTGCGTATATGTTTGTCTTATTCTTTTTTTTTTTTTGTAAACATATGCGTATGGGTCCAAGTAATGATAGTGTGTCGCGTACCGAGTTGAGCCAAGAGAGAATCCTGGAGGAGTAAGAAGGGGCAGAACCCCTCGCACCTCTTCCACCATCATCAGCATCTGAGTTCCGTCGTGTCTTATCCATGCTCACCTAAACCACAACAGACTCACATAGTCATGCATCTGACACTGATAAGAAGACAACGATATGTGAGATTCTATACAAGTAAATTGAGATATATATATATATACATATAGTATATACATATGTATATATCGATGTTTTACAGACGACTCATTAGTCCATTGGAAATAATTTCCTAAGGATACAATGAGCAAGATTGGTCATATTTCCATACGGTAAGAAATATGGAATTATCATGGCAAGAGTACTAACATAATTTCGCTGAGGAGAAGAATCGTGAATGTATAAACACAATCCTTGGAGGGCCAGTCAATCATACTGTGTCATAGGTATGAAATGTGCATATTTATATGAAAAATCCTGTAAGAAATAATCAATTGTGTTTACACACCTCTGGTGCTGGTGGTTCGTTCGCTTGTGCTTCTTCGTCAGGTTTATCTTTCTTAGTCTCCGCTTGCTGATCAATGTCCATATTGTTTTGTTGTTGCTGTTGATTTTGCTGTTGGACAGTCTTCGTCTCATCTTCCTTTTCTTGCTGTACTACTTCGCGTTTTTCAATCAGCGATGCATTGACAACCGTAAGGATACCATTGAGATTTATTCTCACTTTGATCTTCACCTTCGATGGCTCTCCTTCAGGCGTAGGCTTTATATTTTTTATTAAGAAAACACCTGTAAAGAGAGTGGATTAGTATTATATTGTAACGTTTAATTGTTCCAGAATTTTGTTCAAGATCATTGCGTACCAATGTGACTCTGAGGATACGACGCTGGTGGTGTACTGTAACTGGCAGTTAATGTAAATGGATTCGATCGGTAGAATGTTAGCATCTTTGAATATGGTACAGGATGATTACGCTCAAACACTTCCATTTCGCTGTAATCATAGTTAATAGTAATTTAATTACTCCTGCGAATATATCAAGTAAATTGTAATGATAATGCGTTAAGAAGTTACGTACCCTTCTTCTCCTGCAGCGGCGTCCCACGAAAGTTTTACTGCGTACGGTTGAATATCTGTTACTGAAAACTCACGAACTCTTACTGCAGGACTGAGCATTGCACATTGTAACGCACAGCCACGGGCAACAGCCTCATCCTGATTTAACGTAGTAGATATTGGCTTGCCAAAAACTTCCTCGACTAATCGTTTAATGGCTGGAACACGGGTGGAACCTCCAGCAAGCTCAACAGAGTGAATATCTTCTTTCTTTAATTCTGCAAATAGATATGTTATTTTAGATTAAAAAATAGCTCTGTTGTTGAATTAATAAGGCTTTGGGTAAATTTCTGTTAAACTTACTTGACTCTTCCAAACATTGTCGTAACGTACTGTCTACTCTTTTGAATAAATGAGCACACATAGCTTCCATATCGGCACGTTTCATATCACCATGCACATCTTTCTCATCCATAAAGCATTCAATATTAAGAGGAAGATTGGTAGAGTTTGCGGACATTTGTTTCTTAAGCTTTTCTACTTCCGACAACAGTCTTAAGTAGGCTCTTGGATTCGTATGAGCATCAACTCCATACCGGGCTTGAAAATCTTTGCAGAAATGTTCTGCTAAAATATAATCTATATCTCTTCCTCCTAATTGACTATCAAATGCACTAGCTAACATCTGAAATATACAATTCATTATATTTTTGTGATACTTAATTTTCCACTACTAACAAATCATTAGTTTTTCTACCATGATTTCAGATACTGACCTTCAGTTTGCCTTTATGGAATGCGCAAACACTAACTTGCAAACTCGCATATCCACAATCGACAAAAACTACATGCCTTGGGGGTGCGTCTGGGGATGGTAAATCTTGTTTGTAGATGCCGTAACACAATGCCGTAGCGGTTGTTTCATTAAATAATCTAAGGGTATTTAAGCCAGCTATTCTAGCTGCATCGAGGAGTGCCTGACGTTCAGCTTGCGTGAAATATGCAGGAACGGAAATGACGCAATCGTTAACAGCAGTTTGAAGCGCAGTTTCAGAGATTTCTTTTAATTTTGTAAATAACATTGCTGTAATTTGTTCTGGCGAAAAGACGTGTTCTTCTCCCAAATATTGTACCTGGTACATACAAAGTTAAAAATGTATCAAACTCTTGCTTCTTAAATGCCAAATGATGAAGATAAGACACGAGTCTCCAGAAATGCAATGTTTGGCATTGTGCCCAGAATACTATTCAAATCTGTCTCTTCATTCATATTCGAAGTTATTAATATAGTAGGCATTGTATAATTAGCAAAATATAATGTTACCAACAACAGTAATTTAAAGCGAGATAAATTCAATAGTTTTCAACAACTTACGTGCACTCCAATCGATCCATCTGCTTGTTGAGACGTTTTAAATGGCATACATCTCAATTCACGTTGAGCATGTGGATCGTTGTATTGCCTACCCAAAAGCCTTTTGAAACCAAAAATGGTATTTTTCATGTTTGTCACCATCTGGTTTTTTGCAGCAACACCGAGAATTCGGTTTTTTCCACTGAATGCCACGCATGATCTAGAAAAAGAAAAATTATCTTATATTTGCCGTATAATTTAAAGACGAGCAAAAGTTATTAATTCGTAACGCGTAGTCTACAATTCATTTACTATATGTATACAACGGTGTGCCAACTTCTTCTAGAAAAATCTAAACTTCCTGGCCCAGCCTATGTTGGCTTTATTGATGCATGAAATCAATAAGGATTAGATTGTAGCTGCTGCAGAGCTATCAAATACTTGTGAATTTTTTAAACCACCATTACCATTATCACAAAGTATCATCAAATAAAAAGACACTTTTCCAGGACTTCTATTCAACATACGAAGTTTATTTATTATTTAAAAATTGTCTGATTCAAGTTAAACAAACAATAAAACACAGAGATACATTAAAGTACAGTTTTTTCGATATGGACAAAACAGTCACATGGAGCTGAATAATAGTACAGTTATCTGTAGGAAGGTCTGTTAATTCATCTAACACTATTATTATCTTGAATATGTGTTTTAATCTCTTTCTCAACACCCATATACACACGCTGATATGAACGAAGCGTGTGGAAGAGTGTTATATATCAGAAATAAAGCTCGAATACCGGCTGGGGTAAATATAACGAATACTATAAGAGACGAAAAAAAAAGAGCAAGCGAAAGAGAATCGTAAGATAGACTTTTATGTACTGGCAGGGCCACACGACCGAAAGTGTGCGAGGATACTCGGCGAACGTAAAACCGATTGGACATAAATGGCATTGATCAAGTACTCCCGCTCGCGGTATTCTTTCAATTTATGTAATGGCTAATCATTTATTGCCCTTAATCCACGCTTGATTTCCGGTGAATCTCCAACGGAATAATCCGAGGAAACGCATGAGGATCACTTTGCCGCTGGTTGCCCGGTCTTGGTAACCGGTAGACAAGAAATTTCTCCTAAATCGTAATGTCCATCAGAAACATGAGAATACTCACGGTGTTCCTCGAAGACTGTAATCGTTAGCGATCGTTTCGATGCCTCCAGCGCGTGCTACCGCGACATAACAGCTCTCATCGCCAAAGTCAATCCCGATCACGGACATAGCAGCCATGGTTGGTATATTCCCTCGACGACGTTTCCTTTACAACACTTATTAAACTTTCCAATTAAATTGAATTGTGATATTCTTTACTTTTTCTTGCCTACGATAAACCACGATTTGAACACGTTTCTCTAAAGTTTCTTGGCAATCCACACAGGAACTATTAGTTACTGCGATTCACCTCGATTACCTCTTAATTCTCTCTCTGGGCACGAGCTTCTCACGAGTAGACTGCACTGAGCGAAATGCGAAATCCACTCCCCGCAACACACGATGATTCGGATTGTACTCCTTTCTACTAACTTCTGCTGAAAACTCACCAATCATGGCGCTGCTATACTTCCTTTCTATTGGCTGATTTCGTGTCTGGAATATTCTGGAAACATGCGCCAACAAGCCAGCATGTACCTTTCCTTGCGGATGCGTGGAGAGCTATGCTCGGTTATATATTTTCTGGAAGGATCCAATATGTAGGGTCGATGAACGCTATTGTACTTCCCTCTTTTAGAAAAGATCAATAATACAATCAGCAGGAACTCCTCCAACTTTCATTCAAATGCGACACTTGCACTTGAAATTTCTTGGAATTTCTCTCTGAGTTCATTCAGGAATCGCGGGCTCGCGTGCAATGATCTATGGACAGCAACATCATCCGTAATCCGAGATCATGATTGGCTCTCCTCGAGCAATATGTCCTACAGAACACAATTTTAAACAATGTAAAGTCGATCAGCAATTTTTAATCTTCTAAATCTTCTATCTTTTTCTTCAATTTCTTCTTCCTATCTTTTTCAATGTGATAATCATATTCAAATGGACTCGATTAATTACTGTTCTTCAACTGAGTTTTGTCATTGTATTGTATCAAATTACAATTTTCATTTATTTCTATATATAAAGATGAAGTCACTTATTATTACTTTCGGTCAAATTATACTCAATACTTTTGTGTATATTGATCTTTTTACGTAGAAGGGCGCGACGATCAGAATTGCGTCAGCCCGGCGTTATGAAATTCGTTTCCTGCTTAACAATGTGAAAATCAAAATCTGTGCGCAGATTGAACCAACGTTGTGCTGCATTGGATGCTTGACACCACAAATGTTTATCAATTTAAAGTTATAATACAAATTATTTGATTTCGAGGAAAAAAGCAAGTTACATATATAGTGATGGCATGAATTGTTAACTCTAATACTGTGATTTTTCGGCGACGTTTTATCACTCCTCCTTGCCGGTGGTATCAGTCAGTATTCGCTGGCCTCGCTCTGATTGCGGTCACGCTTCGACAGCGTAAATCCAACGAAATGATCAAATGACTTGAGTCATAAAACGAAATTGTTAAAATTTGACAAAATGTCACTACTGTGGGGCTTGAGATTTCTGTCCTTATTGAAACGATCTAAAAAATCGGAAGCTCTCTTGAATCGATTGATCCACACGGATATTGATAATATTCGAAAAATTTATTCGACAACTAGTAAAGGTTATTCGGCATTGCATCCAGAACTTCGAAGTCGTATTTTTCCACTTTGTAAATTGTTTGATAAACTTTCCCTAAGTGATAATTTTCTACGGAAAATCCGCTATCAACAGCGAACAAAAAATGATAAGAATCCTAACGACGTGCCAGAACAAAGCTTGCAGTATTTATTGGGTGGACTGGGCTTAGTAGTAGCATTATGCGAAGCATCAAGTTATAACGAAGGTATGTATCATTTGCATAAGTAAAACCAAAGTATCGCAACAATTGTATTTTAACCCATTTTATTTTCAACTAGAAAAACGGTTCTTCCTGGCTGCGCTTTATGGTAATATACCAGAGCTAAAAAGAGTGAGTATCAACGTGTCTAAGAACAACATTGTTTTGGAGTGAACGTAATATACATAATTGGTCTTTTAGATTCTTGCTAGTGGAATTAATGTCAATACGAGACACTTATTGGGCTGGACCGCGTTGCACGCAGCTGCTATCAATGGAAAAGTAGAGGCTGTGAAACTTTTAATAAGTCATGGAATAGACGTGAACGCAGGAGACGATTATGTTAATGTTTATAAAACTGCCAAGGAGAAAGGGATGCGCAAACTTGATGGTATAGTTTTTAAATTGTCTACAAAATAATGAACTACTCATTATTGAGTTTGGAAATTTAATATGAGATTGAAAATGTTTTTAGTGCTCACGATAAGAGAAGAAGAGTTTTCGGATTCTTTGAATAATAATGCTACCTTCAAAGGATTTACAGCATTACATTATGCTGTATTAGCAGATTCTAAAGCTTGCGTTAAGGCACTATTAGATGCTGGTGCAAACCCACTTTTGGAGAACGATGCCGGCCATCGACCTGTGGAGTTTGCTAAAGACGGAGAGATCAAGGATATGCTAATTAAGTACGGTGCGAAATTTGAGGAGATATTAAAGCAAAAGGTACAGATTTACTCATACATTGTTTGTATTAATACTTATCTCACAATAACAATGTGATTTTATGTAGGAAGCGGAAGAAAGAAGACGATTTCCATTGGAGCAGAGACTTAAACAAAACATCGTTGGACAGGAAGGCCCAATTTCTATAGTAGCATCTAGTAAGATCTCATAATACAATTACCAAAATAATCTTCGAAGGTCAAAAATAGTAACAATCAATTTCTCTTGTTTTCAGCTATTAGAAGGAAAGAAAATGGTTGGATCGATGAAGATCATCCATTAGTATTCTTATTTCTGGGTTCTTCAGGAATCGGTAAAACAGAATTGGCTAAACAAATGGCAGCGTATATTCATAAAAACAAACCGAACGGTTTTATAAGACTGGATATGTCGGAATATCAAGAAAAGCACGAAGTGGCAAAGTTAATTGGTGCTCCCCCAGGGTATTGCATTATTAGAGCATAATTCTGTTTTACAATTGCATATCATTATGTTGTTCAATTAACAAAATATTATATCGTATAGTTATATTGGTCACGACGAAGGAGGGCAATTAACGAAATTGTTACGAAAATGTCCCAACGCTGTGGTATTATTCGACGAAGTAGATAAAGCGCATCCCGATGTTTTGACGGTTCTTCTACAACTTTTTGATGAGGTATAGATTTGCATCATTAAGTGGAATATCTATTTTGAATCAGCTTAATGTCGCTTCCGGAATTACTAGGGAAGACTCACTGATGGAAAAGGAAAAACGATAGAGTGCAAAAACGCTATATTCGTAATGACGTCAAACTTGGCAAGCGAAGAAATTGCCGAGCATGCGTTACAACTCAGAGCGGAAGGTGAACGAGTTTTAAATCAGAGACTGGATAAAAACACTGATTCGGATCAAGAACCCGAACATATTGAAATATCCCGCAATTTTAAGGATCAAGTGGTAAAAGTCACAATTAAAACTATTTTACTACTTTTACATGTTTTAGTATATTTTCACACGCGATTTCTCTATCCGATAGGTTCGTCCAATATTAAAACGCCACTTCCGAAGAGATGAGTTTTTAGGGAGAATCAATGAAATCGTCTACTTCCTTCCATTCTCACGCGCTGAATTAATCCGTTTAGTCGCGCGTGAATTGGAAGCTTGGGCTCAACGGGCAAAAGAAAGACACATGATAGAATTGAAATGGGACCGAGAAGTTTTATCGGTTTTGGCAGATGGCTATGATGCACATTATGGTGCACGTTCGATTAAATATGAAGTTGAACGACGAGTTATCAATCAGTTAGCTGCAGCTCATGAAAGTGGACAACTGGGTATGTATAGTTATTTAGTTACTTTTCTGACTAATTCGAAATTCGTTTTTGAAATTTATTGAATTCTGATTACAGGAAAGGGATGCTGCGTAATGCTCAAAGTTAAGTGGCACGAAACTGGAGCTAGTATAGGCCTCTCCGTACGGCCTGAGGGTGTAAAAGATTTTGTAGACGTTGTTGAAACTGATAAATTTATGAAAAATACAATATAATACAACGATTATTTTTGTACGCTGATTTTCATATAGAACAAAGACTGGTGCTTATATGATACATGAAATCATCGTAAGATTATTATCAAGGTCATGATTTGTATATAGTGCATATATACCTGATAGTACAAGAAACTATACAAATAAATTTGCTTCGAACGTAATTTCTCCCTGGTTTCCGATATCTTTTTATTATCTTTATCTAGTGTATTATTGTTAATCCAACTACCAAGCGGCAGGATTGATAAAGAGAATGAGTCCATATATCATCTGTATTCGAGAATACGCGATGTATCGTGTAGAGAGATCCATTTATTTCACATTTAGAGGTCTATTCGCTTAATAATAATGATAATTACAATTTTTCGTTGTAGTTGAGTTGGTATTGTACTAGGATAATGGCAGGAACACTTCGAACTCTGTTTTTCAAACTCCATATAGAAATTTTCCAGAGGCAGATTTCGAAATCTGAAACTTATATTTAACTTTGCGGTTCGAAAGTCGAAGAATCACATCAAATTTCATCATCTGACCTAGTGTACGATTAGACGTTAAAATGATCCAGAGGGATTTCAACTAATAATCTGATGGATAAGATATTAGATCTTTTATCTTTTCCGATAATTGTATTATGGCAATAGGATCATAAACTAGTAGGGAAGAATAATAGTCCATACCTGTTACTAAATATTTATATTTGTATTAAATCACTATTATATATTTGCAGTTTATCGATAAATCACTATTTCACAGCTTCATTTTTCCTGTTTTAAACAAACTTAGCGTCATTACATATCAAGCTTTCGTAAAACATTAAAATACTAGTCGTATCTTCGTACGAAATGCTTACTTGGTGTAGGTAAACTATTATAATATATATATATATTTTTTTTTTATTATTATTACATAAGAAACTCATCTAGAAATTGTACACATCATCGGTAATGCTGTATGCCGAAGAACAATCGTGTTCTTTATACGTTTACAAATTTTATCACCGTGAAAACTTACTTCGTGTGTTCCACAGGAATAGTACTGAGCTTTTAAGCTAGACAATTTCGGCGGGGCACGTTTTCAATTTTTTGCGGGAGGGATAGAATATAAAGAATTTCATTCTCGATCTGAACCCAATTCAAGTATGTATTCCTTCCGCCATCCTTCCAAAAGTGACATTTTGTTGCGATTTCGTGGTCGATATTTGTTGACTAAAAATAGCGACCGAAAAATATATATATTCATTTTCTAAAGACAATGATAAATGATACTCGCGCGTAGAGGCTACTAATTCAACCGGTAAATCATTACATTAGTTGGAATTCTAACAACATCGATGGTAAAAGATTAAAATAAAAAATGCTAGATAGCGTAATAATAAGTAATAATTGATTTGTAGAGCTAATGACTTCACTAGATTCATTTGTTACCATTCTCCACGCTGAAATTATTGGCAACAGAGAATCATTTTAGCACCTACTGCGCTGTTCGCGCGAACAATTTCACTCGTTGGATTGTTCTCGCAAAATGTTCACTGATATCGATGTTGTTAAACTACATAAAAAGTAGGATATGCGTATGATAATTTGAAAGATTAACACACACCAAATCTCCTGATTAGAAACAGCCTTTTACTCCAAATAGGATTAATTAACAGAGACATAAATAATAAGGGCATATATAGGATCATTATGCGCGCAAAGTCTCTCTACGATTCGTCAATGACTACACTTTTTTTCACTTGAACCTTCTCTACTTAAATCTGCCGCTTCAATATTATTAAAATAAACGCTCATTGCACGTCTTAAAGGTACCAATTGCTATGTAGAAAGAAAAGAAAAGAGTTTTATATTCAAAAAATAATTTGATCAATACAATACGCCGAATGGCATAGCCCGAAAATATGTTTTTTTTTCTGTTTTGATATTTGGAAATATATGAAACAACTGCAATCATAGTTAAAAATATAGACTTAGATATAGTATTTTTACTCTGTCATATTGCTCATGATATTCACAATGCGTAGTTATCGTCGACGGCTACTTGACGAAATAACAAAAGTCAAGTAGAGCTACGTCTCACCAACTTAAAAACGACCTCAGCGATACGCTACGTTACGTTCAAGTCATCATTCTGCTTGCTTGAGCATAAAATGGATTGATAGCATGTTTATCTTTGCCGAACGGAAATTCTACCGTACACTTTTTTTTTAACACTCTATTCCGATTTCTTTGCGATCATAAATATATATGTATATATATATATATATATATATGTATGTTCTCCTCATTTTCCTGATGACCCAAATAGGGAAACTTTACCCTGTAGTAGGGGGACAAACTATGCAAGACATTTGTAATCGTAATCCTTTATAATATGATTAGTATTACTAATTAGCACGTGCGCAAATATGTCAAATATAATGGCAAAAATAATCAGCCATTAACGGAAGGCAACTTCTGCGCTATACAGAGGCCTTCTTAGACACAATAATAGAATTAACCATCCTTTCCAGGTCAGGTAGCTTCGCCTGGAATTAGAAGTTTTAATTTGATTACCGATCGGCTATGCTGATACTCCTCAGTTTTAAGGTGCATTAGGTGGTCGGATGATACGAGCTAATTAGCGCTGCATCCACTGGTTCCATACACGACGGACACGTCAAAGATCTTAACAGCCAATCGTCGATACACACTGCATGATAGGTGTGCATACATGGTAGGTAGCGTACTTCTTCGCCGACCAAGAGCTCCATCATACATATCACGCATTCGCCTTTCCTTGTTCCGTCATATTTGCGCATAGGTAGATGTTGTATAAGACCTATGCGCTTTGCGATTCGCACTTGTTGTTCTTCCTCGCTTAAGATACTCGACCCGGTACCTGGCGTGAGATTAACGCCAACACCAATCCCACGTACTACGCTTAAATTAGTTGATTGTAACTGACGATCTCTGGTAGTAATTTGGGGATAATAAGAACCGGTCACTTCCTGCAAAAATAATAACTTTTACGGTCGATTCTTCCATCCAGAGAAAGCTATTGCACATGGACAAAAGATGTACTGGTGATTAGAGAAAAATATATAGAAGTCACGTAAATAGAGCCAGTTGCATAAAAAGAAAAGGAAAGGATTAAATCCGATTCGAATATAAGATTGGATATATTTAAAGCTTAAAAACGTATTTATTTGAAGATGACTGTAGAATACGCGAAGATAGATCTTTGAATATGGCAATTGTAAATTCTAAGGTCTTTATAAACTTCCTAGATGATTATCTATGAATACAGATCTCTGAACAAAGCAAGGACAAGTCACCATTGACATCTAATTGGTCTTTGTTATGAAACACTGCTGAGTGCAAGTACTATAGAAACAGAATACTAAAATGATTTTGAATAATCTGTATCCTAACTCAGCAAAGAAACAAGCAAAGTTCAAAGGAACAGTATTTCGTTAGATCAAAATTATTTTTTGACAAGAAAAATCCCCGCGGACATTATCAGTCTTGCGAACGACAGTCGCAACCCACATATGTAAAATGTTGATTATCTCAAAGTAAAAGAGTAGCATGAAATTACATTATAAGGTATCGGAGGTCCGAGTCCTTCTTGCGAGGAACCACTAGTCAACGCAGGATCAGGACTGTTGCTCAATAAAGTGGTATTGTCTTGTTGGTTGCCTCCAGCGCGTTTCAGACAATTTCCCATCTTTAATGACTGTCAACTCTGAATCCGCGGTTCTTCACAAGTGCGTCTCATTCGCCAATCCCAACGCCGATTAGAAAATAGCGATCGCTTCGACGTGGGATACTGCGTCTCCGGTCCCCATCCTAATCGTTTCTTTCTATGTTTCTGCGTAGGTCACTGTCACGGGATCCGTTCTCGATTCTGACACGATGACAGCTCGCTCCCTGCTCTCTCCAACGAGTTGCAATCATGCGATCCCCAAAATTCTTCCGATCAAAGCATCTTCAGTCACGTACAATCCGTGTACTACAGCTGAGAGTGCACAATGGTGCACAACTGTGCACAACTGTGCATCAACGCTCTACTACACACATATACGCAAGTAGAGAGAAGAAAAAGAAATAGACTAGTTGGTCAGAGAGCTCCTCTGTATGAAAATGCACCTCTCTCCTCGATTCACTGGACGAATGCAACTCAAACTGTTAGTAGCCTGTTCCTCGTTATATGTATACATGTATATACACTGGCTGGTAAATTTGTGTCCTGCTTTCGCAGACTCCTGTCTGCTCTAGTTCACTCCTGTCTGCTGGTTCCTATCGCAAGCCACCGAAGAGCGCTGTCATGCAAACTCATGTATTTCGCGCTACGAACCGTTCGAAATGAGCTCGTTCCTCGGCATTTGATTGGCTAGTCGGTCAGACATACTACCGAGCACTCGCACTGCGCATTAAATCAAACTGGTCGAATGAACCGCGGTGTAAATAATCTAATTGCAACGATAATAGTGCGGTGCGCATCGTTTCTCGCGCTTTGGACAACCCTGCTTCTTATCGGAGAGTTGTATTTAGATTCTTGATGCCAATTTGCATGGTCGTGTGACTTTCAAATACGATTTCCCGTACTGTCGATATTAAACATTATTATTTCACACTTTCTTTCACAATAATCTACTTTTTCCATGTACTTTTTTCAAATAGTTTTTCGAAATATTAACAAACGTTATTATAGACGAAGTGTTTTAATTTAACAGGTTGAATACACTATGATATTTTTAATAATAATACACTAATGAAAACCAATATCCACGGTGTATATGATGTACCATATAGATGTAGTATAATGTTAATCCATTATACTCAATCATGTAAACATAACTTTGACCTTTACTCCATATTTCCTGGAATTCTATCTTTAGCAACTGACGAATAGAGATGAATGAAATACTGTCAATTTCTCAGTCCATTTGTGTAGAATTAGTTTTATCTAGTTTCCCCTTAATATATCAGTAAACAACTTGTTTTCATGGGTCGAATGACGTATAATATTCCTTACGTATTCCTTACTACGAATATCTAATAGTTTTTAAAATGTTCTTAGTTCTTAGAAGAAGCAACGGAAGAACATTAATAGAAAAAAATCAAATGATATTGAATTATGCAGACTAATAAAACTGTTCTCTAAAATTCAATTACATTACATTTAATATTGTAACCATGTACTTACATATTCGACATATGTTATTGCACGTGGAATTTACAATTAAAATTTTCAGGTAGCAGATTTCTACGGTAGAATCGGATCCGAGATTCTTGCTCAGCCAGATTGGAATACGATACCTATATATGGCATACCATTCACATTGCCGTGTGTTATATATTAAAGCGCTGATTAGAGTTAAATCAGCAAGACTCGAGTGAATAAAAGTATCTTAGATCGGCAAGAAGGGTCGTTCACGACAGTATCTTATCGCACTCTGACCCGTAACCCCGTGCAAACAAAAAAAGGAAAAAAAAGACCTTCGGCACCGATCCTCTCCCGCCTAAGAAGAATAGTCAATCCGATGTCGTTGTCCATTCGGTCGGCGAGCTTACCCAGTGCAGGAAGCACTCACTTAACCGATACCGTGTACGCGCGGTTCCAATCAAGTAAACGCGCTGTTTTGCACCCCAACCGCACTCACAGTTCGGCCTTTCCACTCGGTTAGTGATCTCTTCTGTGTACCGATATCAGCTTTGAACAAGCCGTGAACGTTTTTCGAGACGATTACACCAAGTGCAAGAGCTCTTGACTCCGATATACTGCCATCCTTAGGTCTGGAATATCGAACATCAACTTGTGCTTCTTCTTCACGTGGCTTGGTCCATCAGCCTTGGAATAATCTTGGTTGCCTTGGTACGATCTATCAGTACATAGGAAAATTGGGATGACCCTCTTCGCTACCATCCACTAACTTCAGTGATTCGTTCTTTTCTCTGAGTGATCAGTGTGAATTTTTCCATGTTGCATGGCCATTCATGTCAATGTTGCATGTGGTTCTAGTAAAACGCAAAATTTCAGTGTAGAAGAGAGTTTCGAATTGAATAGAACATCATTGCGTGATCGTTTGACATTAAATTTTCCTATTGGAAATCCTGTGAATTTCTTCTCAACGTGAAAATACAAGTGACAAATCGTTTCTAATTTTGTTTTGTCACTCTATTAAGAAACAGTGACGGAAGCTGGTGAAGATAACGGAGTAGAAAGGTCTCCGCAAGGCGAGGGGATGAAGAGGACGTCGGTGAGGGCTTGAAAATATTGCCCTTGATCAGTTTCGGCGGGAGCGATGACTTCATACTCTAGGATGACTAGTTCCAAGATGATGCTCTTTCTCTTTTCTCTTCTGGTATTGAGCACGGTACAAGCAGGTATGTTACATTCTATCATAAAAACGTTTTTCCCAATTTCGCAAGGAGAATCTCGCGTCAGAATGTTAAAGAAGAACAAATTACATAATATTTGAATTGATATCAGCAAAGAAAATGTGAAATATACGCGTCTAATTGCTTAATCGTACTTCTCTTCTCGTAACACTATTTAGCATCCGGTGATCTTGCGACTTTCCTTTCCGAGAATTAGTATCAAGTGCATGGTATGCGTATCGGCATCGTTATCGGTTAAATACATGTAATACTCTTGATACGACCCTTAACGAACACGATTTAACTCGAAGACTTGCTACGTTACACTCGAAACAAGTTTAATCCGATTGAATATTTCGTTGCAGAAATTAGGAGAGATCCATCATGCAGTCGCACGGCATGCAAAGGTGACAATAATTCTATTTATCTAAACTCTTAATTCAAATAATTATAATTAATCAAATGTTTTCGATTAATATAGTTTATTGACATTCTATTTCCGAATATTGCACAATGCATTTTAAACAACATAGTCTTTCGATAAACGATAGATATTCCATGGTTAATTAAGGAAATCGATGGAACAGTAGAATAAAATTAAATAAAATTAAAAGAAGAATAAAATAAAAATGAATTGATCATACGTTTATAGTGCCAGCAGTAAAGAAATTCAAGTACGAAGAGGGTGTCGTCTACTGGTACAAGTATTCCGTAGACGTAAGCACTAATCTAGGCACGCAACATGTGCAACAACAGCCGCAAAACGAGTCGACCTTACACATCGATGCCACACTAGTCGTTTACTTTTCAAGTCCATGCGAGGGTACACTCAAGTTCCATAACGCAAGCATTAGTCACGATCCCACGAAGTACAATGCCGAATTCCCTGATCGTGCGGGGGCTGAATTTCGAGCTGGCTTGCAGCGTTTTCCTCTGCGATTCGCTTTCGACGATGGCGAGATCCACGAGGTCTGTCCCGACAATCGTGAACCAGTCTGGAGCCTTAATCTAAAAAGAGGAATCCTCTCGATGTTGCAAAATAGCATGCACAGATTCGACATTGACCGACGTGTGAATGAGCTCGATATAAATGGTATATGTTCAACGCACTATCGACTTTACGAAGCAAAGAGGACAAGCTTAATTATCCAAAAGACAAAGAATCTCGCTGATTGTACTCATGGATCGAAACATCTGTCGATTATTCAATCAAACTTCTACAGAAGTCCTAGATCGGGTTCTCACCCTCCGCAACATCCTCTTCTCAAATCTCAAAGCGAGTGTGAGATCACGATTGATCATAATGTGTATGAAAAAGTGGTGTGCAAAGATGTCCATCGACTGCAGCCACTTTCGAGTGGTCAAACTGGTGCCAGGACGGAAGCCACTGCTGTTCTCGAGCTTCTCGATGAATCAAGGGATGCGTATTATCAAGATTACGAGGAAGATAACGAGGATGAGAATGAGGAACAAGAGGATGAGAAGTTAGGTCGTTCTATCGACCATTTGAAAAGAACTACTTTGCTGTATGATTATTCGAAAACACCGAAAACAATACACGGTGAATTACGCACTGCCAGGGATCTATTGAAAACGCTATGTCGAATGGGAGCAAACACTGACGAACTTGAGCAAAGATTCTCCGAGACGTTTACTTCCTTTATTCATTCGGCACGGCTCTTAGATTATTCTTCTTTGTCCCAGATGTTTGCTAGGGCCCATGGTATTTGTAGCACTGGAAAGTGAGTAATTTTCTTTCTTTTGAGATAAAGTTACTCAATGCAATTATTTAAAGATCGATTTAATTGACTGTCACATTTTAACTTTCCTCAGGAAACATATTCTCGATGCGTTACCATATTTGGGGAGTAATGCTGCAATAACTGTTATGAACGATTTAATAATAAAAGGAGAGATTAGTACTGAGAAGATCAGTAATTGGGTGACTACGTTTGCTCTTATACCGCGGCCCAATGAGGGTACGATTGATGCACTTTCCGCGTTACTCGATATTGAGAATCAAATTCCGGAAGCTCAATTTATCTTGAGTTATTCAGCTGTGATTCATGCTTACTGTGCAAACAATAATGTACAATGCACTAGTATGAAACAGATATCACGCTTCTTGTCTTATTTGGAAGAGAGAATTGAAAAAGGCTGCGCGCCACGCGCTCATCCAATCTCCTCGACTAAAACGGTATGTTTGTATTTGTAATTTTATTAAATGCGTTAAAACAGTATTCTCTTCGATCCCATTATAAATTAGAGATACTCTTAATAATATACAATCTGTTACTAGGCATATTAACGATTATAATATTGTCTCTTTTTTTTATTAAATACTTTTGGTTAACGTTTACAGACATTAGAAGCTTTAAAAGCTATCGGTAACATGGGTTTGCAAACAGAAACGTTACTTGAACAACTCAAGGAGTGTATCGACGATAAGGGTGGTTTTCTTCCAATGGAAATTCGCGTTGCAGCTATAGATGCACATCGCAGATTACCCTCATGCGAGCAAACTCGTGATCAATTTTTCCTCACTTATTATCGGAATTTTACCCTTGACACAGAAATACGAATTGCATCCTATCTGCAAGTGATGCGATGCCCCGATTACAACGTCATTAAAACGATCAAACATACGCTAAAAGCGGAGGAAGTCAACCAAGGTAACTAAATTGTTACAATATAATTTAATTTGTGGTCTGCTAGCAATTTATACATAATATATGACTAATTCAAAATTTCTTCTCAGTTGGAACTTTTGTTTGGAGTCACTTAACGAATCTCTATAATTCAGCGTCACCAACTCGAGTTGAAATTCAAAGTCTCCTCACTGACAGAGATCTCACCTCGAAATTTAATAACGATATTAGAAAATTCTCCCGCAATTACGAAGGATCATTTTTCTCCGAGGAATACAATTTTGGAGCTAATTATCAAGGGAACTTGATATTTTCACCACGATCTTACATACCACGTACCGCTACATTCAATTTTACTATGGATCTTTTCGGCGAGTCTGTTAACGCATTTGAAATCAGCACTAGAATGGAAGGGCTAGAATTTTATGCTGAGAATCTCTTTGGCCCGAATGGACCTTACAGTAATGAAAAAATGACGAATCACTTTAAGAATTTCCTTCGAATGTTGAGAGCTGCTCCTGAAGATGATGACTATTGGCAACAGGCAAAGCGACTGCCAAATGTTATAGACAACAATTTTGATCATCCAAAAGTAACCATTGGCTACAAAGTGAGTAAAATTGAAGCAAACTATAAAAAAACTGTTGATGAATAGGTGAATGAATTATTTATATCGTTATATTCCTTAGGTGTTTGGAAATGAATTAAAATACACGGTATTGAACGGTGATAAAGAAATCAGAGCAGCTTTAGCTAATTTAAATCCATGGTTGAAATTGAAACAATTTACATCCGGAAAAGAAATTCAATATGAAAATACAATGATGTTCTTCGATTCGTCTTATGTCGTTCCCATGACTTCGGGTTTGCCGGTTCGTTTCGATCTTGCTGGCTCTGCAGCGTGTAATTTCAAGATGTCAGGATTACTCGATACCAAACGAATTTCCAGCGGAGAGATTGATCTCGTGACAAACATTATGCCTAGGTAAGAAAATCCTAAATTTCACGTAAATGTAATTATTCACATAATTGTTCTTGATTTTGAATTTCACTGCAAAATCACTCAACTTCTTATATCATTCGGAAACCCACCCCTCACGCTCGATTAAATAAAATACGATTTCATTAAAAAAAATCAATGGAACAATTTAGAGTAAATTTAAATTTGCAATAATAATTTATATAACACACGACATTTTTTTAGTGCAAGCATTGACATGGTGGGTAGTATGACAGTGGACGCGTTCTACAAAACCGCGGGTATCAAACTGAGGTCGAACGTGTATTCATCGGGTGCCCTGCAAATTCATTTGGACGTGAAAGGAACTCGATTAGTACGATTGAGTCTTGGATTGCCAAATAAGAAGATGGACGTGTTTTCTATCAGCACTGACGTTCTATTCACGTCAACGAATGGAGCAGAAGTCAATGAAAGGCGACTAGGAGTATTAATGACGGGGCACGATCCAAAAGAGTCGAAGCACTTAATTATCCCTGGAAATGTAATTAGCAATACAAGTTGTACTTGGAGTGCTTTGGATCGGCTTATAGGATTGAAACTCTGTGTCGATTATCAATTATCCAATGTAACCAAAGATCAGAGTGCACCGTATTTCATCCTAAGTGGACCCACCCTTTTTAAAATGTCAGTTATCAAAGCTGATCCAACTGCAAAGAACTATGTACTTGAATACAAATGGGAGAAAACTAAGGTAAATTCATATAAATATATTATTTAAATGAGAAGGATAAATTAATAATGATTGATTCATTATATTTGAATAAAAATATTTATTTTTCTTGAACTTGCACAACGTTAAAAGATTCATTAAATTCTTTCGATAGAAAAGGATTTTAATTCAATGATAATTGATTTTTAATTGATGGTTTTATAATAATGAAGTTGCAAATCGATTTAGGGGTAGTTTTAAACGGAATATTTCTTTCCTTAGGAGCACAGTACTTTTCGAGTGGCATTCGAAACACCAGGATCAGAAGTTAACCGGGAAGTGAGTGCCACAGCTGTTTTTGACGCTAAGTCAGACTATGTCACTGTAGTAATACACTCCGTTGGAAATTCTTTAGTTGCAAAAGGTACCGAAAGTAGTTTATATTTATTATTATATTTGCCTTCAATCACAGAATCATAATTAATATTGTGATTTTAGGCACGTACAAAAGTACCGAAAACGAAACCTTCATCGACATAGGTTTTGATGTAAATGGCGTGAAACATTTGGATGCTAGTATCGGTTTCACAAGAAAGAAATTCAACTATGGTTACACTTATAGTCCAAAAATGTATCTTACTATTAACAACGAAAAAGTTGCTGCCCTTTCAGGTAATTCACTTTTTACCTTGATTTCCCTCTTTACTCAGAAATCGTTAATTAAATAATTTCTTCAATTTCAGGCTCCATCAGAAATACTCATAAAAATAACATGTCGCAATGCGACGTGTATCTAACATTCCAAACAAAGAAAGTTTGGAGTAAATTATTTGGATATGTCGCAACAAGAAACGTCAGTCTGGCTGCAGATTTCCAATTGGATTATCAAACGCAAAGTATGCCACGTAAGGAAACTCTACACCTCGAAGGATCGTTATCCAATCGATCTTCAAGAACCATCACTCACAAATCGGCCGATTTGAAATTGCAATCTACAGCATATCCGCAATTGAATACAGTCATAACTGCATGGTACCAACAAGCAATGGGTCATTTAGAATTGCACGCTGAGGTCAATTCAAGTCCTCACTTACAGGACGATCGACACAAATTAACAGCGCAATTGATCATTGCTTATTCAAAGCTTTACTTCCAAAACCAGGATACGAAAGTCAGTGTCCTATTTGCAATTACTAAACCAATTCAAAATGTCGACATCAAAGTTGGAATTAATCATTATGCAGTCGGAGCGGAGTCTAAAACGAATTTATTGATAGGATATGCTCCAGGTTAGTATTCAATACAAATGGATTATTTTGTATTCTTTTAGTAAATAAGGAAAGTGATAATACATATATGAACCTTTTTTATATTTAGGTAAAGAAATCACTCTAGTGGTAAACATGTTCATGCCACGAGGTCTGTTATTCGTAATGGAAGGCCACGCAAATCTGACGATTCCGAATTTCAATTCTATGATCATCAATACTCGAATAAACGAAAGATCCAGACGAGAATATGAATTATTCTTCGCTGGTACCTGGTTTAGCGGTCACAATATAACAGCCCGAGGAACTTATACCGATAGATCAGTAGCCACAATAGTCAGCCACAGTCTGAAAATGATCTTAAAATCACCAAGCTTCGCTAATGACGTTTTAGTTAACTGCAAACTTTATCAGAATGTCAGTGACATCAGGATCAACGTATACGTGGAACAATTGGATCACGATAAATATGCTTTTATATTGAATCACACGGTCCTCTCGGCGACGAGTATCACGACATTCATCGAGGGTAGATACAAGAGTAACGTTTATTCGATTACCGCGGATATTGACACACAACGAGAAATTAGAATTGAAATGCATTTGGATAAATGGAGGGATGTTCATTTGGCGTTAATCGGCGTTAATACTGAAAATAAAAAAGGATTTGGTGCTGAAGTGAAATGGGATGCGAATCGTGATCCTGCTTTGAAAATTGCTGCTTTCTTCATGTTGGAACGTGTTAATATGCCAGTGGTGGTTGAAGGAGAATTGCCTGAAAGGAACTTGACTATGGAAGTGACGTTTACTTATCCTGGGCGATTGATTACTGGCTTGTGCCAATTAACAGCTCGTGGAGAGTATAATTATATTGCTGATCTCTCACTCGATTGGAACCCCGAGAAGGTAGTTAAGCTCTCGGTTCTCACGGATTATGATGTCAAACCCTGGACTAAATCAATGAAACTGGAAACTCAGCTGGTTACTCCTTTTGAAAACTGGAAGAGAACTGCTTTATATGCGAGGTATATCTATCTGTATATCTTATCTTATATGTATATACCAATCATTTATTGATTCTGAGGCGATATAAAGTTCGCTGGGTCACCTTGTTCTTAACTAAACAATTACTTTTCTTCACTTAACTTTTATTATATATCGACCCAGATGAAACATATAGTAGTATAATGAGATGATCATTTTTTTCCTAGATATTTACAAGATAGAAACGAAGTTTCTATAAGTAGCAGCGCTTACTGGAAAGATTTCCAGCACGTCATGATAGAATTCGAGGGAAGTACGAATCATCATGATAATATTAGCGAATGGAAAGCAAATTGTGGTTTGACCAGTACTGTTCACGCTCTCTCACATACTACCGTTAACATCACACACAAACTCATCAATTCTCAGACAATGGATACTCGATTAGACGTCAACTATAATCCTGACAAAGTTATCAAAGCATGGAGCATATGGCATCTCGACAAACAGTCGGATAATGTATTCAATCTTACTGGTAATCTTCATCTAGATTCACCGGTAACCAGTTACAAACAAAGCGACATGAAATGCCAATTACAAATCCTTCCAAACTGGAAGTTCCTGGGCACAGCCCACTTAGATCTCGATAAAAGAAAATACACTGCCAATTTGATCGGTGATTTGTATCGCATTAAAGAATCAATGGTACAGTTCAATGTTACTACACCTTTAGAAAAGTACCATTACGTTCGAGGAAGATTTGGTTTCTCTGAGAGTAATCGACACATTGTCGCTGAAGTAGTCACCCCAAATGGACCATTAGGATTTGAAGTCCTCTTTCAACTTTTCACTCCAAATTATGATTTCAATATCAAGCTACTACTAGCAACGCCGATACACGTGCTACAGAAGTGTATGCTAATTGCTAAGATGAATCGACGAGAGGTTGACTTCAGAGTAGCTTACAATCAAATGACAGCAGGATTTCTCGGAGCCTGGTATTATCATAACATCACCAACTTCCATTATAGCTACATTATTTTAACACCGATCCAAGGTTTAGAAGAGAACGGTATCGTCACGAAATTGATCATCACTTATACGGAAGACGAGAAAATAGATATCGATACAGAATTCTCCGTGACTTTGGCGTCAGTAAGAATTGGTGTTAAAGCGAAGGGTGGTCCAAAGCCACCACCAGTTAGGCTACCGATAGACGTGGTATTGAAAGCAGCGAAGCAAATCGAAGCTGATGATGATAATGATGAGGAAGATGATGAGGAGGAGGATGAAGAAGAATCGTTTTATTGGAGAGGCGAAATTGAGGTAATTATATTGAAAATAATAATATGTGTGTCGAGATAGATTATTGGTAGAATTTGTTGATAAATAGTTTTGGTTTCGATGGTATAGATATGCCCTGCGATTATTGAACCAATAATAGCAGAGCTCGATGTAGACAACGAGGGTCCGACTTATAAGGTTTATGGTACTTTGGAACTATTTAATGATAAAATTGTGGTGGATGATACCTTCTGGATGGAAGATGTTTTTAATATGAAAAATGATCTTATATTGGATACCACGTTTAAGAAAGTTGATAGAATTACTTCGTTGTATGTGTTTCGCATTGATATGGAAAGGTCCAGTTATGCATTGGAAATGGATTTCAATCTGAGAGCTAATGAAACGTGGACTGAGGTGAGTACTTTATTTATTTATTCATTGATTATAGAATTTTGAGACACTTGATTTTATGTATATGTGAATTTCTTATTACATAGACTGGAATTGATGCAAATTACACTTATTACGAACACGAATCCGACGAATCCCGGCGACACGTAGTCAAGTTCAATATAAAAACTCCGCTATCCTTTTTGCAATTTGTCAATACGCGCACAGCGATCGATATCGATGAAAACTTTTACAAAGGCACTGTGGATATACTCACGAAAGATAGTAAAGTTGGCTTGTTTGGATCATTAGAGGTAAAGTAACAAATCAATTTTACCATCGAAATTCGATGAAATGTCGAACAATAATATTTTTATATGTTTATTAGTTAGAGGAAAACTTTCTGGACACTGTGATCGTTACCGAAATTGACTCGCCAGTCTTGAAACTACCGAAAACACGAGTGGCAATCAAGAAAGACTTCACCGATAAAGAAAAGTACATAAAGTTTAGTGCTGATGTGGCTGATCCTGTTTCTAAATCAGTGAGTTACCCGTTTTATAAAAAAAGATACTTACTTTATCATAAAAAAACTAGTAAATTAAACTAAAATTCAAATGTTTATAATAGTTAAATTTAGTAAGGATTCAATTATTATTATAAATACGAAAAATATTATCATAAAAAATTAATAAATTTAACTAAAATTTAATCTCATTGACATTGAAACAAATTGTTACGATGTATTCAACTTTTCCAGGTGTTTATGCAGTCGGCGTGGAAGATAGAAAAAGATCACGCGAAAGCATCTATAGCATTGCGTACTTGGATCGATATATTAGAGAACCTCGAAGGCGATTTATTATACATAAATTCAATTTCATCGAACAACACTGCTATCATACAAACTAGAGTGAAATATCTGACAAATCAGGAATACAAATTAATAGGAAATTATAATGCGGGGTTGGTCAAAGCTGACTTATTCACTCCAAAATCACCAGAGCCTTATTTCCACTATCAAGGTGAAACTGTAAAAATCAGTGACACGATGTACAATGTTAACGGAGAGTTAGTGAATGTCGCCACTTCAAAAGTGTATAAAGTCTCGACAGCGATTGTTATTCACGATAATGGTCAGTTAAATACTGTTGAGACAATTATGCAACCGAAGACTGAAGAAGCAGATTCCAAACAAATTCTTGTGAAACTGAAGAAAGAACTTTATGGATTGAACCTTGCTATCGATGCACAGTGCTTGAATGGAACCGTTGGCATGAATTTCATAAATTACTATAATTGGGATGTCAGTGCAAACATAGACAGACTGAACAATTCTGGAGGAAACGATCGCTATCAATTCAGTACTTTTATGAATGTTCAAGTGAATGGAAATACAAGTTTGTATGTTCACCTAGAAACACCAGCGAAACAGTTGGAAACTTTAACACTGAATGGGAATATTTTATTGACGAATTACACTGGTAGTCTTCGGATGAACAATCAATTGAATCAGGATTCCCATTATGCTGCTTTGCAATGGAAACTGATTTATGCGGAAGATATTTTTGCGCGATTAATGGCTGGATATCAGATTGAAGAATTAGGTGTAAAGGACTTGGATACGAAGATATTCTTTAGAAATCCTGGAAAAGCTCTCAGGAATATTGATACTGGATTCGATGTGAACATTGATCGAGAAAAGTGGAAATTCGCAGTGAACGGAACTCTGGGTTTTCGAAATCATGAGAATATAGATGGTGTACTTTTCGTTAGATTTCCACCACCGGATAACGATGATCATCGTTTCCTCGTTAGTTACCATGCGAATAAAGGAATGCAAGACCTCTCGTATGTCATTGGGTATAATGCTGTACGAGCAAAGAAGAATTATGCTTCGGATGGCTCGGTTTGTATTTGTTTTTACTGATTAATCCGTCATTGCATAAAAGAAACTTCCGCTAATAATAAGTGAAAATATTTAATTTTAGTAAATATAATATTATCTGTTTATTTATTTGTGTATAATTTAAGGGGTGTACTTTTGAAAGGCGAGCACCCCTCATATTTTTCCCTTTACAGACATTGACAAATTTCGACACTTATTAAGAAAAAAAATTTCGTTTCTACAATTTATCTCAGTAAATATTCAAAATTTCAAAAAAAGCTTCAAACAAAAGTTGTACATCCTATAAAAATACACATTTTATGTGGTATACATTTTTATTGTAGAAGTTGTAGTTTCGAAGAAAAAGAACATTAAAGTTTGCCTTTCGAAAGTTTATCCAATTTAAGAATTTAAAGTTGAGTTGCAAAATACTCAAAAACTTATTGAAAACTTTACAGCTGCGTATGGCGACCAAAAACATTGATGGGCACCTCAGGTTCACTTGGGGTATGCTTCCAAACGAATCTGTGAACAATCTCTTTAACGTGACCTTTGACAACAAAGACATGCAACTTAAGTACTCGTTGTACAGTCCAAAGTTCCTGCAACAGGAAACGCTAGTTTTTCTCTTCAGCTATGACGCCACTCACGATATAAGTATACGCTTACTGAATCTCGATCTCTTCTATCCTGCGAGTGCTCAGCTTGGCACTGCAAGAATTTCGTACGAAAGCCTGATAAACGTTAATGGCACCATCAATGCAACTTTACCTTCGGATCTCACACAAGTCGGTTGCAAGTTTATTGTTTTTACTGCTTTGTAAGTATAATGCTCTTGTTTAGGTATTAACACAACAATTGCATTGTGGTAACATATATGTGTTTTTTTTTTTCTTAGACAAAGAAACAAAAGATTTATCGAAGTCTTTTGGTCGAACAATACTGCCTTATTGAACACAGAATACGTCTACCAAAGTGAGAAGTTAAACTCAAATTTGGATGGCATTTTACATTTAGAAGTTCCTTTGACCACTCGCCATATCGGTCACATCACTTATGGTTACAAGAAACGTCCTCAGGTGACTAACGGCTACGCCGACATGGATTACAATGGGCAAAAAGTACTTCAGGCGCAATACAATTCCAAGGGCGAATCTAGAGCCGGTTTTGAAAAAGATCGTATTCAGATTACGATAGAAAATTCATTGAAACCTCTGGGTATTCTTTACATAAATCAATTCGAATACAGCGAAGGAAACCATGGAACGAATTATCCTACAACCGAGTATAAACAAGTGAACGTTTACCAATTGAACAATAGGACAGCATTCGACATCAGCGGTGAAGCTAGAATCAGAACAACTCACACTGGACAAGCGATACATTTACAAGCGAAACATGCGAATCGTACAGTTCAATTGAGAAGCGATCACGAAGTATTGCCTGGTGAATTTGATCAGAACACTTGGTTGAGTTTAGCTGAGGATGCGTGGATGTCCTATCATATTAATATACTTAACAAAACTACGGAAGAAATGGACAATCAGTTCCTAATTCTAAGCGTTGCTTATCCCACGCGAAATTTCACTTTCAATGGATCGTATCGAATAACCAGTGGTGAATTCGACTCGGAAGGGTCTCTCGAATGGGATAAAGAAACAATCCGACCAAGAACAGTTGGAGCAGCATTTAAATGGATGAATATTTCATCAACGTCTATGTTGATGCAGCAAGAAGCAATTTTATTCCTTCGACATCCTAGTTTCGAGAAAGATGTCACTCTAAAGGGTGAATTAATGAAGAAAGATGATCGGGACTTAGTGAACACTGCCTTTACCGTAGATTACTCGACTGACTCACGTAAACTCTTTGTATTCACTGCTTTATTGCGAGATGAAAGCGATTTGCCAAGCTACAGGAAATATACTTATAAAATTAAAGGCGATCATCCGCAGACTAGATTGGATCTTGATGTACACGGATTTGTACATAAGTATGAGAATGTTCTTTACGAAACTGGAAACAATGCTAGCTATAAGCGAAGCTTTTTACCTGTTGAAGCTGGCAAATTCAATTCACGATTGGATTTAAATTCGAGTTTTGAAATTCTTTTCCAACGGGAATATAATGAGATAATCAAGTATCTGCATGTGCAATATTATCCTTCTGATTTGCGGTATATAGTAAATGGCAGTGCTATTAATACTCCGGAGTTAAATGCTACTGGTGCTTTCTTCTTCGCGCCACGCGAGAAGCTGACATGGATGATGGTTAATTATACTCCAGGTACGTCATTCATTCTGATTATTCATCTTTCACATTCCATAATGCAAATTGCATTCTTGTTAATAAAAAGTTATTATTAACTGTTATCGTTAATAAAATTCTTGTATATTTAAATTGTATAATTATCATTGAAACGTTTTTATCAGATGCCGTGGAAAGTTTGAGAATGTACGGTCAGATTCCTGATGCTCGTAATGCTGTATTTGATGTCTGGCGTACTTACGAAGACGACTTTAGGGTATCGGATGTGTCATTCTACTTGAAACTCAATCATTCGAGACTAGTAACGTCGACTCTACGATGGAGACCTGAACTCAAGAGTGATATAATTGTACGGCATTTAAATCTACTAGTTTCTTGTTTGTTTATTTAATTTCGGGATTTTTGTAAATTTAAAAAATTTATTTAGTTTCAATATAAATTCGTTCATTTTCTTCTGTAGAACACCATCAAGAAAACAGTTGTCGAAATGTATGATAATATGAACAGTGATGCAGAATATTGGAGGCAGTATATAAAAAGTGAGACAGTGAGTACAATCTCTGATGTTTGGGATGACGCTCAGGACGAGCTTTACGAATTCGTTGACGATTGGAGGTAAATTGTATTACAAATCACTTTAATGTATTAATTATATAAAATTTAACTTTCTTAATTAAAAACCATCGTATCTTAATATTTACAGCAATTTGAAGGAATTGGAGCAAGACTACGAGAGACTGAAAATATATTTGAACGAGTCCTATAATGCGAATGATTTTTACATCCAAGATATTGTTGGTTTTGGCGTGTTCGTCATCGACGAACTTTCACTCCACAGCCACATAGAGTCACTGCCAAACATTTTGAACGAGATCTGGGAAATTATGGGTGAATCGGGTGGCGTCATTAGAAATTCATTATTATGGATCATTAATGCAATCAAGAACGCTCTGAACAAGGGTTCTGAGATCATTGGTGCCGTTCTACGAGGAGATTCAATTTCCCAAGTAGCTAGTATCATCGAAGGATTAATCGAAAAATATGATATGTTTATCAAGGACCTTCACGTGTCATTCATCAAGTACATCGAAAACTTGTGGAACAAGGCATCGCAATCGATCTCGCAACAATGGAATCGATTTTTGCTCCTGGTCGAACCATTGTTCATTCGGGTACTTCACTATCTCGAGACAGTAGTTTGGAAAGCGAGCAAAGAAGTTGTAGACTTTTTGTATGATCGTGGCAACGATATAATCGCTTCTCCTTACTTTGATCGATTTTCAAATTTCACCCATGACATTGACAAATTCTACCGAGATATTCAGGGTAACGATATCATAACGAACGTGAAGAAATATTCCGGATTATTGATACAAGTTCTTAAGGAACGATATTTCACTTTTGTGCCATTTGGTAAAGAACTGAAGGATGTCGTCGATGAGATAATCAGTGAATTGAAAGAATTGCAGAAATTGCCGTCCATAAATTATGCTCTTGAAAAGATGCAGCAAGTATACGATCGTGCTAGGTACATTTATGATTACTTCGAAGTTCAAGCGAAAATAGAAGGTGCAATTCGATTGATACACGCTAAGTTAATGGATATCAGTCAAACGGCTTTGCAAGCAGAGAGTCGATACAGAGAAGCAAAAACAAAATTCATTTTCGATCCGCAACCAGGATTAATGTGCCTTGAACAAAAACTTCCAATGTCTTGGCACGCTTTTAATCAGACGCCAGAATTTCAAGAAATTCCAGAATTCAGAGCAATTATGGATTTGAAAGCGTACTTCGAAACGTCAAACATCACTTTTTGGAGTTTCTACTATCAATATAAACCATTTACCGAGCCGTCGAATTGGTTACCACCATTCAGAGGTGAATAAATTATTAGCAAATGAAATATACAATAAACATATAGTAAATTACATACAGTATTAAATATATACTAAATGTATTTCCGATAATGTATTTCAGCACAAGCGATGATCGTTGGTGCCCAACATTATAAAACGTTCGATGGTCGTCATCTGGATTACGCCGGACCCTGTACATATCTCTTAGCCCACGATTTTGTTCGAAATACCTTCTCCGTTTTCGTAAAGTACAATTTAGAACCAAAAATAACACATGAAATTGTCGTCTTAATCGGAGAAAATGCTGTTGTGCTAGATTTATTCAACGATGTCAGTATCCTATACCAATTATAAAATCATTACTGAGAATCAGATATATCAAAAATTTTATACTAAACACACTTGTGTTTTTCAGACCGTGAAACTAGTCTCTCAGAAATCACCGGATGAATCAAAGAACTTGGAGCTACCAGCCGAATTGGACAAAGGCTCAACGTACGTGTATCAAGAAGAAAACGTCGTTACCGTGGAACGCGCACACAATCAATTCCGTTTGGAGTGTAATTTAAAATTCGATGTGTGCACTTTGGAATTATCTGGCTGGTACCATGGAAAAACAGCTGGTTTGTTGGGTACGATGAACAGTGAAATAGTAGACGACACCATCGCATCCAATGGAATAGTATCTGACGATATTGGCAAATTCGCTCAAAGTTGGAATATGGAAACCGAAGAGAAATGTACAACTACCGAGAATTTCGCAATCACAGATCCACAAAGCGAAGAGACTATTTCCATATTTTGCGAAGAACTCTTTGTAAATCGAAGTTCAGAATTCAGCTCGTGTTTTGGAGTCGTAGAACCCGATGACTACTACGACGTGTGTCTTCGTAGCACGAGTGAATCGGAAGCTTGTACTATCACGATATCTTATATGCAAAGTTGTATGTTCCATGATACTTATTTGCGAATACCGGATATGTGCACCACTTGCAGTATGATGGACGGTAGTCAATTAGCCGAAGGTGAATTTAAGAGACTAGAAGAAGATGACGTACCACGATCGGGAGACGTGGTATTTATCGTTGAGGCGAAAGAATGTAATCGTGATATAAAACAAAATCGTAGTGTAGAACAATTGGTCACTCAATTGAATAAGGAATTGATAGATCAAGGGCTAGCTGGTAATCGATGGTCTTTGGTGGTTTACGGAGGAGATGGTGTGTTTGGTAAACCAAGAAGTATGATTCTCGATGGACAAATTTTTACTAAAAATGTTAATCGATTTGTCGATTACTTTGAACATCTGCCTATTGGTAATGGTAATCAAGATATTTTTGAAGCTATTGGTTTTGCTTCTGGACTTGTATTTCGAGCTGGCGTTTCGAAGACGTTTATTCTCATGCCTTGCTCGCATTGTGAGCCGGAAAACCAAACGGTAAGCATAATTTTCCTAATTACATAAATATGTTATAATTGCATGCAATTTATTTATAACTAATTCAAACGAACATTAATGATGTTATTATTGAATATGATTAGTTCTTTGTATTAAACTGAGATTTTTTTCCAGTTGGATTATTCCGTGTTACATCAAGTTTTATTAGAACACGATATCCGGTTACACATCCTGATGGACGACGATTTCGTATTTGAAAAAGAGAGACTCAACAAAATCTTTTACGGGCTCGATGCTACAAGAGCGTACACAAAAAAAGATTCAAGGACATTATTAGGTGACACGGATCTCAGAAGACAATCGAAACTATCGAAAACTGCTTTAGGATATTGCGCGCCTTTATCCTTAGAAACGAACGGCTCGATATTTAGCAGTAATAAATTGCGATTCGATAAATTGGCTTCGATCAAGAAATTCGTAGCTGTTTTCTCAAAAAGAATCGCATTGACTGCGCAACCCAATACTTGTCAACATTGCGAATGCACTGCTGATAACAACGGTGTAACGCGAATGGAGTGTATGCCGTGTGTTTATCCAACCGCGATTACTGTGGATTACGTAAGTTCTATTGCAGTGTTTAGCTTGTTTTTTATTTTTGTTTTTACCTTTTTTTAAAAGTATGATAGAAGATATTTACGCACTCGTTAGTCAACATAAAAGTTTAAAATTCTATTTCAAAAAAAGTGAATGAGATTACTGATTTCTTATTAATTAAAAAAAAAATCAAAATATTCTTATTTTTCAGGATACATTTAACTTAAACGATTCTCTGGCCGTCCTGCAACCATTGCACATGGATTACGGGCAGATTAACATCGAAGAGGATTAAAGCAGCGAAGGGAATCTATTATAAATGTAGATCAGTAACCATCACCGCGCGCGCATGGTTGTATTTATTTAATATATATATATATATATATTATATATATATACCGCACCATCAAATTTTAATCAATCAATGTACACTCACCTGCTATTAATGGATAAGTATTTAAAGCATACTGCGTAAAATGTCGTCCACGAGAAATATGCATGTCCCTTAGAGTAAAGTTGCGCAAATGGTTTTTTTGTTCATTTTTTTTTGTTCAGTATGATATTTGAGAGAGTGGTGTGTTGATTTGACTTTTTATTACAAAATAATTTACGAAGGATATCCATATGCAGATCTAAAGATAGAAACAGTCTCGCTTATACTATATATATATATATAATATATATATATATATATATATATGTGTGTATATGTATACCGTTATGGACAAATTCATACAATTACATCAGTCAATGTTATATGAAAGTATAGACGTATTAAAAATCAATTTACTATATTATAATGTTTCCGTTGTGGTGTTTCACAATTGTATACCTAATATTACAGAAAATGAACAGATCAATATACATTTAATTAATAAGGCCTACAGCAAGTTTATTATGTTTATGTTTTTCTTTTTTTCTTTTAGGCAAACGCTGAAAAATATAAAATTTGCGTATCTCGTCTCAATAATCGACGAATAAGTAATCATTTTTTGTCACGATAATTGAGAAATTTTTTATTATTGACTTAAGGTCGGTCAAACGTTAAATTGTAACAGGATCTATCTATAAATTGCTTGCATTTAAAAACTTTCATTACTTCCTTTCTAAATGACCTCACTTACAAGTTTGATATATATCTATCATTTTATCATGAGCTTTCAGAAAAATGTATAAACAAAAAATGAGCTTACTCACTATAGCGTATGTATTCGATAACAAGAAATTATAAATTGTATTCTAAATATGGTATTCTAACGTTTCGCGAATAATGAGAACAGCTGCCATGAAAGGAGCCGTTAAAAAATAATAATCGATTATTTGTTCGAATAGTTATGGCAACTTACAGGCATGATAAGAATCAATGTTGGAACATTGGTAGTTTAAAATATATTGTATATGAAAAATGGAACGAAGAGAATTTACAATTCTATGAAAATTAACAATAATTCTACAATAGATAAAAAATATCGATATAACTTAGCCGCGAAGATGATTGGAAATTGATTATAATGTATTATGTAACAAGAATAATAATATCATGCGAGAAAATTGTACATGTGACGTCGTGAGCTTTTCCTAAAAATTTCTTCTTATTGTTAGGGGCACTGTTTTACGCGATAAAGACGGTCCGACGCGAGAGTAATTGTTATGGAAATTCTTTAACTCGCGTCAGACTCAAAGGAAACCGTACGAATGCTACATAGAAGAACGACAGTTTAGTTTGTTTTATAAAATCTTTCGTTTATATATATATGTATATATATATATATATATATATTATTTGTATATAATAATTTGAAACATGCTATAAAAATGTAATACGAATCGAAAATGGCAACAGATTCGCGTTACATTCTTTACATATTATCTTGCAGTTGAGTCATCGTGAATTGAAAAAATGACGGTGATCTCATAGTTATTTCAGCTATTAATTCTGCTTACCCTCAATACACAATAAAATCTACGAAGACTAATTGCGTCTTCAAAAAACATAACGAAAACGTAAAGCTGAATCCAAAAGAAAGAAAGAAGGGAGAATCATTCGATTCGGGGTATCGATGATCGCAAATTCATAAAGTCTCTCACAGTGTATGCGATTATTACAAATTGGAAGTGGTAGGGGATGTTAAAGCTAGCACTGTAAAAAATTGTGCCAGCTCAATTTGGCCACTATTGCGATAACATTTATCTAAACGCTTTGATAAGTGGTCACCTGGTATCGTGAGCTTGCAGGTGATTCGGAGCATCAGCGAATGTAAATTTTAACTTATACGCCTCTGCTACTAATATACCTATCTCGGAATCCGTCCAATTCTGAGTCGGCAGGTTTTGTAGCATTAACATCAGTCCCTGGAGAAAAAATCAAAATTAATAGTGAAAGAAACAGTAACGGATATTTACACCGTAAATATTATAATAAACGAAGAACTTGAAGTCCTCACTTGAAAATCCGGTTGTAAAAGAAGATGTCTCCTCCAACGAAGTAAAAAAGCTGCACAAACATATAGTTGAAAAGATGCGAATCGATCGGATTCTGCTAAATACGTATCCCAAAGTCGAATAGTACAATGAAGTGGAATTTCGCGCGTTAACAAATTATTCATCCATCGAAAGGAAAACTGTAGATAGTCTACACCATGTTGATGTAAATGTTGGTGTAAAGGCGCTGAAAGTAAAGGTACTTATGGCCAATACAATTTTCAAACGTGTTAAATATCCATTCAATTGATTAATCCGCGTCGCAGAATTTACCGTCGATCCTTTGTATAAGTTCTTTCAATTGATTCACTTTATGTTGAATTCCTAATTGAGCAAAGATATAGTTATCTTGGATGCCATCAAGGAACTTGGATAAGCACCAGAAGCTATCAGCTTCTATAATATCCCTTTGCTCTTTTGGCAATGACGCTACGTCGTAGTTTTCTAAATCTTGCCAAGCTGACATGGGCACTGCCTCTTGCAAAAATACTAAGAAAAATGGTGTCACGAGATCGTTCATTCCCTGCAAAACAAACGCAGAGTTAATTCCAAATTCAAAACAAATATTAATAAGAGTAATAATATGATTTGGAAAATACTTGAACATATCCGGATGCTGGATGTCTGATCGCCCAGATGTAAAGTATTCGTTCAAAAATAAATTGCACAGTCGTTTGCTGAAACAATGCTATAAGCGGTGACATTCTTGGAATGTCAATGTGAATTTGACGATATGTATCTTGAAATCCTTCGTCTCTATCCGTGTCATAATACTGTTTTACTAAATTCCAATAATCTAAACGCTTGCGTTCCAATACGTGTTGTCTTCTTTCTAAATTCGCTGGCAAATATTCCTATGTCCCATATAATATAAAAAAAAGAGAAACGGTTGATAATTAATTTAATTGGGAAAACTGACGTCGGGTGATTGTAGTACAGATTACCTTTTTTTACTTACAGACAATAGTCTCCAAGTAACAGATCGCAACCTAGCAGGAACACCCGACCAGGATAATTGTCGTAGCTCATCTAAATTGAGTACCGAAGCTTCTAATAACGATTGAAATTTATCTATTTTACTTTCTCCATCTAGAAATTTAAAACATCAACATCGTTTACATCTAGAATTCCCGTACGATTAAGGATAGTGCATTTAAAAGTTTCATTCGTTTACCTTGTTCTTTGGAAGGTAGAAAAAATTTGTTAGGAGCATTAGTTTGCCTCAGCAATTGTGGTCTTCCAGGAACCTGAGTAGGCTTGTGTTGTGGCAAATTTCCACATCTTCCGTCTGCGTCTTCTATGGAATGTTGACTATGATTCGTTTGCGCAAGATTACATAAGTTAGCATTTCGTAAATGTAACGGTTGAACGGCTAATCTCTGTAGAGCTTCTGCTTTTTTCTCTTCAGGGATCATCTCTTGAATACGTTGGCATGACTTCAGGTTCGTTTTCCCATCCATACACACATTGCCAGATCTATGACTGTTAATGACACTGATCGCGGCAGAGTGACTAACGCGCTTGGATATTTTTATATCAGAAACCATGCAGAATTCGTCATCTCCAGAATCCCAAGCATCGTCGACGCTGTCTTGAAAATCTTGGAAAGACGTTGAGCCTCCGCTTCCGCCAGTCATGCTGCCTGTATTTCCAGAAATTGTATTCCCTAGGCTAGTGGATACAATTGCCGTCGCACTTATTTTCCCATATCTTGCATCTTGCTTCGGACTGGGCCTATACAAAACCACGATGTAATACACATTCCATTTTTCTATATTATGGACTACGTTTTAATAGGGTCTAAGAAAAATTGATTGAATCTTGATTGAATACCTTCCAGGTACAGCCTTTGAATTTTTCTTCCAAAATGACTGATGCGTCGGATAAACTTGATTATGATGGCTATGACTTTCCATCATTAAGGAAACTTACATGAACCAGCACTCGCTGCGTTCGCAAAATTATTAAGAAAGTAGTGCTCGTCCTGCATTCCCTTAAAAAATGTCCCTAAAATCAAAAAGACAGAAGTAAATCGTTTGTTTTGTGGTATTGCAGTTAAAAACCTTTGGAACTTGAACAGTCATACAAAGGATAATACCTATCGCTCTTCTCCTAATAGTTCTCAAAATAAACCCACTGCTATTTAGTCATAATAGAATTCCAAGAAGCGCTTCACTGTTATATAACTATTCCAATTTTCAATATAAACCGACTACATACTTTACAGGTTCAATCCGTTGGACATAGTAGAATTTAGGTTTATGACATCTTGTTTACAGGCATAAAGAAATAAAATCTTATCAGGCAAACAAGGAACGAAAATTCTAGGTTCGCATAACGAAGAAATTAACAGTAATCTGGAAGTTTTACGTGACAGAAGTAATGCCAATAATAGATGCTAAATCAAATTTATTAACTTAATTATGTAGCAAAGAGAAAAATGTATGAGGGAAGTGTCACATCACGATTCAGACTTGCGTCCCGTATCTTTCTTCGTGAAATTGAGGTTAAGTTGTACGCGTGGAGAGACAGTGTATGTGTTGAGGTTGAATAATAACAAATCCAAAAACGGATAATCCGAAGGCACAAATAATTTTCCGATACTGTCACTGCATGAAACTTGAATCAGCAGTGAGAAAGAGTTCGAACTAGTTAATTGACTACGGAATATGTTAAACTATCTTCGAGTCGAAAGTAATGGGTTGTTAAAAAAATGTCCAAGACATAAACAGCAGTTTCTGTGAGAACCATTGCTTAAACGATTACCGCAAATCGTGCTTTAGAATTTTCCAAATATACGTGGCCCGTAAACTGGAATAAACTCTGGTCTCTGGTACGTATTACTGTTTTTGACGTATGACGTATGACAAGTTTTGTGTGTCGGTCTCGGTGCTGCCATCGGCGGAATGCAATGCTTGTACAATAGAAGAGATGCCGCGACAATTCTATATCGGGTCGCTCGTTCGTTCACTTTAATTTATGCCAGTTCGCTGCATATGACAATAATTATGATTACAATTCTTCAGAACTTCGACCCTGCTCGATGTGTCGATCTTCTCACTTTCGTTTTATTAGTCCTTATCTGTGTTTGCTGGTTAATTACAACGCCTTGCCTTATTCGTTCTTATTAGAGCAAAGTGTGATTTGAGTTTCCATTCTTTTTTTCCCCCCTTCACTTGGGCAATGTCCTAAGCAAACTATGTAAAGACTGTGGGAACGAAAAGTGCATATATGCATGTCCTTATAAGACATAAGTATAGTCATACATCGGGATAATTTATAAATGCTGGCCACTTCGCATAATAACACTAATCGATCCAGCCTAGTAAAAGTCAACAGGCAATAGCATAGTTAATATTGTGTACATTTGCCCGATTTGTATATATAAGAAAGATTTGCGTGACCATTATTTTTCTTTACTATATAATTTTGTAGGACGCTCTTTTATTTTAAATATATTTCTAATTGGGGAAAAATGTGCTCGCAAAGTTGCCAATGGATGCTTTTAAAGTAATTATAGTGTGCATATAAGTCTAACGAAGCTACATGCTATACTTAAACGTTTTTTACATTTCTTCGAATGAACGTTGACGACCTTGATTCGAGTAAACTACTTTTTTAGTGATATATTAGCAAAGCAATAGAAGAAATTGGCAGAGTTCTTTCTTTGTTTTCCGGGTAATCAAATAAGGAAACATAGAATATATTATATTTGCGTTTTATTATCGTGTTTTATAAAATCTTTTGTCAGGATATATTTAGGCATGATAAGATGCTGGATATATTCTTTTTTGACTTGGGGATTTTCCCGCGTATGATAATGATCCGCGGTTAATACGCAACTGATCTTGAATTTCTTTGCAAAAAATTTCAAAGTCTGTTACGTAAATTTAATGCTTACTCTTATAAGTCGCATTATAGTGAAGGTAACAAGTTATTTGCACAAATTGCTCTATGTAGGTAGGTAGGCATAGAAGGCATATTTTTAACTCTATTGGGAATATAAAACTCGCAAGATTATAACGATACTAACACCGTCAAATAAAGTACTTTCATAAATAAACAAATTATGTAAACCGATCGAGAGGTAAGAGAAAATTAAGTACAATTCTTTTATCTTACACTCAAGTGAAGCTATGTATTGTACAAGAACATTAGCATTCCACTGTCTACTTACCTAGTAACACAAGAAACGTACTACTTGCTTTCCAACATAAAGGAATCACCGAAAGAAATTTATTTTGGCACGTGAAAGTTGCGAGACCCATATCCAAGGAACGTTACAGAAGAACCATCGTAATTTTTTTCAACAAAAGAAACGGTATAGTATCTCGAATCTCTACGCTATTGGGCGATCTTTAGTTCATAGAAATTTAGGCCGCGAATCCTGTACCGTTTTAAGAATCTATTCCGCAGAATATATCGAAAACCACTGCATGAAGTGTGACGAGACTCGGCCGGAATGCATACTGAAAAAATAAATTCTCAGAAGATAGAACTGACATAGTCCTCACACGTTAGGTAAAACGTGCCCTTTTAAAGGGGTGCATCGACACGTGTGCAGTGCGCATCGTGACACCAATAAGCGGATATCGTCGGTGAGCATACACATACATATATACGAGTGATGAGTAATGTACACATAGTAGTAGGAGTCACGTGTGGTGGCGGGTTATGTGTATAGTGTACATACTGATCCGATATAATCGGCCTAACTGGCCCTAACGTCAGTATACCCAAGTATACCGGCGGGTTGGTTAGAGACTAGCAGACGTCTATCGTACAAAGTACAACATATTTCTTTTGTCGACTGTGGAGAGTGGAGATTATATTAAGAAGATTTTCCTCTTCCTTTTGGCGCGTGCGCTTCGTACCATTTTACTGTTATGCTCCTACTGTCAGTGAGACTCTCCGAGCAGCGAGTGCTTTGCGATCTTTGCTGCAGAATGTAGAACAGCCGGGATCCTGGCGTGTTTCTTCTCCGCATGTAGACCTATATATGTATATGTGTATGTGCAGATACATATTATTATCCGCGCGTGTGTGTGTATAGAAGTATTACGCGGCGCGCACAATCGGGTCAGGCTTTTTGTCTGAAATGCCCATGGAAAATCATTAACCGCCTTCCCGTGACTTTTCACAACACGATCGATCATCTTGCCATTCGATAGACAGAGTTCTCTTCCTTTTACATACTTGCTGTTCTCTTCGTGTCCTGTGAACTTGAGACTTCCTTTTGAGACTTTCTGCGAGAGACTTGAAGACGTTTTGGAATTACGGGAAAGATATAGTCGGAGTTCCATGCGAATCATCGAACTGTGATTTGTTCTCTTGAAGTCGCGGGATGTCTCTCCAACGAGCAGCCGCGCTAACTCGATTACACTTTGCTTCGATGAGTTCTTAGATCCGTTTAGATTGCAGCTGTGTTCTTGATTCTGCAAACTGCAACTGCCATTCGGTGGATCTTTCTACGATAAACACACCGGTGAGTTTATTAAGCGATACAACATATTTCAATTTATTTTCTTTACGTAAACAAAATTCTATTGGTTTCTCGTTATCGTGTATTGCGTCCTTGTTTATCAAGCGCGGGGTTGCTGGTAATTGTATTCGGTTGAAAGCGTTACAAAAAGACAGTGTTTTTCTTAGTGTATCCTTTGCATATAAGTGAGTGATGAGTTTATATGGTTTTGCAATATGCTTATACGTACTTTTCATTTAACTTATCTGTGCTACTTATCTCTTCTATTTTTTAGCGTGTGTGTGTTAGAAGAAACGGAGTATCTGCATGTGAGTGGGTGTCTATATTATGGCATTCGTCTATATTCGAAATTATTAAATATTTTATTCCAACATTGTGCAACGTTAAATAGTTAATAAAGTTACTTTCGATCAGAATGAAAGGCAACATGCTAATTTTTAGTTAATTTTTTATCTCTGCCGCTATCCTTATACCTAATCGAAGCTAGTTATCGAAGTATTATCTCGGTTTATGTTCCGACAAAGTTTATCGTGTTATTGGACTTTAATCTCGATATTTATTTCCGATGTATCGTAGTTGATTATTATTTGCATGTGAGTTTCCAGTTTGCAGACATTCCGCTATCGGCTGATTCAATTGTATTTCTGAGGTGTACACCAATTTTTTGTTTTAGAAAGTTCTATGTTATTCCGATTAGTAAATCAATATTTTGTAGTGCGCGGTAGGCTTTTACGACACGTATCTTTACGCTAACGTAAACATAAATGTAAACATTAATCGTAATGTATTAATACAGTAAATTGTAAAGAAATTTATCTGCAATTGATTTGAAAATGCAAGCTCATTTTGAAAGTAGTCGCGTGAAACAGTGACCTAAAAATAAAGGAGCACAGTTGAGAAATCTATCTTAAGGAATGACTTTCATCTGAAACATCATTTACAGAATTTTCTTATTTATCAGTGATTTACTGTAGTTTTTTATATTATAAATACAATTTTGAAACATTTTGCCTTTAGTAATAATGTGTTTATGTACAATTTTTTCAGAGGTGTCTTTGGGGATAACACACTATGTCTGATGTTGAGGAAGATGAGGTATGTAGCGATTGAGAGTATTCATCGTATGTCGCACTCAATATTTCAACACGAAAATATACACGTTCATATTGTTTCAGTTCCAAGATGCACAAGAATCCTTTTCGGAGTAAGTATAAATCACTAATACAAATACTGCTTGCGAACATAAAGTTTCAGAATAGTATGCCGCATATGCTTTTGGAAAAAAATGTATTACGTAATCAATAATTACATCTAATCAGATTTGTCAATAAAAGTTATTCTTATTCTTCGATAATTCCAATAAGTATCAAAATCTTGTTCGAGTCATCAGTAATGTTTAAAAAACCTTAGACTTGGTATCCGATTAATTATAATGCATTAATCTATATATATTCTTTACGCTGTCAATAATTCTTTGACGATATTAACCCCTTTTTAGTGTTTATTACACTAATACTTCCAGACCAACTTTTATGGATCTGGATACCTCCATAGCGGATGCTAAGAAGGCAGTGAAATTGTTCTTCAACAATGATTTCAAGCAAGCGAGAAGAATTCTAGAACCGTGGGCACTTACGAGTATATATCACTCATTGGGAACAAGCGTCTTCGCATTTCTAGAAGCACTTTTGACAGTCGAAGAAGTACCGTACCAATCATACGCTATTATATTTTGGGAGCCTTACACCATAAGATGCTAAACAATATCTATTATCGTAGAAATACATCGAGAAAGCGTCCGAGGCTCTAAAACAGTCTATCAACTTATGCTCGAAGTATCGCAAGCACAATAGTCTGTCTGAAAATATTGGGAAAATGGTGAAGCGAACCAATTATGATTCCTATACTATAGGTAACGTATAATATGTACGAAGCAATTAGTAAGCAAAAATTAACTGGAAAATGTATTTGTGACGCATGATCTACTAGATCTACTAAGTAAATCACTTGTATCTGGGGAATTATTTATCGCAGACTATACTATATTCTTAGTATGTTTTACTTGAATACAATATTCTCTATTGCCATTGTATTGTTAATTTTCCAAACTTTCCGCATTAACAATAAAGCATCTAGTTATATTGCAGTAATCGTTGAAACGACATACTAAAGAATGATCTCGTTAGTGAGTGCTATATTCTCAAGGGGTCATATGTCCGCGATTTGCAATAATTAGCTCACTTAATTGAGCTGATTCAATCACATCACTACTCGCATTTAAGTATAGTGCATGCAGGGAATGATAGAGGATTAATATTGCAGAGGAAGTGCATGCGGAAATCTGTTATGCTGAGTCACTCCTTTTAAAGTCAGTCCTCACGTTTGTGGAAGATGAAACTCTGGTCAGCTTTGTCAAGGCTGGATTGAAAATACGTACCTGCTTTTTATCATACAAGTAAACAATGTTTTATCAAAACAATTTTGTTGTTGATAGGTGTGTTCACGGTATATTATTCTCTATATTACATTCTACAACAATATTCTTCTCCTTTCAGAGAATGCCAAGCAATGCTAAAAAATCGCCAATGGGAAAGCGAGGAACATCGAGTCCATTTCGAAAGTGGAGTGCGCATGGGAATTGGTGCATTTAATTTGGTAGATACTAATAATATATCCTTCATGATCTGTAATAAATTATTTTTATCATAAGAATCTTAACTAATCTTTTTTTTTATAGATGATCTCACTATTACCCGCGAAAATTATCAAGTTATTAGAATTCATTGGATTTTCCGGTGACAAAGTAATTCTCATTTTCTAAGTACACGTTTTTAAGATCATTTGTCTAATTAACGTTAAGGATAACATTGACATTTATATTGTTCTAGGAGTATGGTATATCGGAATTGAAAGAAGGGTACGACGAAAAAAAAGGAATCCGACATGTGCTTTGTGGATTAACACTCATGGGTTACAATTTAATTGTATCACCAATTCTAAGCCATTCCGATGGCGATTTACAATGGTGCGAGGAAGCTTTAGAGAAAGAACTCAATCTTTATCCAAACGGTGTATGGTTCTTGTTCTTTAAAGGTAGATTAGAATTTATTAGAGGTAATTTCGAACGATGCGTCGAGTGGTATACAAAATCATGGCAAAGCCAAAGTGTATGGCCACAATTTCATCACATCTGTTTTTGGGAATTGATGTGGGCCTATTCCTGTCTGCAAAAATGGGGCGAAGCAGTCCAATTTGCAGACTATTTAGTCAAAGAATCTAATTGGTCGCGGACTATATTTTATTATACTAAAGCGGTACTAGTTATGATGCAGAAACCTTCCTCGATTAGTGAGAAACAACAATTAGTCGATAATTTAATGACACAAGCACCAACGTTTAAACAGAGAATCGCTGGAAAATCGATACCTATGGAGAAATTTATACTTAAAAAATGTCAACGTTATTTTGCACAAAAGAGATCTCTAGTCTTACCCGCGTATGAACTTATATTCCTATGGAATTTGTTCAAAGTGATCGCAAAACGTCAAGATATTATGTTAGACATGTTCAAGATGATTGAAGACGCTGAAAAAGATCTCAAGAGGAATACGTAAGTGACGTATAAATCGATTTTTACCAATTTAATTTTATTGTCCAAGTGTAAAAATCTTATGGTATTTCTTTTTTTATTTTTTAAGGAAAACTGAATTCCACGCGGACAACGAAGCACTGTTGCTACTTTTAAAAGGTGCGAGCCTACGGGAAATGAAGCATCCTTACCAAGCGGAAGACTGTTTGAAACGTGTACTTGAATTAGAGAAATCAATTAAGGAAGATACACATTTAGTTCCGTACGCAATAGTAGAGTTAGCTTTGCTGGCGGAGGATCAAGGTGACTTCCAACTGGCCATTAAACTCCTAGAAGATGCACGGTTCGTATTTATAAAATTATTTATCCTCTATTTTTCTCCAATTTCTTATCAAAACAACAGATATATGTATATATGTTTTCTTCATTACAGAAAGAATTATAGTAAATACCCATTAGAATCCCGATTGCATTTCCGAATTCATGCTAGTCTAATGAAATTAAACGGAAAAGGGTACGATTAACTTAATGCGAGAAAAAGAAGAGAAGAAAAGAACTGGCAAAGATTTGAGAATAATACTGCCAATATCATCACAACTATAAATTCAATGACGTCTAATAGCATGAATATCAAATTGTAAGAAAAAAGGTCTACGATTCTAAATTTTTACCCGAAACAACTTCTCAGTTGTGTTCATTTTTTTGCCTACAACGATATTGTATAATGAATATTTTTGGTATACTTTCAAGAAAAATTTCAATCATTTTTGGTAATTGTAAACAAAATACGTGAATTAGAGTTAATTAGTTAATTATTAGTTTCGAATGTCCGTTCCATTTGCATTGGCATTAATAGTTAAATTATTCTTATTATAAGGTGAATTAGATAAATTAGTTAAAATACTCTATATTAGCATTTCGATTAATTTCGATGTCAAGAGAAAAATCCTATATTGGTGTGATGATACACCGAGCAGTACAGCGTATTACTTATCACTAGACTCTGGATTTTTATGCAAATGTGAATTTTATTATCGATAGAAAATTCTATGAAATTGTTTTTAAAACGTGTTATCCAACTTACTGAAATTAATACATTGCAAGAAACATTTCAAATTGTGTTTTCAATAATCATTTGTAATTCGTAGAGACTCGTAACATCAAATTCTGGCTATTTTGCATAAAAATTCGGAGTCTAATTATTACGAATGTAACGATAATAGTATTTAAAGTAAACATGTTCCGAACTGAAGCTAAAGCTAAATAGCTAAAAAGATATCGTCTAACGATTCTCGGGCACGCTATATATGTACAATATTTTCTTTAAGATTTTGTACGTCTGTCTATACGTTCCACTGTACAGGAACTCACAGAGTATGTACATAACGATGTACATAAAAAGTTTTATTGTAGAATACTGTGATGTGGCTGGGCTACATCGATAAATTGCACTATGATATATATATATATATATACATATATAGATACATATATGTCCTATAGAGTGATATTCCTAGACATTGAAATCTATGTTAATCAACTGCCTAGCATACACAATAGCAACAATAATTATTATTAATCAATAGAGCGCGAAGATGCGCGTTAACGTGTTTTTATTAACTTTAATTGTGTATGTGCGTTATAGGTGAATCAATCGTTCCGTTGTTGGTCTAAGAATTGAAATCAATACTTTTTTCATGAAATCAATCAATTTTTACAAATTTTTTCCTAATATCACAATTTATCAATGAACGTTCAGTAAGAATATCTCGCGGTGCGGAATGTACTTGCAGGAGGGAGAGCATGCAGAAGATTATATTTGATGTTCGAATATATAAAGTTTTATTAATAAAAATTATGTTAGGTAAAAAAAAAGAAATATGTGTTAAGTACATTTGCGTGTATGCATAAAATTAGTTTTTGCAACAGTGTGCTCAACATGAATGGATTCATCTTCTGGACGGTAATTAATTTCGTCACTTTTTGTAACGTTTTCTCCATGTTTGGTTTGTACTGAATTCAATCGCCCTATAAATTGTCCTTCTTTAACGTAACTTTCAATCGTAGAAGAAACAAGGTAATATCAGACTTATGTTAACATACCTTGATGGTGAACAACAACTTTACTCCGCATAGACTGAAGTAGGGTTTTAATTCGTTGCCTAGTGTCTGTAGGTTCTTCTCTGATCTGAGGACCGTATAACTATATTAATATATACTAATCTTATAAATATAAATAATACTGGTTAAATCAACTCACGTCTAATGTAATAATTAATTACGTAACATACCGTGCGTACTTGAAGAGGGAGTTCATAATTCACTTTCGGAAGCTGATAGTTGCTAACACTTTTCGGTGTCTTCAATGTTACCTTAGAATTGGCGATAAAGTCTATGTCTTATTATTCATTCATATTTATATTAGTTATTTATTAATTTATTAATTACACTTACCGGGGTTTTTTTACATTCTGATTGAGTATCGCGTTTTTGCGTTGAACGCATTGCCGGCGATTTATCAGGCAATTTAGTTTGAGTCGAATACAAATGTCTTGGAGTTGAAGATTGAACCGATTGTTTTGGCACTGATAATTTTTTTGATTCTTGTTTCATGGGTGTATCGAAGTATTTATTTGTATTTGTATTTGCTCGTACGTTCTTGAGTAACTGTGGATCGGTACCCCTTATATACATACCCACAGGAGAAATGATAGTATTATAATTCAATCTGTATAATCCTTTTGCGTGTGGACTCTTTAAAATACTATCCGGTGTTTTTTTTATATCCTTTTGCATATCAGGAAACAGTAATCGCTTTTTTTGCAATTCTACAGGTCGAGGATTTTTATTAGGTGTAACAAAGAACTTTCGCTTTGGACGCTCAGTTTTCTCGGTATTTCCAGTAGGAGTCTTAGATATCTTTCGAATTTCCGATTTCTTAGTTGAACCAGATTTATTAGTATTATTATTACGTGGTTTCAATACTTCCATCTCTGATTTAATTTTCGCAGTTCCAACTTTGTTATTAGCGCTTGGCTTAGGTGTGCCTTTATTACTGGTGAATGAGTCGGAGTTCAGAATATCGAAAAGTGGTTTTTGTCTCTTCAAGTAAGTATAATATTTCTTGCAAGAAATGAGCGTATCTAAGAATTTCGCCTCATTGCTACATGTTGGTGATTTCAATTTTTCTGTTTCATCTCGATTACTATCAGTATTGATTTCCATAATTAATTTCGCAGTGTCCAAGCATCTTTTTCTTTGTATTGCTATGTCCTCTAAGAGAGTTTTTTCTAATTCATCGGGAGATATCGATAGAAATTTTTTCTGGTTCTCCTTTGTATTTTCACTTTTAAAATCGTCCTCACAATTACTCTCTGCTACTCCGTGTTCGTCCTCTTGATACATATTTGCGAGATTAGACGTTTGACTCGACTCTCTTTCCTCTTCCTGAACGTCGGACAAACAGTTTCGATTCACGCGTCCTTTGTACGTCGGCAGATTATTACATGAATTGTCCCCATTTTCTGTAGCATCCAGCGAAGCCATTTGCTGATCACAAATTCTGTGTATAGTACTCATGCTTAGTAGAGATGGAAAGGACTTTGCCTTCTGTTGTAATTGAGCATCCAGTTGATTCGATTGGAACAATCTATTGCACTGTGCTTCCAATTGTTCGAAAGAAGCATTACTGCGTTCGGTGAAAGATAAATCAGTTAGATTGTCCAAACTGCCAGTAGAGATATTTCTTGACAATCGTTTTGAAAATTTTCTTGGTGTCCTAAAACGGTCCGTGCACATAGGTGAGCCCTTAGTAAAAGGGGATCCTGTATTAGGGGATTGGAATACTGATCTTTCATGAAAATAGCTTCGGTCCTTTTTATTACTCTGTGATTTTCCATTCGAGTTTGTTTGATTCAAACACAGTGGGGTAGCTAATGGCGATGGTGGCCATTCAGGGGCTGTTTCGTCTTCTATAAATTTACACATCTTTCGAAACTCTATTGTGAGTCTACTCAAGTTTATTGCAGAGGCCTCACAAGCATTCTCATTATCGTGTACAATGGATTCTTCGATGACCGATAATAATTTCTCTGTAAAATTCTTAGGAGAGCTTGCAAATTTATTAGTCAATCGTTTAAGAACCGGTTGAGAGTTACATGACTCTTTCATATCGTTAAGTTGATTATCCAGGTCACATAGTACATTTTCAAATTCATCCGTGGATTGTCTAAGCTGCTTGTTTTCTAATCCTGTACTATGGATATCTCTTCCTTGTTCCTCTAAGGGACTTTTCTTCCCATTAAAATCATCGTCATTTGATAAATATGTAGGCTGTGGATTTCTATATGAAATGTTAAAATTTGTATCTCTATTGGATGCTTCCACTACTTTACTCTTAGAATCAGTCTTTCCGCTTAACAATATATCACATTTAGCTAAGGCTGGATCTCTATCGTACAATCTGTATGCATCTTTCCTTCTATTGCTCGTATACTGTTCTCGACACTGAGGATTTGCATTTTCCTTATTATTACGTTCACCTTCATCCATAGTTTCCAACGAATCTGAGAATGAATTAATTTGCCTATCTAATTGTGCTTTTGGCCCTTCAATGTTACAAGATGTATCGGTGGACGATACATTTTCAACATATTTATTAGCACAGCTGCCAGCTAAAATTCTGGAATGTTTTTGACTTCTAATAGCAGTGTTCAACACTGTAGGTTCGATAAATCGTGAATTGTTTGCATTCCTCACAGGATAAATAGTCAAACTATCCTCTGAAAATGTATTTATCGAACTATAACCCTGTTCACTCGTTGACTGTGTTGTTTGCCCTATAAAGTAGATATTCTGTGGTTCTTGTCACTGTAACTTGGTTTAATTATAAAATTGTACTTACGGCAACTATTTAGAGAATCGGTGAAATCGTGAGCGTGCCTGCGTCTTGAATTCATTGTAAAGTATATTCCTATTTACAGCGTTTTGTATTCTGTTTTCTTCAGGTGTATTACTATGGTGAATAAACGGAGTAAACGCTCAGCGTCCGTTGTCCGTTACATTTGCTTGGTTTAAAACTTAAATCTAAGTGAATTGAGGCACAAGAGGTGCAAAGGTTCTCAACTTTCCCAATGGTTCTCATTGACATTCATTATCATTATACCACAGATATCTGTGGTATATCTACTGGATATCCAGTCCCCTAAAACCTATTTACCGATTTTCTATCATTTTCGTGTTGTCTGAATTTGAAATTGGACGTTCTAAAGTATGTAAATACAGTAATCTTCCTACAGTAAACGTAAGCTACATTCAAACGTGGCGCGCTTCGCCATCTTGCAATATGGCGGCAAATTTCCTTCGGCCAATCAGAGTGCTCGTTCTATCACACAATAGACGCGCTGACCGGATGCCATCTTTTTCCCGCGGACTGCGAGTGTAACAGGTAGCTGCGTTAGTGCTCTTCAAAAAATCGTGAAAAAAGTGGAAAAAAGTAGTGTTTCGGGTCGCGAGTGGTATTAAAAGTGGACTAAGGACCCAAGGTACTCGGGAATCATGGATTCAGAGTGGCGAGCATCTTCAGAATCCCTCAATTCCAATATCGAGCAGACAATGAGAATGACGCAATACGCCGAACTTCGTTGCCGGTAAGTTACATCCAGTCCTACAATATTATTCTCTGATTTATTGTAATTTCCGTGATAAATAAACGTGAAATTGTACGTTCTAAAGTACGTGACTACAGTAATCGTCTCCGAAACTCAGAAATAACAATGTTGCCTTCTCTTATACATAGTTCTCGATTGTTCTCGTTCGTGAAATAATCATAGGTACGTATACATACGTATGTATGTACATGTACATACGTAGAATCATAATTCAGTTTCGATCTCAATTTATTAGTCACATTGAGTTTCGGAGGACGTTGATCTTATTGTTAGTGATCGAGACAGCTCGTCATGATATACATATACATGTACATGTACATTGCTCGTGTTGTTATAGCGTACTCGGCGTGTCGGTCTAACAGCTTTGTTTACATCCCGTGGAACGGTTTGCAAGGGGTATTGGCCTTGGCGTTCGACGGTTGGTTACATTCGCATCCTGGCACGCGCCGTGTTTACGTTCACGCGCTCAGGTACCGTATTCCAGGAATTCGCCAGCTAGCCCTACTCCAACAATATGTATGTATGTAAGTAGCGAAAGACAATTCTTGAAATCTCCAACTAACTCTGCCTTATAGAATTTCCTGTCGACACATGTTTTCTGTCGCCTTTCGTTCAATTGTTGAACAAAGAAAAATGTGTGGTGAGCGTTAGTAAAATAATTAATAATAATTAAATTACTTATTAATTTTGCAATATCAAATTGTCCAACGGTAAAATGCGGTAAACAATCATCGGATCAAATATGAAGCTTAATTGTTATAAACAATTATAATATTATATAACAGATTGCAAAAAATGTTATAAATTCTGCTAAATAGTTGCGAAAATCGGTCCGAACAAATATAAATAAATTGTTATATAAAGATATAAATTATTATGTTGTAAATAATTGGAAATTAATCGTTATTAAAAGTTATAAATAAATTATTACCAAACATTAAGAACAAAATTACTCACTAATTATTTAAACAATATATAAACGATGGAAATTTAAGATTGTTAACGAGTCGGAAAATTATAAAGTAATTCAGAGAAAGATAAATTTTGGAAATAAGCCTGACATAGTGCCAGGGTGATTGACTTGGATTTGCAGGCGGAGCTTCGGTGACGTCAGAGTGGCTGTGATTGGCGGGAGCTCTCCTCGCCTGGTTACCGGCACGCAGGCTAGCTCACGCGACAGGTGTCATTCACGCTGTGACCTTGCTCGAGTTGAGACGTGCCTCATCGCTCTCGTTACTTCCTGGATCATCGTGCTATCTTAGCTTGACTTTTCGGTTTGATTCGAGTCTGATAGATACTACAACATACCTATTTCGATCTATTGCGATTACTCTTCAATTTTTACCGGAGTATATACCTGTGATTACGCGATTGTGTTTCAATAACTTAGAGTTTGCTCATGTAGATTTCGGACTTTGAATTCGGAATTATTTTCGGAATATTCATTCATCATCATCGTCATCACCATCATTCCACCTTTTTTTCAGCTTTATTCGCTCGCCGGGTTTCGCGTTTAGAGTCAGTGTTGTGTCGTACGAAAAACAAGCAGAATTCCGCGAGATTCTGCTACGGTCCGATCGAATAAGGAAATTACGGACGCGATGTGAATTAGAGTCAGTGTTGATTTTTTCGCGATAGAAATATTGAGGTGCGCAAAAGTAAATTAGAGTCAGTGAGAACACAGTTGGCTGCGGAGAGGAACTCCAACAGGCATCTCTTCGTGGAACACAATGTAAGTACTTGTATTTCGATTGATATGACCTTGCTGGGATTTTATCCTTTGTCGTCAATTTCAGAGATACTAATCGTTTTGTTCTTCTTATGTTACAGGGCACTACTATTTGGTAGAGTCACTGTGAAGGGTTGGCTGTGGAGAGGAACTCCATCAGGCATCTTTTCGTGGGATACAGTGTAAGTATTCTTATTCATATTACGTTCCTGAGATTTTTTCCTTTTACCTTTGTCAATTTCAATAATACCAATCGACTTGCTCCGTTTTATGTTACAGGTCACTACCATTTGGTAGAGTCACTATGAGAGGTTGACTTCCTGGTCGACTTCTGTCACCGCTTTGTTTACATGATCAAAAGGTTGGTATTTTTCTTCTCACTGAATTCTTACGATTCATTGTTTGATATCAACTTGAACGATTCTAATCGGTTACTGTGCCTTTTTTTGTTACAGTGTTGTGAGTGACTTCCTGGGTCCTTGGCTGCTTGGCTGTTTGGCTGTTCAACGAGATTCAGCAAAGGTGTCCATAACGAAGGTAAAGAAAAAGATGCTAGTCGGTGAGTGACACACTTACGTTTTCCTCTGGTCTTTCAATCATGCGATAGGACGCTTGGTCCGGAATCGCACGAAAGACTGGTTGTATTTTTCTTATTTCGAGCAATGAGCATAATGACCACGAGCAGAGAAATCTGCTCGTGTGTGGAGCACCATGGTCTTATTTCATGTATGTGTAATTAGCTTAGTGCAGGGTCATCTTGTCTCTGTAGAAATACGGGCTTGCTATTTTTTTATTCATATTAAGCGAATGCATTGCACGTAGCATTCGGCTGTTTGATTATTTTATCTTGATTAAAATACGCTTTATTAATGCCTCGCGTTCGAATTCGACGAAAGGCGAACTAATTGCCACGGTAAATTGTAGTTTAGTGGAATCTGGCTAATCACCAGATTTTAAAATGTGACAATAGAAGTCGCAATTTTGAATTTTATTTCGCGATTACCGGGAGAGTATTAAACTTTCTAAGATTTTGAATACATAGAAAAAGAGACGAGAAGACAAATTCGCGGGGGTTCTTTGCCACAAACTTGAAGTCGCAGTTTCAATTCTTAGTTCCTTGATTTTCTATGTATTTTAACTGCGATGAATGGTTTGGCCCCAGAGGCATTTGAAATCAGATTTCTATTAGAGTCACTTTTGAGATTAAATTAGATTTATTTTTACAGTTGAAGTAGAGTCATTTGCCAATGAATTAGAGTCCTTTTTTGACAATGAATTGAGTTTTAACGTAGAGTCACTTGTACATATTTCAATTTCAATTTATAATTCATATGAGATGAAGTAGAGTCATAGTCCGTTCAGATATCATTACTAATCATTTCTTAGCTAGGATTTTCAGCATTTGACCACGTACGTATACTCATTACCGTACCCATGATCTCACTAGAGGCCTCGAACTCGTCCAAACAGCCCAGGTGCAGTTGGGACGGGTTCGGGAAGTGGGTATGGATTATTATTAAGGCTATTTTGTGAGCGATTGACAAGCTGCCGTTGGTTGCACACGTCGAATTATAATTACTTCCATACTCGAATGTAGAAACAAGAGAAACGAATCCATGCATGCTTCTCATGCATGGAATCTGCCTTATTTGCTTTGCTAAACTTTTGATCGGCAGTCTTGGCATTCGATTTCTGGAATGAGTATGTCAAGTATGAGAGAATCTTTGATCTTCGTCCGCGCTAAACCCTCTAAACCCGTGGAGTGTTGTATGCGTGAGATTAGCTACAAATCGTTTAAATTGGGGGGTGGGGACGCGTACACAGTTAGTATACTTCTGTATGAATGAGTAAATTTAAGTAGGAAGGGCCGGGCAGATATCACTCTAAGGTATGGACTGATATTCTGTTCTGGGAATGCGATTATCTCGCGAGACGTCGAACAACCTGTGCGGTCAGTGGAAGTATCCCTGGCTTGTCTCGGGACTGTTGGACCTCTCGCGAACCGTAGTATAAGTTTGCCCGGGTTCTTGGGCACTGGAAGAAGATCGTCGAATGGGTTGTCTTTGAGTAGGAACATATACGCTACTCTGAGCTTTATTTCACCATTTAATTTTTTAAATGGTTGAACTAAAATCATTGTAGCTTTCTCTTTTGGGGTATAGTGCTGCTTTTTTATATTTGCTCGAGCATTCAAGTAAATGTGCAGGTTTACACGGTGACTCATTGTTGCAATGAGTGATCGTGTACCAGCTAGTTTTGGGATGGGTAACAGAATTCGCGAATCGCGCCCTTCCTCATGATCTAATGTTGTTTTTTGCTTCTGGTTACTAATCCTTTTGCGTTTTAGGTTCCATCCATCGTTCTCTCATTTCAGGTTCCATTAATCCTTTTGCGTTTCAGCCTTCATCATTGCTGCTGTGTTGCTGCTATTTTGTAATGGCCCGGTACCGTGATAGGGAATGCTCGAGCAAATAGTTGTTGGGTTCTTTCCCGAAGACAGTGGCTGAATGCAGTTAGCCGAAAAGGCCCAGAGAAAAGGGCAGCAACGGTATGGCACTCCATCCCATTGCACTCTTTGGCGATGGAGTGTCATCAATTTTGTGCTCCACTTTGTCATTTTGCTCATTGCTCAAATTTTGTTGTTCCGGGGTCTCGGAGCACAGACGCTAAATTCCTGTGCGGGGATCGCCGACAGGCAGACGGTAGAGACTCGCGATTTGCATTTGTAAATAGAGTTTTTGAATAACTGTTTCATTTTTCATTCAAGTTCGAGTCATTTTGAGGCCCCTTTACATTTTGCATTGATAATATTAGTAGTAAATGATACATGTATCTAGCCAATGTAGAGTCTCACTTTTTCTTGCAAATTTCATGTATTCCCAAAGTAGAGTTTTAATTTCTTGCAAATTTCGAGCCCCGCGAAAGTAGAGTTTTGATTCCTTGCAAATTTTGAGCCCCGCGAATGTAGAGTTTTGCAAAGTTACTGTGTAAAGTTTCAAGTATAGAGCCTTGTTAATGATTAGTTGTCGAATTCCCCGAAAAATTGTCTCCCGTCTGCTTGGATGTCGGCAGCACATCAAGTCCTGTGCAAGGACTTCATGGACAGACTGACCGACTCGTGATTTGCTTGTATTGTACATTAGATTTTTCTCATTATTTAATCCCAGTTAGAATAGAGTCATTTGTTATAATTTGTTCAATTTCTCAAATTAGAATGTGCTAAATTCACTGTAGCGTCATTGCAAAGTTTAGCTATTTTTTATGTTAGAATCACAGTCTTTATCGAGTCTTGAATATCTAGAATCACTGCAAATTACTTTTCGAGTGCCAAGAGAATTTTCAATATAGAGTCTTACAATTTGTTTCTATTAGTAGTAGTCGAGTCCCCGAAATATTGTCGGCGGTCCGTCCCACCGATTTATTTCTCATTATCACCATCATTATCATTATCATGATCATCATCGTCATTTCGATTCCGATCATTAATACGATACGCATTTAACGTTCAGTAATAGTATGTGGTACCGCGCGGTATGCCACAATTGATAAATATCGCCGAATCTCTTTTCGACTACGTTTCGTAAAGGAATAATCACAGGTATATACTTGATCGAATGAATTGAGTCGCGAATTTTTGATAGTGTTGCGTCTAAATGAACAAACGCATTAGAATTATAATTCGCGAGAGTGACGAGGCTACGCACTCACTTCGACCAGGTTCGCGTGAATTATTTGATTCTGGTTTAACATATTTTTTCTGTTTTAGATTACATACATCGTTGGACTACTGCATCGACATCCGTATATGTTTTCCCCTTTCCTTTTTTACATGCCTTTTCTCCATGCCTTTTCTCCTTTTCTTTTTTGGGCATTTTTTGCCTGTTTTGAGTGTCATTCCTTTTGTTATGGACGCCGGAAGATACAAATTCATACCATTTCGAGTAATAGGCTACCAATAGGCCATTACTAATAACTTTTTCCGATGATGTACAAGATTAATTAGTGTACATATGTAGTTGTAAAAGTTGTAGCTTCTAACGCGGTAAAGGAAAGTTCAATGGGAAATCTGTGCGTAGCGAATAGTTTAACTTTACATAGCATTCGCTATGATTAACATACTCGCGATTGGATTTAGCATTGTTTGTTTTTCATGCTGCTTAAGCAAGCTCGAGCCACTTTTTGTGGTTTTACTTAATTTTGTTCGTCGCTCGACCATCTACCGCTGTAGTTGAGTAAACCTTCATCGAATACCTGATTCGGCGTGAACCAATTGTACAATATTGCACCGCACTCATCCTAAGCAGTACACGTTGCACTATAGTTTTGACCATTTGTATCGCTTACGCGTAGTCTCCAGTGCGCAAGTAGAGGATAACGATCCTCCTTTTTTTCTTGATAGCTTCTTTTCTTTTGCTCGCGGTGTAGAGTCTTGCGGACAATTTTCGCGAAGCGCGGAGGAAAGCCCGGATTTTGAGTTAATTGGGCGGGGTGGGTGGTCGATGATTAGTTTATCGTCGCTAATTGCAAATTCGATGGGGAATGAAAACTGAACGGATCGCGCGCTTGTGCTTAGTTGTTCCTTTTTGGTACTGCGATTATCAGCGGTACATCGAGCCCGTCACTAGCGAGGTCATAATGCCGATGTTAAATGACTCCTCTCGTTTTTTACGGGCGTAGTTTCGGAGCACACCGAGCTCCTTTGTAATACATCGTTTGTTAGGTGTTCTCCTAGCACTGGTGCATAACTGTCCGATTCGGGATAGGGTAATTCGAGTCTTTTTTTCATGTATGACTGTAAAGCGATACTCTGATGGACTCTTATGGGCACGATCGAATTTACGCGAGTAGAGTAAAGTCAATTAGTAGAGTCAAAATGATTAGAGCCACGTTGTGTAATCGATTCAATATACTCTTCCGTGGGTGGCATATTCGCGATGTCATTCGTCCATGGAACGAGTAAGTTCGCGTTGTCTCTTTGGGCAATGAATGGGTTGTGACTGGTACCTAGCAACACTTACATTGTGGCGAAGGGCGAGAATCACCGCGTATTTGTTGATTTTAGAGTCACGATGAATTTTGACGATACCCACCGCGATGGGTCGCGATATCGAGTCACACTTTGATTTTTTATATTTTTTGTTTCCATTACTCTTGTCGCAAGCCCTACGGATTAGGGTCGTGGAAGGATTGTTCGCGTAACCCTTCCCGGTGGCCCAACGTTCGCGGGTCATCGAACCGCATCCCCAGTGGGGCCTGGCCTGTGGGCGGTCCGGCATTAGGAAGGGTCGCTTACGCTGATCAGGACTGTACGGTCGGGCTACCCCTTTGTCCTCCTCACCATTATGCACATTGCACATAGTGTACAAGTAGAGCGATTCACAAGACGGGCGAATAGACGAGGGATATACGCGGCATTGTACATACAATATGTATGTATACGGAAATAATCTTGTGTCATGCTCTCGTGGTGCACAGGTTGATTCTAACGCTCTGGCTGGCGGGCAGTTCGAGGACTGGTCAGTATAGAGTCATTGGTACCGATACTTTGCCCATAGCCCGAGCTCATGGGCCGCGAAAAAACTTAGAGTCACGCGATCGCTCCGGATCTAAAATTCTTTGCTGTGTACTTCTTTTTATATTTTGGTTTTCTTTGACTTTTTATTTCTTGCACAATGTCCATGAAAGAATGTCAGAGAAATTGATCAATTAGCTTTCTTCGAATGCCCGGTAATCGAATTGCATACGATTTCCGATGGCATATTACGGACAGAATGACACCAATAACAAACTTTGTGGTAGATTATATCGCGAATCGAGACTGATAGGATTTTATATTTGGCGAGCAATTTCGGTGCTCCTTTAATAGAGTAGAATTTCGCGGAGTCCTTTGGCATCGGAATTATGATCTGGCGGGGAATAAGTGGCTGAATTAGGGTTACATGTAGAGTCAATTGATATTTCCAAGTCCGTTCAGTAAACACGAACCAACGGGTTTGTACATTAGTCACAAAGGGTTGATTTTTCGGTCGCGAAATCTCTTTTTCTTAGATTTTTGTGGGGGAAAGGATCTGTATTATACGAGATCCTAGTAGCATATCCGGGCATTCCGAACCGCATTGTTGTAAATTGGCGCTATTTCATTTTTTCCAATTCTTTGCTCGCGTATAACGTAAAGTGGATGCATCGCACTGACGGAATATGCGTAAGCAATACGAGTGGTCAGGTTTTACCTCGCGTAATTAGAGTCTTGCCACGCATAGCTCAATTAGATTCACATTGTACAATTGGATTAAATCGAATCAAGGACTAGATGAAGCTTTTGTATTTTAGTAGTGCTTGACTGCATCTATGTATATTATCATATTTTTCTTAATATTTCCCTCTTAATTCTTATTATTCTTATCTAGAGCACTGCTCTCTTTTTTCTCTTAGTTTCTGAATATGAACTTGCTCGCGGAAGTCGGATTAACGTGATATTAGTGTAAAGCAATGCTAGGTGTAATTCGCGAGCATATTTTCGCTCCTCGGTTCGCGTTTCGCAATAGAATCTCTATCGAGTTCTAATAGTGTTTGGCTTAGCTTTTACATTGAACTTTCCTTCATTTGGGGGTGAAGCTAGAACATTACGCGATCGTGATCTATCATATCTTCTGTCGCTCTTTATAACACGATATATTATTCGTTTCGTCCAATCAAAAGATCCATCTTTTCTTTTCGCGAGTATTTTTCAAGAGATAAGTAGATTAGTTTTTGCGTCCTAAGCACTGGGAACGATGCTCATTTCTCGGTACTGTGACGAAGCACACGAACCGGAATGCGAAGTTGCAGTACCTCCTAAACCTAATCCGTTTTAGGTATTTAGGTTTTGGGCCCCAACGTCAACGCTACGTCGTCGTGGGATCACCTATTCCTGTTTCTTGTGTTTCTCTTTCCCAATTCCCAATGTATTTGTCTCATCTTCCGTTTCCCACCAGTACGTTTTAGTGCAATCGGTTCGTGATCGTGATTTTTTTAACAGTCTCCACTGTTTAGAGTCATTTGATTAAGTTTGCGCAGTTGCCACTGCATTAGAGTCAAATCTGGCCAGATTAAGTAGAGTCATAGCTCGCGTACGCGTTTTTTTTTAATTGCAAATATCTTGAATCGTTAGCTTATTAGTGTTGCGTAAATGGAGGGAGGATGGGCGTGGTTAGGGCGGGTCTTGAGCAGCCTCCTCCGAGTGGTAAGACCTGGGTCGCTAGAACAGCTCATCCAGTCCCCCGTAAATTTTCTGATTTGCAAGCCAAATGAAATCTCAATATAAAGATAGAGTTATACTTTGCTTTTCTCTTAATTGCAATTTCATGTCAATTCCAATTGGGGACTGGACTAGTTTTAGCGGGCGGAACAGCTGCAAATAAAACAGAATTTTGAGCAAACTGGCCTTTGCAATATTTCGGGCACTGCGTCGCGTAAACTCGAAATCCGTTAATTAAAAAGAATCGCGCGGAAATCGTTAAAATGCATGTTGGACGTACATGGTGGGATGTCGGTTAGGTAGATATAGGGTTTTAGAAAATTAACTGTAGAATGGATAATAGAATGGATACTAGAATGGATACTAGAATGGATACTAGAATGGATACTAGAATGGATACAGTATCCAGGTAACTGTGAACTAACAGTAAACTTTTCCATCTTACCATTTCTCGGTAACGTAACGATAAGTTGCTCAATCAATAGCTTACTGGAATATGTTTGAGATGCCGCCTCTCGTACGTGTAAATGTTTCACAATTTTCATCTGAATAAATTCATTTGCGAAAATAAACTGCATTCGAGAAATTGTAATTGAAACACATTCGTAGTGATTCGCGGTCAACCAGGTGTGCAATGGGTTATGGGATTCGGAAGGAAATGGTTCGCAAAAGAATTCGAGACAAGTCACTGGGATGCGGAATCCGGCGGTAGATGTAGCTAACAGTTAGTTGGAGTCGTAGCATAGGTGGATGTGACGTTTATGTCACGTTGACATCCAACTGGCTACTGGCTATTGGACCTGCAATCTCACTAACAATGTGGCTAAAGTCAGTAAAAGTAAAAATTTCTTTTGATACTGTCGCGTAGAGAGGTGTTCACATTCATGTTTCGAGAAAGATAAAAAATGGAAGCGGAGAAATTTTCCAAGCAAATTCTTTCAACAATTAAGTAAATTATTCATTTTTGGAAATACCTGTTAAGTATCTTTTCAAAAAAGATGTGCCGTTTTAGTCACTGCAAAATCAAAGTGTTCAATTTGGAACACTTTTCTTGTTAGTTACTAGTAGGAAATAGTTCAAAGCTGACATAGAAAGTTACACATAAATTATTTATCCTTTATTCTGAATTGTATCAGTTGAATACATTGCGGGAAAATATCGGTTATACATCACATTTAGGGTACATTATAACATATTCTTTAGAGTTTACTGAGGGCCGAGTTAGTTGTACACGGCAGATTGCGCATAGTTAGTCGTCCGTGAAAAATATTCCACGATCGCAGAGGATAGTAATAATAGTACTGCAGTAAACGATCATTCGTTTAGGTCAAATAGTTGTACGTCAATCACGGCCCGATTTCGCGCTCGGAAGTCGCAAGGGATTTCTTAATGGATCACCGTTACTTCTTCGCCTAGCAAAATAGGCAAATTCAGGTCCAAGAGTAGGATGTCTATTAAGTCGTCATCGAATGTATCGTTAACACTCCTGACTCTGTTTTCGAACTTATTCGAATGAATTTTATTCTTCAGAGGTTTCCTCGAAAAACTTTCCCATTTCTCTGCTTTCTATACTTTTCAATGCCATTGGTTAATTTTGGCATAACGGTGGGGCTTCATAGTTGTACTATTAATGGACTGAGCGTTTGAAAGCTCCGTGATGCAAAGGTTCAGGTTTAGGTCGTCAATATGTCATGCTTGAAACTGATGCTCTGGTCATTGACGTTTTTTTTTCTTCTTGCGGTAAAGTGATATTACAGTTAGACGGTTACAATCGATATCGAAAGCTTATTATTGGACTGTAGCAAGAAAGTGGGGAAAAAGAAAAGAGAGAGAAAGAGATTGCGCGCTCTGGGTAGTTTTTTTGTTCATTGATGGTTAACGACACTGATTCCATAGAAATATATATATATATACATATATATATCTTCACAAATATTATGGTTCGTTAGCTGAAGCTGTGTTTGATATCGGTAATCATATCTCAGTAGACATCCAGAATGATTGTTCGATACGACAGTAAACATGTAGTAACATTTTCCGTTTAAAGTAGTTAGTAAGTGGGCCTTGGATCATTCTGCAAATTAAATTCTTTGGAAATTACCGAAAATTCTTGCTCTTGAAAATATGTCTTTCGTTTCAGTTCGACTGTTTTGTACAGTTATAGGAGACTGTTAAAATTTGTTAATATTGACTGTTTTGTCAGAGTAAAAAATACGAAGGTCAGTTACTTAAAGTTTGGTTGATTCTGGCAACCGGCCCACTCTGTATTTTTGTTCTATATACAGGATACGAAGTAAATTGTGGGAATTGAAAAATGAAAATTATTGGAATAGTGACATGAAATTTCTCGTTTTTAAAGTATCACTTTACAGTATTATATTATTCTCATCTTCTTCCAAAACGTATTTCTAATAATTTGAAAAATTCCCAAAAATAAAAGTGCAAAGGAATTGTCCTAAAGTGATCGAACTATTAAAGAAATCGCAAATTGAGGTTTATCGAGTTTCAATTGTACCACAAATTACACCGCATCCCGTGTTCAAGTTGCTGTATACAATATATCTCGTAGCAGATTGTATACATACATATAAATATACGTTTACTTAATATTATTATTTATATATGTATATCCATAATATATACCGCACATTTTGCGGCCTAATATGTAATTGGAAATATATATTGTAAATACTCTATGTTAAGCGTACAATTCGGGCCAAGATCGTATGTATATTCTTATCATATCACTGCCTCATTTTCTCTGACTTTCTCTCTTCCTTGTACTGATTACGTTTTACGTAATAGTGTGTGTGTATATGTGTATACTTAGAGTAACATCTGTTCCACATATTTTAACGACGACTTTTAACATTTAATCGATAATTTTACCCAGTTGAGATCTGGGCATGAGCGCGACGTATAATATATTTCAGCTAATTAATTTTGGAAACACTTAAAAATTCACTCCCTCTATGCGCGTAATGCGGGATGACACTTTGAGTCATCGAGAGACGGCAGATTTTCATGGTTAGATGAACACTTAAAAATTAACGGTAAATAGACCTATAAAAGCTCAGAAATTCTCAAATCAGCAATATGATATGGCGAACATTGGTCGGAAACGTTTCGATTTATCTTTTTCCTCCATCTTTCTCTTCTCTTCCTTATTCCGTTTTCTTTGGTTTTCGGTAAAAGTTAGACTCTGGTAAATAACTTCCTTTAATTGGCCGAGGGAAAAAATACAGGAATTCTTTTGTTGCTTTTCTGGGCAAACGAATAACTCGTTGCATATCTAGGCAAGTGGGAATATTTCAACATTTAGTTCAATATCTATTAATTTCTATCCAGTATAGGGTTCGGTTTCTTCTGCGCAACATCGATATGCCATTTTGGCTATTTCGTAACGCGAATCACAACCAAAACAGTAACAATAGAAGAGATTGAATTTAAGAAATTAAATTCGTAGATTGTGACTTTCTTGTGTGTCTTGCCTATGTACCGGTGGTGGAAACCTTTTTCAAAATTCGTTACACTCTTTGAGGCCGTTCTTCTCAAATACACGTTAGACTTAAGAGTACTGCTTTGTATGTAATACATCAGTGTGCTCGTGACGTATTAGACTTATTCCTTGTACATTACGAAATATATACGTATTCCATTGTTGTGTAAACTCTTTAAAAATGAAACAGTTGTAAGTATAATAAAAAATGTATACTATAAATCAGCCTCAATACTGGCTAAAAATGTCTCTTATACTTAATTGTCACGCTTCAATTGGAAATGCTGATCGCACGATCCTTTATTACAAGTGAGATCAACACTCTCGTAATTCGAGCTAGACTTTTCACATTGCATCAAACTCAACAGTGTCTCTCCCTTCGGTTCGAATAACGTTCTCTTAGAATTATCTCGAATATCAATATAAAACATTCGTTTATAACGGAAAATAAATGATTTATTAAAACCGAACCGATTATATCGCGACTAGCGTGATTATGTTGCGCTTCAGTTTCGGACACGGTGACGGAACGATGGACAAAATTGCATTGATTCACGCGATCTCGAACAAAATCATCATTAATTCTAGCATCATTCACTTGAGAGTCACGAAATATCAGGGTCAGTTGATACCTTAATCCAAAGAAACGAAGAACTTTGCAAAATAGAAAGTGGAATACAATTTTCGATGAACTTCAACTATTCGGACAATAATTATTTAATAATAATTATTATTAACAAGAAATCTCGTGAAACGATTCGAAAGTCAGCAAATCAATGCAATAGTCCATCAATAAGAAATACATATATATATATATCTATCTTCTTAACATTGTGAATCGTGATTAGTCGCGAAGCTGAATTAATCACGAACGTCCGAAGATACCTCGAAGGCTCAGGACATTCGGACGTGATACGAAGTGAATGGGATTCGCAAAGACGGGCTTATAGCTTTAGCTGTCATGGGATAGGCAATCCGAGAATATTTCCCAGAAAACACTATACATTATATTAGAATAGTTCCGTCTAAGATACACTTATACAGTAACATCATATCAATGGGTTTCGTAGGAGAATGGGTTTGTACGTCTCGTTCTTTCATTGTTAATAATAGCCAGGATCTCTCTGCTATTGGAACGAGCGACACCCATATAGAATATATAATACATTTACGACATCATAGAAACAAAGCCACTGAGATTTCTGTGTTAACACATACGCGTCTCATGCGACATATATATTATATCGATAGATTAGGAGTTTGATTGTATGACAGAGCCAGGAAGGCCAACATCGCCGGAGGAAATGCAAACTTTATTGGCATTGGCGGCGCGAAGTCAAGGGATTAAAAAGTGCGTGATTGGCCACGTGGAGAATTAATGCAGTGTGTGCCACATTGGAATGGACTTATGAGGTGAATTTGTCATAAGAAGCCAATGTTCGCGACTTTGGGTCGAATGACCATCTATACCAGTCGAGGGACCGACGATACAGGAACCCACGATGGGGTAGTCACCCTTTCGATCCTTATTCGAATCCATGACACAGACCTTAAAAATAAAGATTCGATGTTATTTCAAGTTGCTGGAAACAAGTTTAGATTAAAGAAGCTTAAATTTTTCCCTCCTTGCATCCTCTTTACGCATAATCAGTTTATGTAGTATAAAAGAATTTCGTAACAGAAGGTTTCGTATTTGTTAAAATACATCTTCCGATTAAAGAATGCTAATTAAATTAGTGGGAAAAATCCGTGTAAAAGAAATTATGGTCGTTTAAATGATATAGTCTAAATGTTCAAGGTAGAGAAGTTTAAAGTGAACTCTTTGGAATTAAATTTGACAGACTGTTTTGGTGGATTTGTAACATTTCCACGGACCACTGAACATTTTGTACTCAAGCCGTAATCCCTCATTACGTAGTTTGTCCGGTGCTTTCCAAGGTAATAGCAGTAATTAATAGAATCCGATGCATTTTGTTAGCGAGGCTTTCGGGGTTACTCACAGGGTGCATTTGGTGCTGTAAAAGCCGTTTGACCTATTTTCCACTTGGATTTTGTTTCATCCACTTTATCCCGCTCGTGCTCGAGTATTACGTCTCTTGGCGTAAATGGATGGCGCGGAATTCGACGCGAAAGGGACCAGAGGTTTAATAAATAGATGTATAATGTAATTAGTCTCCGTTGGCACGCGATTAGAAAGATTCGAATAGAATGTCACGGTGATAATATTAAATCTCTAAATAGTCTCTCGAGCACCGTCGCGTTTACTAAAAACGATCGCCTTTAATTCGGTTGTATTAAGAAGCATTCCCCTGGATAATTATGATGGAACCAGGCGATTTTGTTATTTAAGTAGTTTCTTTTGAATAGAATAGAATTTAGAATTATCTTGTTTTTTGTTTAAATTCAAATAGCGATTTTATAGCGATTAGTTTATTAGCAGTAGATTAAAAGGAAAAAAAATAGCTTGGAATCTTTATTTTGAAAAAGTTGAAGTAATTGTGTACTTATGTTGCAAATAATTTTATTCAATCTTGCTATTTAACTAATTCGCAATTTATGCGAATTTATGTGAATGTTATTCATGCTGCTCAATGTTCTGAAAGAGATTGTTTAACGGATAAAATAATTAAGTGTAAGAGCTCTAGAATTGGTAGATGTGTGACTAAGCGCGTAAAAAACATTGGTTTTCGATCTGTATCTGCACTTACTTCAATTGCCGAGGACGGCAGCAATAGTGCAGGTACATCAAAAGATACCGATTCGTTCCAAACGTGAGTAGTTGTTCCTTTTTGCGTATTGGTGCGCCTTCTTACGCGTTTCTCCCCGCCCAAGAGATTCACCTTTACGAAACAATCAAGAGGCTTCTTTTCCTGTATCAGAATTGTTCGATTAATCTTATATTTATATCAATAGAGCAGTGAAAGAAACAATTGCATTAATAAGAATGATTCAAAAATTAATCGAGCTATTCATTGAACTGTACATTTAATAATTTTTAAGGTTCGACTCCGAAGAATATTTTTTTCATGAACTGCCTATTTTCTAAAGATTTTTCGTTTCACTGAATTTTAAAGGGTGCAGAATTAGAAGACGAGATTATTGATTGATTTGTATCCATTCTTTGGGACGAACCTGACTAAAAAAAATTGGTTTCAATGAAATTAAGTAGTATAAGTGTTATTACCTGTTGCCGGAATAGATTTCTTGCTTGCGCAATAACCACCGTCAATCGTCCTGCGCTTGGCAAGTACGAAAGAAATATCTCGACCTCTTGTGTGTGTTCTCGTGGTTTGCGCTCTGCTTCAATTTCGCCCCAGACTTCGGCACCGTCGCTTGACGTCGCTAATTCTAGATGACCCACGGGGATAACGACTGAGCCGATCACGTCGTTCCGTGAAAAGCGATCGTTATCGAATACCTGGGACAATCAAGTAGGAAAACAATACGCCTATGAACAGACACTTTTACAGGGTCGATCATTTCCTGAACTTTATCCAATAAAGTAAAAAAATTCAAGAATTAAATGAAATTAATAAGAAGAAATTACTTACTAAGCATTAAAAAAATAAGGTAAAAAAAATTGATAATTTCAAATTCTAAAGAAAGATTTTTATCATATTTATCATCGGATTTCCAGCATTAGAATTACTAAACTTTTTGTAATATAATGATAGTATAGAAAAATATACAAATGTGATATAACATATTTGTCTTAATATAAGTTGATATTCAAGAAAATCTAATGAAAAATATGATAAAAAGCTTTTTTTATATAATTGTTATTTAGTTGAATTACCTGTACAGTCAGCGTCTTATCTTGCAGTTTGTCACAGCCAACAGGAAATTTAAACAGTTGGTCGAAGAGTAGATTCGAATCGTTACGATAGACATTTGTCTTCCTTTTTTTGGCATCTACTGCCGGGCTGAGAGTAAGTATAACGTAAGGATTACTAAAGCCTCCTTGCTCTATGGTAGCCAATTGATCAGCTTCAATCAGGTGAACGACCAGGTCTGACCGATCGAAATCGTATTGAAGACGCAAATGCAAACGACCTAAGTGCTTCTTGGATCTGCAATCAGAGACATACGTTTCACCTCTCACGATACACCAGAGGATTTTTACTCACAATTCGTATCCAAGACCAACAAGAAATTATTATTCATTTAATTACAGAAATTTTTCGTGTTTCTCAAAAATCCTCCCCTTCACTTCGATTTCCCTGCCAGAAATTAATGTTGCAGATTTTTCTGCACGTGCAATTTTTTAAATGAAACACTCGGTTAAGTTGGAATTAAGGGATTTAAATTGAAGCACGAGATCGCGAAAATGCATTTTCATTAAGAAACAGTAGCGCCAAGACTACGTTCTCGACTTAGGACTCATCAGTAATGGTATCCTCTCTGAAGTGTTGCGGTGGCTTGTAATTTAATATTCTTATGATATCTCATATCTATGTTTATGGAGAAATGGGTCGTCATAGAGTAACAGGATCACACTTCGGCGGAGCGTACAAAGGTGCCTTGATATCCGCAAAGTGTCGTGTGTTTGCTAGAACGAGACCTGAATAGCCGTCCGATCCTAACCGATGTGGCATAAATGGGTAGAATTGATCGTATTACGCAGATAACTTCAAGGAAAATTCCGTACCACTGATAACTAAATCCGTATAACACAATTAACCCAATATATGTATATATATATATATTTGTGTTTAGAAATCTGGAATCAAAACCTCGGTTTTATTTAACCGTGTGTTCGGAATAGTTTGTACAATTGCACTGGAAGTTAGCACGTAGAGTTGGAAGTAATGAAGTCGGGTAGCTTATTCAGGTTTCGTGTACAGGAAGTTATACTCACAGCGTTGGTTTTCATTGTGATTCTACCACCTCTCAATGGTTTCAGAGATTATTCCTTAGCTAGAGCTATTCTAAATGAATTTCTGCTTATCTTAATTATCACGAAAATTAGGCCAAGTAAATCACCTATCTAAATAATAATAATGAGAAATGTTAATAAGAACATTTCTCTTGCCATAAGATTTCTATTGTCACAAAGATCCATAAATAAAGAAAAGACGGGATATTTTGCATCCAATTAATAAATTAGAATAGATTGCAATAGAAAAAGTATACGTATAACTAATGACTCTAGCAGTCTTATAAAATAATTAACAGTAATATTTATTACAATAAGTAACTACAATTAGTTGCGATTATCTATACTGCTTCGAATTAATGTCTGATCGATGGACAAACTAATGAAATCTCCGAAGCTAACCAGTTTTTATTCTAGTCGTGGTTACGAGAAGATTAAGAAAGCGGTAAAAGCAGCTAAATGCTCTAATGAGAATGCATTAGATGCCGGGTGCTATGGGCATTACGTAAGAAAGTTATGCAAACCTTCGAGCGTTTAAGAATACAGGACCATCCCTCGAGCGATACAAATGGGGTTGCAAGGCGCCGAGGGGTGACGCGGGTGGTGCTGGTCCGCCATCGCTATTTTCAATAGAAATGTGTATTCCAGTTTAGCATAAACTAGTATTTTGGAAGATCTAGCGGCCGTGTTAGTGCTCGAAAATCAAAAGAATGTCTCAAATGATGTTAACATACTTTTAACTAGTTCCATTTTACCACTAGTCCATATTTTTTAAGTATGTTGAAAAAAGTTGCCCTTATTTTAAATCGATTTAAAAAAATAAGGGAATTAATTTAATTTTACGAGTTCATACTCTATAAAGAAATTTGAATTAATCTAGTGATGTAGGGAGTGAATATTTGACGCCTACCTTGACGAAGAACGGCAAGGTGGAATTAACAGCGGCGATAGACCGCGGCCACTTGATTTGGATGGACCGTGGCCCACATGGATGGGCGAGCAGCCAGCAGAGCCCATACCTGTTGCCACAGACGAAACAGCGCTCTGAGATGTGTTCGCATTCATCAGGCTTCCTGCTGAGCTCAATGAACTACCGCAACGTGCATCCAGGGATGCTGCTCTTCCGGGGGACGGTGATCTACAGTATTAGATAAAACAAGATATCAAAAGATATCAAAATTGATTCATTTTTCGGTTGATTTTTAAGCTAAAATTTGTTAAATATATTTTGCGAATTTTCTCTCGTCTATGCGAAGCAATTCTAGCATTTTGATTGGTTTGCTCTATTCAGGAAACAGTCGATTATTAATGGAGATTTTTTTCAATTAAATAGACTCTTGTATTTATTTCAATTCCGAATAGCTTAGCATCTAAATTTCTTGCTTGCCTTTTCTGGTCTAGGGTGATTCGAAAATTTCACGCTGACGTAAGTCAAATTTTCCGATCACACGTGTCATCGAGCATTATGCGAGTCATGACCCTGCAAATCCGGTTTTCACTCGATTCTCGAAATGTGCAACACGTGTATTTATCACGGATATTGCGAATAGAAACTGCAATTTCACGGACGCTCGAATTTGTCCAATTACTTTCGTAGTCTATGCGTTTAACCCTCGATTGTTCACCGTTACAGGGCAATTGTTAACCATTTCATGACAAATTTTCCAGAGAAATTTATTTGCGTTTGTTATGTCAGTTTTCTGAGTAGAAACTATTGTAACATTTTTCGCCAATCGTATTTTTCAATATATAAAATCGAATTGTCCACTTACCTTCTAATCGTACTAATAATATTAAATATTTGAATTTGCAAATGTTGATTATCGCATCCCTCACTAAAGTTTAATTTCACACAGTGATTCTGACAAGTTAAAAGAGCTCTCGCGTAATCAGAGTTTTCCTTGTTTTACGCATGGATTACTACATATTTTGCACTTGTTGTAAATAGATATGTAGTGCAAAGGAAGACGTGAAGTGTAAAGTGAAAATAGGAACCTTGAGCCCTTGCTCGGTGGATAAGAAGAAGCTGCATGCAGAGGATCATGTTGGTTCTGATAACGTCCGTCAGGTCCAAAAGCGCGAATATGGGGTGAAGATCCACGGTGACTGGATGATCCAGAAGAACTCTCCAATGGGCTGTGCCAGTTTACAGAAGAGTTTCTCCCGAATAATCGACCCACGCTGCCTCCGCTGCTACTAGGATAACTGCGACTTTGATGCGGTAGACCCCCTATTTTCCAAATCGAATATTTAAATAAAGTTACCGATTAAATTCTCCGTACTTTTTATTTTTAATATCCGAAGATCGAAATCTTCGGATATTAAATCTTCGTATCAATATCATAGCTTTATTTAAAAGTTTGAAATGGTCGATATCATAGATTTAGCGAATCTTTATCCTGGTGAATTTTAAAAACTTTCGATTTGAGTTTTAGTTTTACTTCTGGACTATTTCGAGTTGCAGTTTACAACTGCAACTGTTTTATTGCAACTGATAACGTTGCTGGTTTCCAATCAGCAATATTATTATGGATCTGTCCGTTGCGGGTGCAAAAATCGAAACTTTGGGAAAAAAGTGTTGTTCTGATCGTTAGTCTCGATAATTTTGATAGGAAACAGAAAAAAGTACTACACCGATTTCATATCAGTGTACTCTGTATTTGCAAGCATCAAAAATTCAGTAGGATATTTTTCGAAAAACTTCTCTTATTATTGCAGAAAGTTTATTTTTGTGTCGTTTTGTATTGCGAGCGAGGCGAAACCAGAGCGTATGCTTCTGCGAAAAGAACATATTGGGCCCTGAGAACGGGCAGCACAAGACTGGTAGCGATAACATTCCTGACGTTTAATAGAAGTGTGATAGGATTACGTGTCGGCAACGCTTATCGACGGAGAATACGAGAAAGCGGCAGCGCGTGGAGTAAGAGGATTTTTCAATGGATGAGTCCTTGATATAGTGCCATTTTGAAGCAAAGAAAGGAACAGAATTGCTCTTGATGCTTTTCGATCGACTAACGGTTTAACACAGTGATGGAGAGATCGATTAAACCTCTCTTAGCTATACCTACGAATCTTCCATTTCAACTTGCAAAGCTACTCAAAGTCCTGGCATTCCTGTTTCAACGTGGAAGGAATATGCGAGAGGACAGAAGTTGTTTAGTATTTAAAAGAAGAAGATCGTTGTTACCTGTTTCCAAGTTGGATGCTGGTTGTACTGCGTGCTGCTCCTTTGTGACATTAAATTCCTGCAACACGAAGCAAACCAGAACGGGTTAATATAGAAAGCTCATTGTCAATGAATTTCAATTGTAATGATATATCTATTTTTATTATCCACATGCTTTCAGTTATCCTTACAATTATATTACGGTTATATTTATCGTTGATGTCGTTAGGAGCTGAAGCTCTCCGATATATTTAGATAATTGATAATTGAAAATACAATTGATTTATTTTTTAATCTTTGTATTTAACGATTTTATTAAAAAGAAAACTAGTTTAACAGCAATGATTGCGTGAGATGATAGTATTATACAAGAATTGTTTTTTAATTTGTGGCAAGAATTTCCTAAGCGTGTGTGGAACACGCACATCCGTGTGGCATAAGTTAATATAAAGGGTGAATTGATTCTGAGTAATAAGTAGACATAGAATTTCTCAGATTAGAATTTGCAACCGCATTAATTCATACCGGATCTGCTCGATAATTTGGATATTAATATTTGTTTCAATATTGATCAGAACGATCCAACCGTTAATATTATTCGAGTCGGTTATTACGGTCGACAAACATAATTTTCCAAATGCAAATTACTTTGATTAAATTCACTGAAGATTATAATTAATTCAATGAAATTTTCGATAGAATTATTACGATTTTTTTGCGACAAATGCGCGAGTGTAAATAAATTCGCCGATGTTAATAGAAGAGTAGAGTATCGTTGTACGATCCAATAGATTTGAATCTCAATAAATATTCGTCATGACGATACGAGAATTCACCTACAAATTAATCGAGAGTACTTCGCGTTGCAATAACGGTGCGTTTACCGAGCGTACAATATAATCCGAAAAGTTATATAGCTGCTAACAAAACATCCTGTGTAACTCGATTCGTTGGTTCTTCATAAATCCACCGCTGTGATTTTAACCCGATTCGCAACGCTCGAATCCCCGGGAATTTTGCCTCCTTCCAGGAATCAGGAAGCGTCGAAAATCCCGTGAGTAATAAATTCCGTGAACGGAATCGGTATCGACGAGAGTAAAAAGGGAAAAAGAGGGAGAATAGAAAAAAGTTTGCCAACCTTAAGTCGTGAAGCGAAATGAAATCATCACGCGATTAATTTGACCGGCTATTTTCCGGTTGTTAGCTATATCTGGTTTCAATATGCACGTTCGGTCAGCGAACACACACCCGGTTTGGCCAATAGTTCGGCGACCTCTTCTTCCAGTACATATCCGGGGTGTTACAAAATAGCTTTCGAGGTGGATTTCATACAGAAAATAATTAAAATAAATATTTATATAAAATGACACAGTCTTTTATCTTTTTATTTATTTATTTATTTATTTAAATGATTCTGTTTCCGAGTCATTGCTGTTTTATATTATACCCGTAGTTCAATTGTTTTTTATAAGAAGTTGTTAATTGAAATTTATTAGAAAATTGCTGTTTTATCGCAAAATATCCAAATAGTTATATCTGAGAGCTAAAAAATATGCAGAGTGTTATGTGAAATAGATTCTAAAGTTGTGTAAAACTAGTCATATATTTCTAAAATTTACTCCCTTCAATCTTGTGCTAAAAGAGTAAGATTTGAGAGATAAAGATTTATCTTTATTGTTAATATCAAAGGAATGTACTGGGTATAATTGTTCTTGAAAAACGTTTCTCCGTTTCGCTTGAAAAATACACTTGTTTGACTTGTGTTATTTTTTACTTGAACCTACAACATGTTTGTAGGAATTTCACTCTTTTATTTTAGCGCAGAGAATCCACTGCGAAAGCTGCGCTGGGATATTTCAAAACACCCCGTATATCTATCCATCCGCGCGGGTGCACGCGAGTTCGAGGCAAATAACGTTCGCTCGGTGAATATTTTTCAGGAAAAAAAGGCGAATGAACCAGGACGATTTCCGCGATCTCGTCAAACGATATTGCGATACCGAGAGACGATTTGGCGTTTTTTGCACGGCCTGCTGCTCCAGATATTACGAGTTTTTTTCCGGGTTCAGGGCTACGCTATCGCACTTTAACACTGTACTTTTTTTTTCACCATACTGCGAATGCTGCATGTATGCAGTGCTCTATGGGGCGTGATCGGGATACTGGTGCTGCCGTTTGATTGATTAAGAAACAATAAATACCCCGGAATATTGAATTCGCGTTTTCCGCAACTCCGGTTTGCTTGTTTGCTTGCACAAGGTTTTGTGTTTTTCTTTCGTATATGGATTCGAACGAATTAAAAAATTGTTAATATACTTGTCCTTTGTGAATTTACACCTAGATTTTTCAATATAGTTTTCAATATAGTCAAAATCGTAAAACAATTTTTTAAAAATGTTTCTTATTATCATTCAAAGTTCAAAAATGTCCCAAAAGTGTATTTTAGTCAAATTCGTCTTTTCCCATGGGAAATATCGAAATAAAATTCCTTTTACATATATGAAAGAAGGATTACAACGGTTAATTTGCAGCGAGAAGCGAATTACTGAGAAATTGTCGCTTTTACGAATGAATATTGTAATTTCATGAAGAGACTTTGTGGAAAAGTATAGAATATTGCATACGACCTACATTCGAAGTAGGAAAAATTACATGTACCGTAAGCAACGACCGAAATAGATACTTCAATTAGTAGTTTAGTTATTTTCTACAATTGCTCGTCCTAGTTCGCTCCGTTAAGTAGTGACCTTTTGCGGCCGAGTCAAATAATCATCGGCTCAGACACGCAGAGCAAAAACATTGCTGAGTCCATTGGTAAAGGCAACGGAGGCATATTCGACTTATCCAAAGAAAGAGGGTAAGGAAATCGTTGGGAACGACCTTTTCGATGTCGTAGATTAGCGTCGAACCTTCCAGAGTGTTGTTCTTTGTGACTTCGAAGAAAAAGAAAGGTAGAATTGAGTTGGCGGCCCAGTTTGCGCGACCTTTCTTCTTCTTTGACAACTATAGGCTTAATTTCGTACCGCCAATTCATTGTCTTAATATACTACCATATACATGTATATCATCAATATAGTCCAACGTATTACTAGAGCAATTAATATATAATTAATATTAGTGAACACCATTAATACCATATTTTACAATAAGAATTGACCAAAATTCTGGTAAATTGTTATAAATAAGTTCGCAATTTTAAATCGGATATAATTTAAAATGAAATTTAATATGTGAACACTTTTACTCCATATGTCAAACTCACTTGATTTCCAGGTACAATTTTCAAGAAGAAAATAGGTCAGATTTATTCATGAAAATTGAAAACGATTATACATATGGCAGTAATGCAGAATAATTAGTTCTTATTAAATCGAGTGTTTAATAGCACGTAAACTTCCAAGGTATTAGCAAGCATCACCGGTTTATTTACATTGCATACTGTTATTGTACAGTTCATTAAATATAATTAACTAAACATTTTCATTGATTTTAATCCCGCTAGAGATTAACTACGTTTGCGTAGATATATTGTTGTCTGAGCTGTATTAATTCAATAACACAATAATATATTTGTGATAAATAATGGATAACAGAATCTCCGATTCTCTACAGTTCGAAAGTTTTAATGAAAATGACCGAGTAAAATAAAAGTTACGACCTCTTTAAATCGTTAAACAGGCACATAAGGTAGAAGTTAGTAATGCTAATTTGAAGTAACGGGAGTTCCTATTACTTTTAAGTAGAAAGAGAAGAAAGGAGACAGTTAAAACATCTCACTTACTTTGTCTTTTCCAAATAAAGTAACTTGAAAGCAGGGTAAATTTCCACAGTGGTTCCGAATAGTTTCTAATTTAAAGACGACTACAAAGTGGAGAGAATCATTGTTCTCTCTTTCATTACAGCAGGTGGAAAAATACAGTGACTTTGTTGTTATACTGTAGTCCGTGAAATTGATGACTTCAATCGCTGAACCTTCTGCGTTCTATTTACAATGTTTCTCGTGCTGGATGAAACATCCAACGCAAAGAAATATGAAAGGCAAATAAACATGGTGAAACAGTTGCAATTTAGTAGCAACGCATCATAAATCCATAAGCAGGCTACTGTATTTTTATTTGGGTACCGAGTGCATGAGAGAATATGTGATACCCTCGAATGTATCCATAGAGCGAACAGATCGATATATAAATAGTTTATACAGTTTATGGAACTATTTCTCAAAGTAGAAATTATTTGGAAAATGTGTGGATTTTGTTATTGTTATAGGGTTTTAATGATTAAGCTAAAGATTCTCTTCGTTACTTACATCGTTAGTATTATGTAACTGAGATGTAAGAACTAAGAAAGAACTAAGTATTAATTATACTTGAAGCCAGAGGGAACGCTAGAACTAAATCGGTGAACTTTATGAATTAGTTATGACAGGTGGGTCACCGGTGACCTACGCAATCGATGAAAAATGTAACTATCCTCCAAAGGTAAAAAGAAGATTTGAAGATGAGGAAAAAATTTTCCTATGAAACCTGAGACTCAATAAAAAGGCACTTATTCAATCATGAATTATGAATAAAAGTGTTTTCTGGTAGCAGCAGAAATGAGTAGTCAATCATTTCGCGAATTGGCATAACGAGAAAAACCGATGTAAAAGTGTCTTTTACAGCGATCTTTATTTGGCTTCTTTTATTTCCCGTCAATTGTCAGGTTTTCTTTTCTCCTACTTTAAAGCAAACTGTCTTTCAGCTGTCTCATTACGAATGCTCGCAGTTCGCAACCAGCTCGAATTGGAATTGCGGATTTAAACGCGACGCTGCTGGCGCGGACGTTTCGAGTGGCTCGAATGAATGCGCACACTTGAATTGCGAGAAACTCGGATGATTCGAGTGCGTGGCTTGATTGCCGGGAAAATCAATCGTATCGCGGCACGCGGCTGTATATACATATCTTGAAAATTGTATGTATGTGTGTGTGTGTGTGCCACTGACACTCATGGAATTGTTTTATTTGCGCGGTTGTTCCGTGTTCTGTCATTGATAGGTGTTAATAAAGTTCGGATGAAAGCGACGGGTTCTTTTCGAAAGTTAACTCAATAGTCCATCTTCTCGCACGAATAAAGCGTAAATTTGATTATTCGCAAAGAATTTTACACGTGGTGGCCTTAGGTAAAAAGTGGCACAACATTGTAAACACATATCAATTTTGTCATTAATAAATAATTAATTCTTAGCTCGCTCAGACGAATAATACAAGATTTTGGATATCGTGCTTAAAAATACACTTGCATAAAACGCGTATGAAGGTAAATAACATCAGATTCACAATGTGACAAAAATTCCAATAACAACAATCTGTGGGAATAACGTAGAAATAACGTAAAAAAATCTTTCATTTCAATAAACCGCGAGTATCAAGAGCACGAGGGAAACAGGTCAAGCATTGGTCAGCCGTGGTGATGTAACCAGAGAAAGACGTGTGTATATGTCTTGTTTATTAATGGACAAATTGTTTCGTCCCGCTCGTTGATCGATTTTCTTGCATGTACGATTCTATTTCCTCTCTTAGTGAACGTGAGGATATATGATATTGTAGTATGGTTCAATTATTTGCTTATGATGAACTTGCTGCTTCATATCTCTCTCTAAAGTTTATATGGGGACAAAATGTATCAGCAGAAGTATTAAATTCAAAACGAAATGATACCGATAGAATCAATATATGATAAGGTAAACGATGGCAGAAGAATCTTTATTACATGGAAAAACCAATATTTATTATTTTCGCCGTTTGGTAAAATTTGTCCCACAAGCTGTATGTAATTCCTTAGAAATCATACAGGCAACGTAACTGCCGTTTATTAGAGTCCAGTAAATATTTGTTTGACCTGTATTGAAAAAATAAGTTAAAACGAATTAAACTGAAGTAATTTATTAAATTCGAGTGGTTATGTGTTGACACAGTTTGAGGTATTTGAAAAGGTTTTACTGAAACATGTTTATGACATTCGTGTATCTTGAAACGAATATTTTCCATTGATCGACTTTAACATATTGTTTTGCGTAAAGTGGAATTCAAATTGGCATTTATATCTGACGAAACGAAACATTTCTTCTAATTGTAAATTGGAAGGGATAACAATTGAACAACAATTAAATTCTATCTAATGATTCCGTCCGATTCTTTTTTTAAGGAAATTTAGTCTAAGTATTGAATTTGTCAATAAAACCTTTTATTCATTTATTGGAATAAAAGAGTTTCATTTATTAGAAAGTGATTTTAAATTTGCAGAGTAGACATAATTAAAACTATGAGAATGTTTATTAAGCCGGATAAATAAGTGATCCTTACATCCATTCAATCTCAAATACAAAATTAAGATGTACGCTTGCTGGATTACGAAGAAAGATGCGGATTATTCCGCTGGTTTAATTGCGAGACCAAGCACTACTTATTATCCTCGGTACATTACTGGAACTTGAGTGAATAGAAAGTTCGCCAGACTCGAATCATTTTCCCATCGCTCACCATATTGCCCGCAGCTCTTTATTTCCAACCGTTGCTGGTGATGACCTTATCCTAGTTAGCTGTTCACGGTGACACTGAAATTTTTGGACAAAGCTTTGCGAGTTCACCGGTGAACCGCTGTGTTAATTAGACGCTTGTATATATTCGCAAAACAATTTGCCTGAATCGGATTGTTAAGGTGAGTGCTGTGGTTAATGGCAAAAACAGTTGGTGTAATTCTCTCTTTTCCTCCCTCGTGAATAGAGTTTTTGCAAACTTAATACAGCGCAATTTCCAGAGTTTCGAGAGTTGGAATGATTATTCCGTAATTAAAAGCCGCGTGCTTGCCTTTTGATCCTTGTAATTGTGAAACACAGCGTACTTATGGTTAGGGAGTAATTACAGAGTTATAGATATTTTGTTGAGAGGAGATGCACACACTACGCAATAATGAACGAAATGAATTAATTTATTTTTAAAGAAATCTGATATGTATCTTGTAACATATCGCAAGGAAGTATTGTGATTTGATATACGTATAATTAGTAAATTAAATTACATTAAATTAAACTAAATTAAATTAAATTAAATTAAATAAAAAGGGTAGATGATGATAATTAAATAGATGATTGAATTGTAGAGAGGTAAAGTCAAGTAGAATCTAAGGTCGATAATCTCCGTTACTCATTGTATACCACAATTCAGTGACCATCAAAGCCAATAACCCCCCAAATTCAATTGGCGCTTTATACCAATGAAACATCACGGGAAGCGTGTCTACGACATTTGTGTGTCCCACAGGGAAAGACAGTATGCCAAAAGGATAGGTTAAGGAAAGTGTATGTCGAAGTAAACTGGAAATTTCGCGATCGCAGAAGGGACAGCTGGTGTGCTAGGGGCGAGGTCGCTGGAAGCTGTCTTTCACGGGTCGATACTCCGAACGGCGCGAGAACCTATGGTTCCACCCACCACAAAGCCCAAATATATCTGATCTCTAGCGGATCATTTTCTTCCCTTTCTTCCTTTTCCCTTTTTCTCTTTTCTAATATCCTAGAGTATATTGGTATCTCGGTGGGACTTTTCATTGATCGGTCAACAAATAGGATTTCCAACCCCAGAATATGAGCAGAGAGGATTATTGTTAGATATAGCCCTACTAATGACTACTTAATTGATATTCGACTAGATATTTTAGTAATCTTAGAAGTGGTGCAACCAATGCAGTTCGTTTTTCTGCGTTGAACATTATTCTAAGATCAATCGATACAATCAATATTGACAAGTTATTTTTAATCGATTCTTCATTGACATGAACTTTATAGGTACCAGTTTATTTTTGAATTGAATAAAGATGATGTAAAGATTTGCATTACAGAGAGGTGCATTAATAATTAGGATATTTTTATAAAGATGTTATAATCAAGTTAGAGATCCTTCTCTTAACATAAGACGCAATCGTTGAGAATTTGATGATCCTCGAATTGATCTAAATCGATCCAATTATTCCTAGCGTGTCAATATGTACAACATTGGTAATCAATCCTCTTATCGATTTTATCTCATTATACCAATTCCATTGTCATTGTCAAAAAGAGGATTTCTTCCGATGAAAATTTCCTCGACACAGATGTACAAGCAAGAAAGAGCTTTATTAGAATGGAAAGTAGGAGAGTCTGTTGGGGCGTTTTACGAGCGGTGTTATCGGTGCAGCGCCAATTGAATTAACCTCGGACATGAAACGTCCTCTTCGATGAATTGTGCCACTTCCGTTCCATTACGCCGCGAGCGGAACAGTTATGCGAGGACTATGAGGCTTTAGTACTTTTTTCTTCCCACTATCGTTGGGTTGTGTCGTTTTCTACGCCATGAAAATATTTCTATTTGAAGATATTTATAATTCAAATTAGTACTCACTTATTTAATATATTTTAGATTTTTTAACTCATCATGCGTTATGACGTATATTATTGTTTGTACTTAGATTTAAAACCACTGTAGTGAAGAGGACTTCAAACAAAGGGTCGAAACGTCTAAATAAAATTCAACCTTGTCAATTCCAACAAGACAAGCCAAGGATTGTGTTATGGCAATACTTTTTGAAATTTCTATTAATACTACCAATCCGAATGAAGAAAATTCATCTAATTAATCGTCGTTGTCAGTCAATATTTGAATTAGTGTTAGCAGGTGACTATGAAGCATTTGCTAAAGTGCATTTCGCATTAAATCCATGATTAAGTATACCAGCACTTTTCCGGAAAGAACCACGCGAATCCCATATTCTTCCTGCATTTCATTTCGTTCCGGTAAGTGGAATCTGTGCGAGCGAATCGAATGAGAAGTCAATAAAAGCGTACTTAAGCGCGGGAGACCAAGTTCAGAGGAAAGTAGAGAAGAGGGAGGATTAAGGCTTCTACCGGTGGAAAAATTGAAGCGACACTCGATCCCATCGTTCTTGTCATTCTTATGCAAGATGTAGAGCGAATCAAATAATCACGATCAAATTCAATTCTTTCTGCGTTTTATCGTATAACAACTTGATTAAAGTCACTTTTCGTTGTCACTTTTTTTGGTTCTATTGAAATTCCTATTTATGACCATCCTTCATTTTTCGCTGAAAATGCGAACTCGCTGTTGGAGAATTTTTATCCAAAATATTTTTCTATTGTTCAATACCTGCTTTAATTAGTCAGAATTTCGAGTTTATCACGTTCCAATCATCACAATGGAATTATCTTGTACATTATTGTGCTTTTCTAACACAGTTGATTATGTAGAATTTCGATATGGGTTCCCTTTGTTCGTTTCAGTGAATTAGCATGTAGTACTGGAAATTGGAATTGGATTTCTAGTGGTTAATTGTCGCACGATTCTATAAGGATCAATTGGTCAATTCCTAGAACACATTTCCACGGTAATGTTGAGTAAATTCGCTGTAATCTTACCCCAAGTGATCCAGTTTCGAAAGCTCTTGCATTTCAGTGTTTTACGCGATTTTAACAATGACAAGTGACCGGCAAATTCATAAATCATTCGGTTAATATCATCCACTGCGCAGACAATATGCATTAGGTACCATTTGCGTTCATGTCATCGGAGCGTGCACAATTTCAAGTATAGTTCGACTAAAATACCTGATCTTCCACCGTGGCGTGAAATCTCCACTAACGAAGGTCTCGTAATACTATCCAAGTTGCGAGCACCTGAAACCAGGGATGGACAGCCCAAAGTACATCTCGCTATTCAAGTACAAATACTCGGAAACAAAATTGTATGATATTTGAGTACTTTCTGGTACTGGAGCAAGTCCAAGTACTTAGAAAACAGAACTGTACTTGAATATACTATTTGCGACAAAAGTATAAGTATTACTTAAAAACGAAATTGTACTTGAGTACTTTTTGTCATCAAGTACAAATACTTGAAACAAAATTTTACTTGAATACTTTTTATGATAAAATACTTGTATCTGATCGCAGAAAGTACTCAAGTACAATTTTATTTGCGAATTCTTGTACTTGAATACAGTGAGATAGTGTTTGGGCTGTTCATTTCGGTCTGGAACACAATATTTAACGATGTCACGTCGCCACGAGTAAATTCAAGCCATATAATGATTCCGCTGTCAGGAGTCCGAAATAAAACTGATAATTGCATAAACGTGTTCGGCTGGTGGCAAGGGAGGATGAAATACGCTCGATCGCAGTCCATGACTGAATAATTTGTAGGACTTCATCGCGGTGGTTAATTGCACGATTGAGTCGATGATCGCGAGGGAAGCAACGTGAGCTGCCTCTCCATCACGCTGACAAATCATGCAAATTGAATTTGACTTCTAAATCGACTAGAAGACGAGGGAAAACTGATGGCTCGGTTACTTGGGAATTATGTTAGAAATCATGTCACGAAGCTGGCTAGTGAGAAGGACACAGGAAGCAAAATCGGTTATAGATTGGTTCCAGATATAATTTTACTTGAAAGTGGTGATATGGATAAAAACTCGTTTTTAGTGGAAACTACAGTGAAATTTGAGTCTAATGACCAATCAAGTTCACAGCATACTGTCTAACATATTTGAGCTTCTTACGAATGAAACAAGCCTCGTATTTCAATTTTAATGAAAATTTAGATTTCTGGAATTTATAAATGTTTCTGACGGACTCTCGAGAGTTCCTAAAAAGGTAAAGCAAGTGAAGCAAGGAGAGTGAAGAGTGAAGCACAGCTTTTTTCCAAAATCTTCATCAGCATTATGAGCACTTTCCTAATGATAACAGAAAAATAAACAATGATCGATTGGATCTATGTCAAAAGTTGAATCGTGCACAAATAAGACTATATACTCATAAATCGAGAAAAACTGAAGAATCTGATCTCAAAGAAGAAATAATAAGTTTTATGATGATGGCTCTCATTTCCATAATCGTAAAATTATTATCAAAGAAAGACACGTTAGAGAATTTGTATAATAATATATAGGGTAGTGCTGCATTAAAGCAGTTTAACGAGTTTATGAAAAGCAGTATGGTCATGGTAAACTATGTATTGGCTGTACAAGGCAGGTACGAACCAGCAGAGTTCTTATATAAAGTTTGGATAACCTGCTCTGTGTTACAGCGGAGTTCTGTTTGATACAGAAGCTGTATAGTACACGCAGTAGCTTAAGGAACTTTCTGTATGGCATTGAAACAATTGCAACGTGTTACGGAACGAAAACGGCAGAATTAATTTCCTGTTCAAGAAATTGTTATAGATTAATTTTCTGCAGTAGCTAAGAATTAAAACTGCAATTAATAATTAAATGTTTGTATTAATTTCAGTAACTAATTTTTGGATTTATATTTATGAAAATGTAGTTTATTAAGGAACCCGAGTGCGAATCAGTATATTTCAATTTACAGTTAAATTTTGCTAATATTCAAATCAATTATTACTACAATGTTCGATAAAGAAATTGGATTTACGCTTTTGAAAAGAGGGTTTTTGCAAGTTGGATAATTCCGTGTAGTACTTTACATTTGAATATATGCAATCTATTGGAATTACGCAAAAGTCAGCTTTTAGCAAATTACATAGCTTTAGCAAGCCGTGGGATCTACGCCGTAACAACAATGTTCACTCAAAGCTGCTTTGATCATGGTATTTGAAGGGAAACTGAATTAACTAATACGTGTGTATCTTCTCGAATGTATTTGCATCTGCTTCTATCCTTACACCTTGAGATGAACCGTGTCAAGCATTAAAACATTCTGTCTAAGATGTTTCTCTGAAGCATCAAACAAGCGAGTAATTGCAACGGTAAAGATTCTCCTTTTGACCCAACAGTTTCTATATTGTACTACAATAGCATTTCTGGGATTACAAGTATACGCATGTTACACTGATAACGAAGAACGTATGAAAATAATACTAATCTTCTTCACAATTAGTTATCTTATATTTTTTCTATTCTTCGAATCACTATCCGCTCGACTAGCGTACGTACACTCCAAAATCAAATTTTCAGTGATAGGAGAGAAGATGTGGTAGTGATATATCTACTGAAGCTCCGAAGATGCTCCAGAGTACGGGAAGAAATTCGCGTTTAGTATGTAAAAAGCATCAGGCACTTTTGCTACTGCTAGAAAGTTACTTTTCAAAGTCCTTACAAGTTTGCAGCGTAACGTTAACGTTACACGATAACTGGGCACATCGCGTTTTATAAAATTTTTTTTTAACTCCTTACCGAGTCCTAATAATTTGCAATTTATTTAAAAATCCCTTCAATAAACCAGTGTCTTATTGGTTGTTCCTCTAATGTTAAAATAAGTGAGTTAATGAAGGAGCTAACAATAAGATTGAATATTAATATTTAATAAGAAAATAAACAAATTAATAACGATATTTTGTTATTGCATTCATAATTAATGCAATATTAAAATCGATTGTTACAGTTTATGTTAATTGCTTAATTGTCAGTCGATTTCGTGTAATTAGGCATTTGCAAAGGGATTAGTATCGTTTGTACACGTGTAAATCAACAGTCTAACCAGAAAATCGTTGGAATGCAATTCACTTGTCGGATGCGAAACAATCTAATTTCCCGTTGCAATCAGTGGAGAATGCTTTCGTTCGACAAGTATCTACTTGTGTGAATTTCAGCTCTTGAACTATTCCAGCTACTGAATAAGTTTCCTCAATGTATCTCTTTAGTATGTGTGTTTCGAACAACGTGATATTATGACTGACTATTGGATTATTGGAGACTATTGAATACTTCACCTCAATAAGTTGTAATCGATAATTAAGATTGTTTTCCATTGTTTACTTGCACCTATATAATCGTCTATATCTTTTGTTGCAATTTTCCTAGAATTCGATGCTTCCAGATTTAATTACAATGGTGTGTACTAACAGAATGTGTATGATAACTGCTAAGGAAGGAGAGAATAATTTCAAATGGCGTATTAAAAATCAATATTTGTTTGGCTGTTTTAACAGAGGAGATATAACAGAGTAGGGTAATAATGTTTACATTGTATTATTTCGAACTGGGTCAATTTTGATCGAAAGCATTTGATTCGGTGGAAAATCCGATAGCTGATGGAATTGTGCGAATTGGTTGCTTTTCAAATTGGATAACTACGTTAGTAATTAGATTCGCCTGTCATTGTGTTTTCACAAACTCATTATCGCATGCATATAAAATTAATGATTCATAAATAATTGTATTTTTCCAGCAGCTTATCACAAAATATGATTACTCGATTTCCAAATTCTTTTCTGTAAATTGCAATTGATTTAATATTGGAAATATCAGGAATATGTATTACGAATATTAGTAATAATTTCGAATATTTGTTAGCACCCAACATTATAGAAATCTCAAATTACTTGGATCACTTGGAGTCAGAACCTTGCAATATCCATCCATCTAAATAACAAAGGCCTGTTTTGTAACATTATACGTTTAACTGTATCGATGCTCACAATTAGGACAGCTGAAAGCAGGGCCTTGTTGTTGTAGGCCTAGGGCAATGCGCAATTAAACAAGCGAGTCCGCCGCATTTGCCCTGAATTTACTTTAACGATATTAGGGGCCTCGGAAACGCGCATGCGCGAGCGCACGACATTGGCGTAAATTATGGCGGTAATTACGAAAATCCGTCTCGACTCGATACATTATTAATCTGTTAGACACCGGTGAAAGAGGTGTTACTTTATTTAGTCGAAGAAAACTGTGCCTATACAGAGCCAAGTATACATATTGTCAGATAATTCGATAAAAAACGTTATCGGATATTGTGTCAGTGAATATTCTGCGGTGGCACAAAGTTTTAGTTTAATTGGCGAAGTTTTGTCAGAAAATTGTTGGTTAAATTCCGTGTAGGAAACTGGAGAGATCACTCATTTTTAGTCGAACATTATGATAAAGGTTTCAGGAAAAATTTTCGTAGTAAAAAAAAACAAGAAGAAATTTAATTTGATTCTGTTAATTGAGAATTTGAGTTCACGTTACTTTGACCTTATTCACTGGTGGTAATTTTGCAAAGATATTATAAGAATTTACTGGAATAACGATAAGTGACAGGTAATTCAATCATTACAGTAGATTATAGTATAAATTGATTCCACCAGTCTAACAAGTTCAAATTAATAAATTTTATAGACGACACTAACTTAATGACAATAACAACCTAAAGAATCTAGGCTAATTGTAGTAATATTAAAAAAAAAAGATCTTACAACTTTTTGATGAGTGAAGCTAACTTGTAAGTAGAACGATGGACACATAAAATCGCGTCGTAAAGTCACACCGCACCTGTCGAATTAAATTCCAATGTGATAATTGTAACGTGTCTGCAGTCCCTGAACAATATCCGCCATATTAATCAGTTTGCGAACGGAATATCGGTCCAATTACTGATTCGCGGATTTCTCCCCTACCCTTATGCCCCTGTTAAAGCTTGCTCGTCTAGAATGACCTTAACTGTTAAATTGCCTAATCGGTACATCGCTTTCCACTGTTCGTAAGTAGATTATCGGACCAATGTATTACCGAATTATAGCGTGTAGAGCATTTGGCCAGATGTCTAGGTCAAGTGTCCTTCATGGAAAGCGGAATATGCATAGTGCTGGATGGAAAGGTAGTTCGGGTACACATAATTAGCTTATGCTGCAATCTGACTTCTCCTGCAACTCGCCCCGGATGTTGACTGGAGATAACACTCGTGTCATTGGATAGAAGTTATCCCATTTATCCTCTAACGTGAAACGTGCGGGATGCTAATTGAAATTGTCATTTAAATATGAAATTAACCGGTTTTAATGATTGAGCTGAGAATGGACCAGGAGGACTAATGATGGACATCGTATAATTTAATTCAGTGCACTGTGTACTGTCATATGTTTCGTACCATGTACATATATACTAGCCAAACCAAACCTAATTCGTCCCATCTTCCATTCCTTGGGGCGACCTCAGCTGGCACCCCAACCGGTATTTCTAATATTATTACCTGTGATATACAGATGTATATAGATTCCGGATCTTTATGCAAATATGAATTTTATTATTGATAGGAAATTGTATGGGGTTGTTTTTAAAACGTGTTATCCAGCTTTATAAAATTTATACACTGCAAGGAACATTTCAAATTGTGTTTTCAATAATCATTCGTAATTTGTAGAGAATTGTAACATCAAATTCTAACCTTTTTCACCGAAATCTGAATTTTTCTGATTTCTATTCTTAAAAAGAAATAGTAGATTGTTATGTACACTCTCCACTGTTGACTACGATTTTCTTCAAACATCAACTAGATTGTCAAAGCTTTCTTTTATAAGTTCTTCCCAAACTGAAAAAACATAATATGCCTAATAAGTTCCATCATAAACTTCTTCTTCCAACTAGCTCCATTTGTTTCATGAAACTCGAATAAAAACTCCTTGACAAATTGCCCCCATTCCAAGTGAGTGAGTCTATAAATTTGACAAGAGAAGTTGGAATCAAGCAAAAAAAACGACATTATTTAGTAGCAGCTCTAATATTCCAAGAAGGTGCACTCCACATGAAGTCAACAGCTTTGATTATGTGTTCTTGGGATCCATGCGAGTGGTTAGATGGTAGAGGGGGAAAAAGAGAAGAGATAGACAAGGTTGAGAAAAATGCGAATTCGTCCTGTATGTGTATATGGAGTAGGGAGCAGAGGGAAGGGATAAACGCGATAGGACAAAAGAACACAGATACACAAGTAGAGAATGGACCGAGGCACGCGGCGTGGGTCGAGGTCGCGTATTCCGCCTCAAAGGCTACTTTATAACTGCCAGACGGTCAGTCCTTCCTACCAGGTATTAATTGCTGACTCTGTCACACGTCGCGACGTATCCTTTTGCGGAGCGACAGCAATTTCCACCAATCGCCAAAATTCGACCCTGGCCTCGAGTCAAGCTTCCTTTGAATAAATGTCACCAACACGACGATTGCATTTCGTTTTGCGAAATCTGTTCTTCCTCACGATTTTTGTCTCCCTTGTAAAATATGGCTCGTATTTGTCAGGTAATGCGATACTGCGTGAACGTCTGACTGATTTTAATGAAAATTTCTTCTCTAATTCTACTAGTAGCGTCTATGAATGTATTGCTGGTGTCACGTTTCAAAGGGAACTTCATTTTTTAATGTCGCGCTTGATTATTCCTTGTCCAGTGGTTCTTCAATGTGAAGTACTTACTAGTCAACCTTCAGCTTCTTTTCTTCTAATAGAAATGATCGAAAAGTGTGGAATTGTTCTATACAGACTCTTCTTGATTTAACTTTGACTCTTCTCGGCACTTATTTTTTAGTGTTATCTCAAGTTTGTGCAGAATAGTGGACCGTGGAGCATTTAAATGGGCCAATTTACTATAGTAATATATCTAATAAAAATTATTAAACTATTAAAAAACAAGTACAATAATAATAAAAGCTTTCTTGGTCCTGGCATCGAACAGATAAATCTATAGAATTGAATTTTACAATAACACTGTCATATTCAGCCTCCTAAAGTGGTCATCCAGTTATGAAATTGTAATTTCCAATTGGATGATGTGTTATTACTCGCATAGTTTCTGCGGTGATGACAGAAAAAATACAGCACTACTACCTCTGGTTAAGATAAACGCTTGACAAGCCGTTAACACGCGTCGAGCTACGACCACAACCGTATCCTCGACGATCGTGTTTCTGTCAGCCTCTCCAGTACCAATTAAACTACTCTTCTTCGGCACTGCCGAGTGAGCGACATCGATCCTTCCACGCGCCCCGACTCACTCAGCGACCTTTGCTAATTAGATAATTAATTGTAGAGAAAAATGACCGGTAGACAGCTGACAGACATTTTTCCTGCCTTTCCGAATAATAAGGAAGAAGAGACATGGGAAAAGTAGGGTCGAAAACGTACGATGAATATAAATATAAAGTATAAGTAGAGAGAAATTAATTGTGCCGCTACAATAATCGATAAAATTTTAATTGAAAAGATCATTACTAAACTCGGAAACTTTATAGGAATATGAATTTTATTATTAATATAAAATTGGGCCATTATTAAAATATACAATGTTGCTTTTCTCAATTTTATGTATTTTAAAATGTTATTTAAAAATAATTATTTGTGATTTCTTGAGACATTTAATTAGATATAGAATTTTGGATATTTTGGAAAGAAACCCGTAGTGTAATTATTGCTATTCATTCGAGATAATTATTTTACGTGTTTATTTAATATTGTGGTTATTCTTTAAGCGTAATAAAAATTCGGTGAATTTTGTATGTATTCTGAATTTACTGAATGTAAATGTAACTCTACGTATAAAGTTTCCGAGTTTACTTCGTGAAATATGAGTGGGTACAACTAAAAGCATTTTTCTAATGCGAGGAGAAGCTGGAAAGTATTCTTCAGAGTATGATATGAAATAATAGGTTGGATTTCAGAACAGAATGCGGTAATAATAAGTAACAATAATTAGCACTAGGTTGCAACAGAAATATACACTCGCGAATTCTTGCCGATATATTCAACAAATACAACACACTCCAATTTAGTTCATTAATTCAGCGCAATCATATGATTGTATCATTTAGCATAATTCGCAAGATTAAATTGCGATTGTTTAATGAGGCGTGATATTGGATTCAATCAATCGAATTGTACGTGAACTCTTCATTCATTGTTTTTGTTAGCTGAAAATATCGTGAATACTGTGTGTGTGTGTTAGGTGCAGAAGATGCATAAGTAAACATTCAAGAGAAACTTAAAAATTGTTATTAAACATTTAGTTATCCCATTATTTTAATAAGTGAAGTAAAATTAAATTCATTGTCTTATTTCGAGAAAGTACCAGATTTAACGAGATTTCGAATTCCGAAGTTATAATGAGGTTTACCGTTTCCATAACATCTTTAGTCGCATCAGAGAAATGCATGTTATTTTGTCCTGGTCGCGTTCTTAGACTTTGCATCTGTAACTACTAAGTCAGAACTTAAGTCGAAGTAAAAGCACTGGCGCATTTACTTTGGCATGGATAATTATTCCATTGTTGTTTGGTACTTGTTTTGGTAGTTGATCGCAAAATCCATCTACCATAACGTAGCGGCGCAGAATATTGCGAATCAGTTGTGCATATTATAAAATGCAAAAAGAATTCTTAAACAGAAATAGCTTTTGCCGTGTAACGGGGAAAGTAATTGAAACAATTTTTCGCAACACGAGTTTTTAACGTTACGATAAACAAGTTTAAAAATAATCCGAGTTCCTGCTGTAGGGAGATTCATTAATCGATTTAACAAATATTGTGCGTATTTTCTGATATAATATGGGGTTTACTGTTCCATGGAGGTTCAAAATTATTTTCGATCTTATTTCCGTAATTGTCAAATATACTTCGGCAGAAATTATTATTATTATTTATTTATCTATTGATCTACCTAGTTATATAATTATTTATTTATTTATTTATTTAGAGTGATTAAAATTTAAGGGTTCAGATACAAACTCTTTGATACAAACATAATTGGCCAGTAAGTCAATATTGTCTAATATGAAGTAGTTACAATAATGTTAACAGAGCGGAGAAATGGGTTAAATGATGATTAAAAAAATCCAGTTCATTACAGAAATGGTTTCCATTTAAACAGAGTTGTTTAAAGTTGTCATAATGTTCATAAAGTTAAAAATAGAAAATGTCCAGAAATCTTTAGAACTACGAATGAACGGTTGAAAATGTTATTGAAAAATCTCGTGTTTCTCTATGTGAGGATAAGTTTCCAATAAGGGTGAGTGTAATAACTCCGGTAAACAGAAGTTTTCCAATTCAAACAATTCTTCGTAATATCGATCCTTGGCTTTATTTAACATTGGATTGGTATTGCTCCTGCTGTCTGGTCAATTTTATATTTCACGTTTGTTGGTTTTATAACTCGACATCGAACGAATATACCACACATGACTGTATATGTACGCGAAAAAGTAGTTATTAAAGAAACATTAATATTCTATTCGAATAATGAAGATATTTGACAACTTTTTATGACATTTTACGACAATCACAATACGTGTTTCCACCGTTCGCTCATTAGAAGCGGTAAAACGGCTAGTTAAAACTGTCAAAGTGTTATTGTTAAAGTAATTAATTTTCGAACGGATTGGAAACTGTAAAAAACGTTGGAAAAGCGCATTGATCACAGGTCCTTTCACGCTCCGCTTACACTGTAAGCATTACAGTGATTTTATTCTCGATGAGTTATTAAACTTCTAGGGCAAGTTTGTCTCGGACCAGGATGGAAACTCTCGAATTATTATCGATATCCGGGAGAGTACCGAAATTAGCGGTAACTTTCAAGCTTGCAAACAACCGGGCAGGCTACAAATATTGTTGGAAAGTGCGGCGGCCACTCGATTTTGTACGATACAGTTGACAGAGTTCTCCGATATTACGGAATAGGGGAATAATTTGTGTGACATTTAATTAGCAGAATTTATTCGAAAATATTCCGGTAAAATCGCATTTATAAAAATCTTTAGTTAATATGAAATATTTAGATTGTGCTAAAGAGGCGTCTTATACAATTTTATAGAGAGTTTAGGCTTTAATATCAGAATAAAAATTCTAATTTAAGGAAATAAGTGCAAAAGAATTTCTTGATGAAGAATTTTAAAAATTCCTCGAATTTACTGACAATGACGCGCTGGTTTTAATACCAGAATATTTTTTATCGAAATTGTTTTAAAATGTTTCGGAGAAAATGAAAAACGGAAGAGCATGTAAGAAATTCCTTAGTTCGTGGAAGAAACACAACTTTTCTTTGCACGTGCGAAATGTGATAGGCAAACGCTCAAAGGTGTAGAGAGAGAAAGAGAGAGAACGTTAGATTCCGTTTTATCGCGACACTGAAATACAAACTTTGCACCCGAATTTCACCGAAGAATGCATTCCTCAAGCTGTTGCATTTTCGCGAAGAAGGCGAGGACGGCACTGTTGTGTGCCAATCGCGAGAAAGAAATCGCTCGTGAGTGTGGAAATAAATTATGACGTCGGATTGGTTATCGCGATCGTAAACCTCGATTTTTCTCGTTAGTGAGACATGATTTATTTGATACTACACTGGCAGTATTGCGCTCTTGCATAAACCAATAACGAGCTCGACTGCAGAGACGTGAATGAAGACGTGATCCTATTGCGAGAGTCAATCATACTCTGCCTCGTGGCTCGCTAGTACGGATTATGCAGATTTAGAGTAGCGTGTAACGTGTGCGAGCTGCTTATGAGCTATATCATAAGATACTTCAGACTCTGACTAATAAATGGATAATACTTCTCCGGTAGCGATTTTTATAATCTACGTGGAAGCCGGAAGTGAAGAGAGAAGCGACGTATTTATATCATTTTTGCTTTTATATAATTATAAATAATTTAACTTTAGCAGGATTCCCACCTGTTTCTCGACATTTTGTATCTATCTACATTGGGCTTCGTGAGGTCATGAGATGGAGAGGTTGTGGGTTGGGAGCTATGTATGTCAGGACAGAGGTAAAGACGAGAGATGCTATAGATATAGATAATCCACAACGTACGCACAATAACGTCTTGAGAGCGAGAGTACCCGAACTGAGCGTACGAGAGCTTCGCGGAAACGTAAACACAATATGTACTACTACTGTAGTACGGACACTAGATTATGATGATCCACGGGTACGTTACAAAGACCGGTTTCAGTCAGTCACTCCACAGACACAAGTGAGTTGAGACCATTAATTAGTCACGAAGTTACACGGTATAACGAGATTCATCATACATCATGTACATACATAAATTTAACTTTAATTATATAATCTTTTAGTAAAACACTTTAAAAACACTTTTATAACTCTGTTTTAGAAATTAGATTTTTTCTAACTTCATTTAAACTCCTTTCGTGCTTTAAATTGTTATTTGGTTGACGTGTGGAAATGCTTTGTCAATGGAACTTGCCATTGGAAATATAGATCACGTAGATTCTTTGAAAACTGTAATTTAATTACTTCTTATGCTAAAATGAGGAAAGAAAGCGTTTGGAACACTTTTAATACAATAGAATGTATACATTACGCGCGGAGAACGTTTTTGTTCTAGAGACTTTTAGGTGTTCAGAATGAGGTGGATGAAAGAAATGCAAATGCAGTGTATTATGCAAACGAGACTAATTTGTGTAGCTATTCTTACGTGAGAGGATGTAAAAGTATACTTTCGTTTATTTTAAAAGAATCTAGAGATGCATGAAATTCTACCAAGTTTTGTCAAATTTACAATTTGCGAAATTTTGAACGATTTGATTAAACTGAAATCCTAATAGTGATTTCATTCTTTAATTTAAAGTACAGACTAAGTGGTTACTGTAATCATACATACAATCTTTGTACAACTGTTACTCGTCTGATTACTTTACTCTGTAAAAGAAAAAAGAAAATAGTACTAATCTAAATTGAACTAAAAATCCTAAACCTCTTTGCATTTCCCTCTCTAGATACATTTAATTCTGGGCTCCAATTATAACACCCACCAGCTTTGTATGATCAAGACAAGCTGCGCACTAATTACTTTACGCTGTAGTAACATGGAGTACATTAACTTAACAGTACTGCTGCTACTGTGAGTTGAACCCAAATCTGGCTATTATGCGTAGTACAGCGACATACTAAACCACGCGAAGTGTATAATGGAAATATGAAGCGAATGAAAATTTGCCCACTACGATATTCACACTAATTTATTCGCGCCAAAATGAAAGCGGATAGTTTTAAACAGTTACCTAATGTGACGTTGGAAAAAGCAAAATGTAAAATTATTTTAATATTCCGAATTTAACGTTAATTCGAGTTCTGGAAGTACATTTTTATGAAAATCGCACAGTTGCCGAAAACGTTTATTATATTACAAAATTGAATTATATTAATCTGTTAATACGTTTTTGTCGTGTCAGGAATTTAGTTCCACTGTCGTTTTACGACTGTTTATTCGCTTCAGAGACGCGAGATTTAAGAAGCCAATATTTTCTTACTTGACTCACTTTATTCAATTTGGATGTGTAGCAAACACAACGTTCGGGAACGATAAAGTCCAGAAGCGGGTCATCTCGAATCCCGTAAATTCGAAACTAGTCAACTTGGACCCTGTGGAGAGTTCTAGTGTTCATTATAAAAGTGGCCAAACAATCGGATTGAAATTCCTATTTCCTCTAGAATTTGGCCCAAAAAATCTGCTCTATTTATGAAATAATTGAATTTAAATAAAAGTCTAGCTCGGTTACCAATACACTCGTGACTCTATTCAACTTTTCTCAATCATCAATTTATTAAATAAAATTTTGTTAACTAAATGTAAATTCAATAATATTCTCAATTTTATTACGTTCATAATTTTAGCACAAGTTTGATACTTTATATTGTTGCAAAGTGCTCGTTTCGCGACTTTTTATACACAGTGCAAATTGATCTTATGAAAGAAAAGTCCCAAGTGTACCTGGCTTTCATTTACGGCTATCTGTGAAGCGAATGCAATAAGCGTGTGACAGGACATTCAGGCAGAAGTTTACTATCGTTTAGACGTCGTGTCACGAGAGTATATTGCCAAGAAATCGTGTTTAAGGATCCGTCGAGTGAGGACTACACGTATAGGTACATAGTATGTACACCCACTCGATCGATCTAGAGTTTGCAAAACGGTGGTTCGTATTTTAATGTAGGAGAACCTACTCGTTCGAGTTTGAACCGCAGTCGATTTTCCGCGAACCCATTCCACTAGATTCGGAGTGTGCGGTGACGGGAGATGAAATCGAGGGAAGAGGGCGACATGGAATAGTAAAACGACAGCTTGGTGAACTCGGCAACACAAAAATTTTCTGACCTTTCTCACCGATTTCATGACGCACATTCAACGTGACAATATTCATGACAACTGAAATACGAGTGCATCAATTCGCGAGTTAGTTGGAATGTGTCGAACATATTGAATCATACTTAAACTGTGGATTTTTTTTATTGGAAAATAATTATTGGAAAAATACTTTTGAATTATTTATCGAAAGTAGAAAATTTCAAAACATATGTGGCAGGTTTGAAAAAATAATCCCATGCAATTTTCTATTAACAATGAAACTCATATTTGGATGATGATATTTAGCTATGGAAGAGTAAGATCATTTTGATAATAATATTGATCAAATGTAATTGAGTAATTCGTGATATTTTGTAAAAGATTGTAACAAGGAAATTGATAGCTATGGAATATGTAGCAAGAGGATGATTTAAACAGATGCTCTAATATAAAAATTATTTAATACATATTTAACCCCTTCCAGGAAAATAATCGAGTCGAAAATACAGTTTTGTGATGCATAGAAATCAGTCATGTAGCTATAGCGATACATATCGAGCAGCAATTTAACTTACATATTCATCGCGATTTTGCACGATATGCTACGGAGATCAGGCTCGATTGAGACTCTATGAATATTATTTTTTAGGTACGACCCAGTTAGTACGAGGCAAAGTTTAAGTTGTCTGGGCCGCGGTAAAAAAGCTGTTCAGTTATAGTGGAGCGGGTCTTTAAATAGATGGCTTTTATTACTAATTGCATTTTAAGCTGCCGTGCGACAGGCCAAAGGGATGAAAAGCATTAGACGTGAGCCTGGGTAATTCTAGCCGTTCAGCGTTTCAGATCGCCGTCTTATCCATCGACTTTTGTATAAGATCCTTTTGCCCTATCACCTCGTCTTTGCTATGAAAAATTTGAAGAACTTCTAGACCAGATATCCGATAACTAATGTCCCTCTTCCTATGAATCCAACGTGGATTAAGAATAGAATGCTGGGTTAGATTAGTCGGATCCTATCCGGATCCTTATCAGGATCCTACACTTCGAATTTTTGAAATTTGTATCTTTAGAGATACTTAAGATATAGTATGTAGTTTCATTTGAATAACAGACGATCTGGAATGTACAGATGCATTTATGAACTACGTTTAAAAATGAGCAATGTTCTATACAATATATATGTATATATATATATTTTCGATGTTCGAAAAATCAAGGATTATTCTGAATTCTAGAGTGTGCACACTGCCAATGGCAGAAGCCACTGCCTAGGTTTCTACTTGCATCGGTCTGGATGAAAGCGAAGCGAGTAGCGTGTATCAACCAACTGCAATAGCCACGAAGTTGGTTCAGTCTGAACGTCACGTTGTTGGCGAATCATAGGAACAAAACGTATCCTGGATAAAATGTTCCCTCGGGTTACAATACTTGAAAAGTTTCGACAAGAGAATTTTTCCAAATATAATGCATCAAAAAGTCTTATTTTTAACTATAAACAATTTTGGAATTCGTTACTGTCTTTTACAGTAGAATTTTGTAATTAATATGCAAATAATCAGCTGCTAAAGATAGTTTAATTTTTTAACGTGTTCTCACAAGTCAATTTAAGTTAGTCCAATGATGTCGGATACACAATAAAGATAAATAATAATCAATTCCGTCTACCACATAATATACGATACAGAACACTGACACATAATTCGTAATTCAGCAGCTAATCAAATGACAATTTCTGCTTTTGAACCGGTAGCATAATATTATTCAGCGATCAATATAAGTTTAATGTGCGCTTGATTCGAGTTAAATGAACATAGAAATTATCGGTTGCCTATATTTATGGTTATATATGCAAACAAGATCACTGAAATCAAATGGTTGCAAACGTTTACACTCTGTCATACAAACAGACTCGATGCATCCTAATTACCCTGTACCGCAAACACTGCCATCAATAACTACTCCCTTTCGTGAGAAATAAATTTCCAGCTCGATCGAACGATGCACACATATCTATGTGAATTCCTATTAAAGGAACTTGTTTCACTGTGGAATGTTTTTGGCGCGAGTGAATTGTTTCTCTGAATTTAATAGAAGCTACCGGGAAATTGTTTCCACGTTTATTAAGGAGGAATTTAATTCGAAAATTTCGGCAAATCGGTAAATATTTAATAAAGCAATATTGCATTTATTCAATTAGAAGTAGATTTCATGAAAACACAGCAAATTCGGCTAAGCGCTAGTAAATATTTCACATAAGGCAGGATAAAAATAGTCAAGTTTTTCCGATAATTTAATTCTATAATAATAATAATAATAATAATAATAATAATAATAATAATAGTTTTTAATGTTTTAACATAATTTTGTTAGTTATATGGATATACCCTTAGAGATACCAGAATTGTGTAAAGTTTACTTTGTGAAATCTAAACAAGGGTATTAAGAGTCAGGTTAATTTTAAGCGCGTAAGCTTATTAAACGATACTTCAGAAGATTCGTTTGCCTCTCTTCATCCTCAACTCTATTCTACAAAGCTGACGCGCGCGTCGACACTCGACGCGTCAAAGAACTTCAATTTTCGTAGTACACGCTGCATGAGTGACAAAAACCGGTCACCTTTGCTGTTGGTATCAAATTTCAAGCGATAGGAAAATATACGCAGAATATATGCCGGGAGAATTGACGTACGCGGATGCTACGGTAGGGGTAATTAATTGTTGTCACGTATAATTACGGCTGATTAAATCGTATCAGCGGATGCAAATGTAAATGCGGTAAATTATCCATTTAGTGTTATTATACTCTACGCTAATGACGTGTGCTAATCCTGTGATTATCAGACTTGCATCAATTGATTTTAATCCTTACACTTAATTCTGCAAACTTCCATTTGTGTTTTCCTGAATAATCTGTATTATAAAATGATAAAAGGTGATGGATTCCCAAAGGAAATTCCAACTTATTAAATTCTATATTACAGTTCATATAAAGTTCATTCGAAAATTGAAAAAAGGTAACTTTTTCGATTGTCAATTGTAATCTAAATTTCAGTCGTTATTTAAATATACATATATACAATATGTGTACAATATATGTATATTTAAATAATCATATAAATATTAATTATTTAAATAAATATATATACATATATACAATATATGTATAGTTATGACTATTGTTTTACTTACTTACTTGTGTCGCTAAGAGTAAAATATTATGAAAAATATCATTTTGTTTAATACTAACCTGGGAACTTGTCGAACTTGTACTAAGAGTGCTGTCAGTACTGTCAGTATTTGTTACGGATGATCGGGGCGACCGACTGCCTCTCTGGACCCATCGATAAGGGAAAGTAACCACTTCAGCCGCTAACCCGATCATGCTAGCAGCACTTCCGCTAGCGGAACCCCCGGCGGATTTGCTGCTTCCCGTACTGCATGCGAGGTCCAGGACATCGCCCAGGACCTCCGACAACTTGTCGGGCATTTTGACTACAGTCTCCAAGATTAGTACTTAAAAGTACGCGGCTCTGAGGTCCTTCTAGACCCAAGTGTATCTCTTAGGTTGAACTTGCTGCCCCTGATCATTGAATTAGTTCGGTTTCTTTAGTGACTAGCAGATTCTGTTTTAGAATAATTGATGATAAATTAACGACGCTTAATGAGAATCAATTAACAAGGAATAGTGGATTTATGCAAAATTAAAAGACACGGAAGTGTGTCAAGTAATTGAAAGTGTGTTGGATAATGGAGTCATTGAATCGAAGTGATTTAGAAGTTAATTCTGAATTTTCTTTGAATTAGAAGATTTTTAGAAATCTTATAAGTCCTGACCCTACAATATACATAATATTTGTTTACGTTTTAAGGCAATGCGAGAAGAATTCTTAAATACAGTTTGCAATTGGGTTAGTAGGAAATGTAGATGGTAAAGTAATACCAATTCAACAGTCAGCGACAGCGTTTCGAATACATACACGTGGCAGAGAGCGTTGTAAGGTTGGCACGGCTCGTTGAACCCCGAAAGAGAGATGCTGCCAATTTCCAATGAATGTTCTTGCGACCTCCCGATTCACGTTCTCTGAGAGGTTCTCATGAGTGCCCACAGAGAAACGGGCTCGGAAGGTTCTCTGACGGAGCGAGACTCGCAAGACAAATGCCAGCAATAGATTCCAAAACTCGACTCTCGGTAGTCACACTATTCTCCAGGAGAATCCTCGCTGATCTCTGAAGGGGGGAAATTAAGTGGAATGAGATCAGCAACCCTTTCCTAATCGACCACGAGAACCAATGTCGAATTTCATGATGCACTTTCAGATCGCAAACAATACGGATGACTGCGCAATGTGCATGCATATCTATCGAGTGATTATGCATATGTAAACTATTCCGAATTAGTGGCTTGAATAACTGCTCGAATGTGGTGGAACCGAACGAACCATTGTACCTGGTTGATTGGATTGATCGGACACCTTTTGTTCATGTGTATTAGGCAAGTTTACTCTCACGCTGGGTGTGCGGAATTCATTAGTCGAGATTCAGTAACCGATAGTGGAAATTCCTGTATTGTGGTGTTTCAGGAATATTAATAATCAACTCCGATTCAATAACAATTATACTAATAATGAATAATAATCATTGATTGTCATTTATTCTCAGAAATTTATGTTGAAATAACGAAATTTGTTTCAGTCAGTATTTTCAAAGTTAGATAGATAGATAAGATAGATAGATCAGGTCAAGTGGTTTCGGTTATTGCCTAGTTTCAGTACTTTCGATAGATAAATGTTGTAAAATAGAGTCAGTTTTTGGGATTAGAATTGTTAAGGAAATTACAGTTCCTTAGCGCGACACCCAATTAGCGTAGAGATAGCAGTCTGAAACTAGAGATATGAAAATTTCGTTATCTCGTGGAATATACATCTCGAAAGCAAAAACAAAACTGATTCGAGAAGCCGAAAGCTATTGGAGAAGCATGACCGTCGGGACAAATTTGTGCAAATAGAAATCAACGAAAGGTGAAATTAGCGTGCGGCCCAGAAAATTTCTATGATGATCGTGCAGTGGAGCAACGAAATCCAATTGAGTAGGATCATTTTGCGTGCTGCTGTCTCCCAATGAATTCAGAGTGAGGGACTGACCCCTCCAGCACTCTGATTTCAGTAATGATATCCTCCTACGCGGAGAATGGAAAATTCTGACGACTACCGGCCACTTGAGCAATTTCCGAGAGTTAAGAGCACGGTAGGATTTGCTACACTGATGAAAGTCATTCCTCTGGATTTTCCGAATTATGCAGCATCCTAATTTCTTGCCAATTCCTCCTTCTATATATCGATATTATAAAAAAAATTAAATATCGATAAATTGATACATAGAATTGAACTTGAATTAATTAAAATTAATATTTCAATTGATAAGAAAATAGTCCATTTAAAATTATATCATTATCTTGGGAATAATTTAATTACGATCACCCGATGGCCCAGAGAAAATAATTATATTAAATTAATTAGGAGAAAGGTAATAAAACAAATTACTTAAATGTAGAATTGTGTTTTGTAATAATATCTTACTTGGTGAACAAATAAGGTGTAAGATATCGTATAATATCGTAAAACAGATATTTCGAAGGAAAAAGAAGCTTTACGAAGATCGTATAATGGATAATACATATTTGAAGAAAACTCAGGTAGAAAAGCATCGCGTAAAAGCAGTTCCGGATAGAGTAGAAAATTGCAAAAAATTCTTCCCTGCTTTTAGGAGTTAGAGGAATATTAAGAGACATTGAATTCTGTCAAAGTGTATAAAATATATATCCGGATGACTGTTTCTGATTACGATATGCATAGCGAGGGAAAATTGCCAACTATTTTTCCCGAGGCACATTGCAAGTTCGACAAAGTTTTGATTAAGAAATACTAAACAAGAAAACGGAAAGATTCAGATCGTGAAATTGACTCATTAAAAAATGTATTATCGAAGTAACGTAAGGAAACGTTGAATTAGACGTTGTTGAAATAGCTTGAGAATTTGCTTCTCGTCTCTAATGATACCGCGAAACATTCGTTACTGAAGTCGTTACTTACTCATAAGAGAGATAATGCGTGTTTCGCCGAGTTGTTTGTCTTTCGCAACAGAGGCAAACGTTTTACTGCGAATACTTGGTAATTGCAGACAGAACGTGGAAAGCAAAGATTAACACAACATTGGCTTTTCGCAAAGCATTATAATTGTAAGTTAACATGAATTCTTCAATTAACAAACGCACAACTCACGTGAACAATTACATCATTTAAATTTCAAAGTGGAGTAAAATGAAGCGGTGCTTTCATTTGATTGGTATAAACATAAACAGCGAACTGAATTTGTGTCCATAATGAAGTCAGCGATCGAACTCCAATTCTTCCAATACAAAATTAATCTTCGGTGATAATTTAATTTTCGATCTCTCTGTAAATTAGAAATTGAATATATCATGTGTAGTTTAGCTGTTTATTTCATAGTGAAATGAAATTAATTCAATTATCGGATTGAAATTATTAAACTGAATTTAATTAGATTCTCAAATAACAAGTTTTCTATTTGATACTGCTTCTCGGTGGCAGAATACCTCCCATGCATATCGTTAATGGAAAGCAAAATAACAGAAGTATTGGAAAAATGGTATTTTTTTGTTTATTATAACAAACGATATTAGAAGAGAAATCATACACAACTAAAAAGTAAGTCATCCCATTTTTTCAACCAGTGGGTTAACTCGAACCGAGTGGTAAAATACCATAAAAACATTAAAAATGTCGAAGTTATTCTCACATGTAAAATAAAATAGTCTCATGGCTAAACGATAATTGCGAAAACGTAAAGTTCATCCGGCTGATAATATTCGGAAAAATTCAACAAATGTAGAACTGCAGTTGCATAATTTCTACGAGAAGTTTCTCGCTATCCGTGGATGACGATAATCTTTGAAAAGCGTCTCTAACGCGAACAATATGCACGTGGAGCTAAAGTTTACGGTTTGTTACCGGCATGTGGCGGAGTGAAACCTTATAATTAGTTTAACTGGCAGCTCGAAAATCGTAAGCGAGGTGCGAAGGACAAGCGAAGGAACTGAAATCCTGTTGTTCTCGCAGGAGCGCGTGTCATTATTGATTACTCGTGCGACCCCGGCGACCTGAGTGCTGTATGCTTGGAAATGCGAATTTACTTGAATAATTACAAAATTTCTTGCTAAATAAAAAAAAACAAAAAAAAATAATATCGAAGTTGTTTCGATGCAATAGCCCCAGTGGTTAAATGATAAATTTTCAATCATATTGATAATATGCATCACAATATCATCTAAAAATATGCTAAATTGGAAGAAATAATTTATGTATAATTATTCGGCAGATAGTACTGGGAATTAAAATGGATCGAATGTGCTGCTTTAATTATTATTGGACAGCATTATGAATTCAGATTTCCTGAATTATCGACATTCTGTATGAAAATTTCATATATGAAATTTCGTCCTCTAACTCGTAATTCAGAATTGCACTTTAAAGCGTGTAAAAAAATTGGATTCAATTAAAAGTTTCGATTCCAATTTGCGAAATTACAATTGCATTCTTTTATGTTGCACGCGAATGCAACGTTTCTAGCAAATTTTAAATTATTATTGATATTGCATATTACAATAATAATTATTGTGTAAATTTAAACGTTGTATTGAGACTCAAGAGAAATAATGAAGTTCCGTTAATTGTTAAATGTATAAAGGTAAAACTATCTTTCGCAAATCTGAGTAAATTCCAATTAATAGCCGCAGGAGCGAAAAATAATGAAACAAAGAAAAAATCTGAACCTCTGATTCCAAGACAGCTATCAGGAAAATAAATTAGATCCAAGCTTTTTGCAATTGTACTTTTCAATGCCTCATATTACACGTGTAAAACTTTCGATAACGACTGCGACTGACCTTCGCAATACCTAGTGGGGATTAAATATTAATTCCTTTACCACAAAAGGAAAATTTACCGGAAAAACAAAAGTTGCTCCTCACGGAACCGAACAAAACGCGACGACTTTCGCGAGTTTCGAATAGAGAAACTGTGCATTATTGTGTTATATTATCGTCACCTTCGAATTATTTGCAACTGGAACGTGGGGTGTATCGGTGGACGAGTTAGACAAACGAATCGACGAGAGATGGAGAAACTTTGTGCCCGATGTACTTAACGCTTGGACGCGTTAACTCGTCAACGAAATTCCTTAATTACCCTAACGAGCAGACAGGATAACTGTGGAGTTGTGAAGGACACACGAAGAGCTTTTACTACGACGCACTTCTAGCTCCTGAAGGAAAGCGGATCTCTACGCGAATTGAAGGTCTCGGTCGGCTTTGTGCTGCTTTGCTCTACTGATCTACATTCCGGAACCAACGAGAACCGTGCTTAATGCTAAACTGAATGTTTTATTAGGTTGTTACCTGTGAAATGTTTGAATTTTAAACCAAGCTTTAAATCGCTTTCTAGCAGATAAAGTTTCTTACATTTCTTTTACGAAGAATTATCTATCATCCAGATAAAAAGTATTAAAAAGATTAAGGTTGTAGCTATATCTTTTGTAAATTGAACTTTTTAATCATTTTTATCTCTGAAATTTGTAAATTTATTAAAGCATTTCTGATGGACTCTTGATCTGGAAATATTTGAAATAATGACATTAGTCGTATCCATATTCATTAAATCATGTCCAAACAAAAATGTGATTGAAAAGAAGTGGATCATTTCATACGTAACAATTTAATATTTATATGTATACATATATGTGTATCATTCAATCTTGTAAAAACTGCTTTCGAAATTCCGTTTGCTCTGTATCTCGTTGTCAGTGAATTCGATATAAACGTGGCGGGGAATTGTATAAAAGCGGTTTATTTGCACGGGCCGAGATAATGAAGAGGACTATCGAAGGTGGAATTCGCGGAAAAAGTTACGTGAACGATTTGTCAATGGTCGTGTGTACGCATAATGAGTCCTGCTACGAGCAGATCTTGCGTTACACCATCGATAAGGATTAATCACTGTCATTATTCGAAGTGCATATTGCAATTTTTCTTTCATAATTCACTCGAAAGACCATTCTATTGAATCTTGTGCAACTCTGCCAGAATTGCTTTTAAAAAGCTTGAAAAATTGAAAGAAGTACGTATCGGGAATTCGAGTGAGCGTCGCCTAGTAAGGTCTCATAATTATCGCTCTCTCGGGAATTAATTGCACGACGAAATTGTTCCATAATAGAGACGCTCTGTCTGACATTCGGCTGTTTATACTACTGCTCGTTCCACGATCCAATTGAGAAACGTTAGAATCGCGATTGAAAAGAGATTAAGATCAGAAATCCAATATAGATCGGTGATTGATCATCATTGTTATCTAGCTGGTTGTAGTGAACGGTTTTAATCCGAACAGTTTCGAAATATTAAAGATAGATATCCGCCATCGAAAGGGAGGGTCAGATTGTTTTCAAACGGAATTGGAGAAAGAGCACGCGAACCGGATCAGACGACCTACTGGAAATCGATATCTAGTCTAATTGCCGTTCGAGTCCTATCAAACTGAAGTCGTGTCGCACCTGTACGAGCATTCCTCAGTAAGCCAGGTTTCGATCGAAAAACAGTTAAAAGAACGTTTAAGCGGCCTGTTTAGGAGTCAAAAGAGTGAGATCGACGATCTTCTGAAAAGTCGTTCAACGCCTCAAAATGCACTCGTTTCGTGCGATAAGTGGTCTACCACCGGTTCTAGACTCTTCAAAGCGCGATATCGAGCTACTGGAACGTTTGAAGTTCAAGAGTACTACTTTAAAGGAAGAAGAGAAATACGAATCAACAGATACGCCGCGAAGATGCTTTAATATACATCACAGCCTCTTTATTTCCCTTGAAACTCACTAGAACATCAGTACTCGTACCTTTCCAAAAATATAATATTCCTACTCTGGATGCATGCAATTTTTCACAATATTATTTCACAATGAAACAACAGTTTTTCCTTCTCACCGAAACTTTCGTTTACACGTACCGTACCATGCAACACGGAAACCCTAAAACGTTTATATAGACGAACCAGCAAATATGATATAACAATTTCGGTAACGCAGCTGTTTAGCCTTGAGCTTTATCAAGCACTCGTCGTGTAATAATCATTAAGTGTGTCCAATCAATATTCCAGTAGCTCTATAATCCTCTATGAAGTACGAGAACCGAAAAAAATAACAAGAAGAAAACTTTCGGAAGGGTTATCTTCCAGTAACATTAGATCCCATCAAAAGTTTATCGATCAAGCAGGGAGACGGATCATAAAATTCAAGCACACGAGCCAACTAATTGCACCGTAAACAAAGACCTATCTTACTTCGACAATGGATCTATGTACTGCGATCAGTGATCGAGCTCAACGACAAGATCTACATCTTACTTATAAGACAGGATCTCGAGAGAGAGAGGTCAGCACAATATTCGTCAGGTTGGTTGCAGATTTGGAAGTGATTTAGCTTGAGTGTCGAAACAGAATCTTTGGTCACTGGCACAACGGTCCAACTGCCACGGTACTCAGAGCTCTAGTCGAAACCTCTTGGCGTACTGGCGACCCAACTGACTATGAGAGCCTCCCGCGCCAGTGGAAAACGCCGATTCGTCGTTTGGTGGTGGTGGTGGTTGCTGCCGCTGGAAGGGTGCAGGAGAGTAGTCGACTATAGAGTAGGATGGATAGAACTTTTCAGAGTGATAGAGGAGGATGGAAGAGAAGCGTCGTTCGAAGAAGCAAGGGATGGTTAGAGGGAGGTATGCGTGCGCCGCAACAGGTTACTCTCTCCTTCGATACGTTCCTGGGTTTCTCTCGGTGACCTTCCTCCCTTATCCTCGATTTTTCTGTCTCGCTTTCGGAGTGTCTGGTTGGCTCGTTTCTCTCGATCTCCCGGACTACCATCCCCCTTCTCTACTTTCCCTTCAAGTCTATCTTGTAATCCGTATTCTAACTCGTTTCTCCTATATACTCCTTATGTGGGTCGTACGTTTGTATATTGATGTATATTGATCAGTTCGTTTTCACTGATTTTTCTTCTACAATACCCTTCCCTTTTTACTCTTTTCTTCACTCTACGATTTTATTCGATATTACTACATTTTATTCCGCTACATGGCCTGATTTAAAGGAAGGCATTTTTTAAACGACAAAACGGGGATTCTAATATTCCTTGGTGGGTGGAATCTTGGGAGGAATTTCTGAGACATTGTGAATAGACGTAACGTAGGTCTCGAGCGAGCCGATGAGATCAAGAGGCCCTGGGAAAGAGTGAAGAGTAAACCACGGCGGATTTGCATCTCTCAGGCGATTTTCTTGGAAATGTGCTCGAGGAATTGTGCCAAGGAATGTTCAACTTACCCATGTAAAGGTGGATGACACTGGTTGGAAATCAATAAATGATAGTAACATATCGCGATCTCATGAAAGTACATAATTGATTTATCGTTGGACTATAAGAAAATTTCCGGGATCGGTATTTAGTTTAGGATTCACTGTTTTAATATCGTATCTTCTTCACGATTTTTATCGATTTATACCCAATGCCTCAGCTGAGATTCTTCGTGCTTTTTAAAAGGACAAAGCACGGTTAGAATAGTTCGAATTTTAACACGAATACTCTTAACATAACATGCAATGTTCCTGTTTTTTTTTTTATCGAATTAAATTCTTCAAAATTCCCATAACACAATTATAATCGTAGCGTAATAGATATAAATATAATCCTGTAATTCTATCGTTTTTGAATACTGAACTTTTCCCATGTTGTGTTGCATTTCCAGTATCATTATGAAAAAGGATAAAGTTTCGCGGATGGTACAGTTTCTGAGCGTAATCATTGCAATACACTCTGGACAAAGCTCGTATTTTTGACTTTTCAAAACTACTCTGAAAATGTTTTTTTCCAAAGAAAAAGACTGTTTAATCCGTTTTTCTCTATTTCTCTTCATTTTCCTCGCTTTGGTTCATCATGGCCTTCGCGGTTTAATCAGTTCGAAACAAGGAATAGATTTTTTCCTGTAGTTGTTTTATTGGTTTTGTGGTATGACCACGAGGCTGTTCTTCTCGCCAGTGTTCTCGCAATATTTAATCTCCTCCATCAAATACGCTCGCAATTTCATCTGCGTAAGATGCGTAAGATCATTAAAATATCCGAAGGTCAAGATAGGAAACAGCCTCTTTTTAATTTAGCTAGCGAGTTATGGCGACAAGGTCGCATCTTCGAAGCAGCCTGGCCCAGTTTTCCATCTAGACAGCCCCGGTAAAGGAGCTTCACAAAATTATACGTGATTTCAATGAAAATAACCGACAATAAAAACCTGATGAAGGCTCCCGACTTTCTCTTTGACATTGTGCTGGATCTAACGTGCACAATGGAAGCAGTTAAACGAACATGAAATAAAAAGGACGATGATTCTAAGGTTTTCCATCAGGAGCATCTATCGTTTTGTATCACTTTTATCAAATTTGGAGACTCGTTTGCCGGGCTCATATCACACAGAATTTCTGTTATCGATAATATTACCGATGAGTATCATTATCGTTAGTATCAATTATCGATTTGATTGTTTAGATATGGACCTAACCCAAAATTATTATCTAATCCAAAATTATTAAAGCCACACGAAAGGTCCTGTATTCCAATAACTTTGAAACATATTAATATTCTCGGTATATTACGTTTAGCTAAAAACAAATAAAATCACATCAAAAGCGTTATTATACTTCATTATGAAGTTATAATTAAATTCATCGGTTTGAAGTATCGTGAATTCAATGATACTATGGACAATCTTACGTAGAATTACAGTGTAATTCCGAGAACCATACTTTCGCGAAGATGCAATTAAGAACCGAACAAATTTACACAGGGTACAACCAGAAGATCGGAGGTTGTTACTTTGTAGATCGACAAAGTTGGATGTAACAAAATTCTGGAGAAACTATTCCATCAGAAATGTACGTGCCTGTGGCACTCGGTGAGACTTTATCCACCAAGCAATTTTGTCAAGAGAATGCGGAAACCTGAGGAGACAAAAGCATCTCTGTTGGGTTCTTGAAGACTTCGTCACTTGGTCTCCAGTAAAAGAGAAGCAGTTAGCCCTTCAACCCCTATCAGTTCCGTTCCCCTCATTTGTCGCTCTTTTGCATTATGGATTGCTGGATATTGGACTTCAAGGCTTTGTCATGCCTCGGGATTCTCGGCTCATCCTCCTGCTTATTGTTAAGAGACTCGTCGTCGCCAGCGAGACTGTCGCCAGAGAATGGCGACCGGAATATTGTTTCGAGGGGAAATTCCAAATTGTACCTAAAACTTGGTCGAATTTCACTTTTTCTTTTCTTGTCCCAGTTACTTTGTTGATCTCGAATTCAATACGAATCATGTATCTAATCTTCTAAAATAACGCATCACACAGAAATATTTATTTAAAACACGCGTGATAATCGAGAAATTTGTTTTGTTGGGGCGATTGACTTAAATCAAAATTTGCTAAATATTATTCGCAAAATATTTGGGATGTATAATCAAATTTTGAGACACGTGTGCTTCTTTGGTCACGAAAAATCTGCGAGGAGACATTTTAATCAACGGTATGAATTACATAATACTGTTCGTGAAAGTATCGTCGGTAACGTTGCTGTTAACAAGAACGACCAATTGCAGCGAGTAGCTGTCACAAGCCGATATCAATAACGAGCATCTTACGAGAGATTGTTTTTGATAGATGGGCGTGTTGCATGCGCAATATGCATCACCGTGTCGTACCGGTGCCCTTACGTAAAGTGGAAAATCCTGTTACACTCTTCGAGGAGGGCGGAGGATACATTTCGCGGGGAATAAAAGTCCTTGATAGGTAATGAAAGAAGCATTTTTCCATTATGTCTTATTACCAAGCCTTTTGACGCCGGTAAATTGCTGGCATAATCCCTTTCGCTATCCTGTGGATCGTTAATCGGTGAGGCCTCTGTTGTCGTCCGTCAGCAGTTCCGATTAGTTGCTAATGAGGAATTATCGTGACACCAACTACTAATTAGTCTCTGATTTATTCTTTACTCGAAAGAATTCCAAAGAACTTTACTCAACTGAATAAACCCTTCCAATTAACATTCATTTTCGCCCGACTTACATATTTTTATATTATATCAGAAACAACATTACGTTATTACTAGACTGCGGATGTTTATGCAAAATAGCCAAAATTTGATATCACGAGTCTCTATAAATTACAGATGATTACTCAAAACACAATTAAAAATATTTCTTGCAACGTATAAATTTCAGAAAGATGAATAACACGTTTCAAAAACAACCGCATATAATTTTCTATCAATAATAAAATTCATATTTGCATAAAGATCCGCAGTCTGGTTATTACATTTAAAATAATAGTATATTATTCTCAAAGAAAATATCTCACACCTAAAATCAAACACTGAAAATTCGAGAACAAAATACAATACTGCGCCTCTTTATTTTATTTATAGAGCAGATTTTATTAATACATTATTATTAGTACAATATTATTGTGAATAGAGTAAAACATTAGAACGTAGAGCAGACGTAAAACTCCAAGGTATCTTTGTGTATATATCCGTATCGATAAATCGAAGAGAAGAAAAGTGGTAGTCGAAATTGCTTTATTCCTTATCAAAAGTCTCTTGCTTTTTCACGGCCGTCTTTATACACACGCATATACGTATGTATGTACGTCCCAGAAGCGGTGCATTTGAAAGCGCTGTATCTGCCGGGGAGTGTGGGGCGCTCTATCGATCCAAATTCCTGATTCTATATTTCCGCATGGAGAATATGGGAGCCCGCGATACCCATGCACATGTCGACAGCGCGATATAGAGGTAGATAACGAACTTCGTTAAATTATATTGCGCGGGACGCGCGAGATACCATGACAGAGAAAGGGTCAAGTGACTTTTTTTCAGGATCGGGTTGACAAAAGATGGTTTATAGTCATAAATACCAACGATTCGTATATACGAGCATTGGGAGCTTTGGTACAAATATATACTTCATGGTTTGGTATTTTAGTTAATGGTGTTATTTATTATTAAGTATATATATTTTACGTACAAGTACATATTTTGTACTAAATTTGGACTAATAATTTGGAATATACTTTGTATAAGAGTCGCATGAAGCAAAAACCTCTGGAATGATTTAAATCCATTTTTTTAATCCATCGCTTTTAATAAGCAAATAGGGAAGAGCTTTTTCAGACACCTTTTAGGTTATTCATCTTTGTTAATTTTTCCAAAATTTTATATTTGGCGTAATTTTTGATTGAACGGATAAAATGGAGATCTTAGTTCTACACTGTAAACAAAGAGAGTTTTACTTTTATTGGAAAGGGCTTATTACCGTGTAGTAAACGTAAAAAATATCGTTTAAATCGATTAAGGAAGATTAATAGTATCACGGTAATTTAATCAAATTGCCGAATTTGAAATTTTCTGCGTCATCCCAAATATCCGACCCGGAAAGGACACAATGAAAATCACGATTCTACAGTAGAATTTTTATTGAGAGCTCGGAAATCGCGAAAGTTTCTGCACTCGACAACAATGAACGGATAGAGGTGATAAGGGAAGATTGATTTGGAAGTGGAATTCACTACGATACTTTGTTCCCCATTTCGATCGAAGTGTCGAATATATTTCAATACTAGTCAAGGGTCTGATAAACGCGCGTTCGAGTTGCAACTTGTGAAGGGAATGTAATTTTTGCGAGTCAAAGGGAATTTAGTTGGATGTGGGCGAGGGTCGAGGATGAGTTTAGACTATAGTCGTGCAATGCGCTTTGAAGGAAGAATGTAAGACGGTGCTTGCTTAGGTCTTACACGTGTGTGTACACGTGATCTTCTTGCTTTGAATCGAGGATGTAGAGGATTTGCTTTTGAAGTGTGTTTCGAGTCCTTCGAGTCCTTTTCCTCACGTACAAGCGTTTAAATCTGACGAAGGGTGATGTATTTTTGCAAAGGACGAGAAAAGTGAACGTTCGTTCTTCTTGGAATGATATTACAGAATTTAATGTCACAGCAATATGTGCAAATATCATTAAACCTTTATAGTCAAAGATATTTTCTTCTGGGCGGAAATTTATTTTTCGCAACTGTTATTCCAAGCAAAATAATACAATGCTGAATGTAATCACATTATTTACATTGTAATCGTGTGGAACAATATTGCACTATATTGTTAGAAGTGCAATAATTGATAGGTTTTTAGGTTGCAAGTTGAAAACAATTAGTATCTTGAATAATATATTATTTATACAGGATAGATTGTTACTTAAATGTTCGACTAAGGAGTTCATTTAATAATCTCAGTTTGAATAGAAGCAAATAATTGGGGCAGCTAATAATTCTGGCTTGGGCCAATCATAATGCTCCATTCAGAATGTCAATCTCTGTATTGTCAAATATCGTGAAATTCTCCTATGTGTACATCCATATGTAAATAATATAAATATAATAATACGTATTGTGAGAATACATATTTTAATGAATCTTCTGGAAGATCTTTATTGAAAGATACACAGTTAGAAAATCTATGAGATTCGGATCTAGAATTAGTCGGCCTTCTCGTTGAAACCACAAACCTCACAGGGTGGTTGAAAACAGAGCAAAAAGTGCAAGTGAATCCAATTACCAACTTATTTCACCATCAGTCCTCCTCGTCAGCTTCGCTTCACGACGAATAGGATAGACTTTGATAATCCAATCCGCATGGTGATTTGCAGGCCAAGGTAGCCTGTTTTTTAATCTCGCGACGAAGGACACGCAGGAGTTTGCAAGGTAACGCTATGCAAATTTAGTTTACCAGGTCTCTTTCGTTTTATATATACCAGTAGATGTTACCTCCATGAATATTGTGGAAATTATCAAGTGACCTTGCTTCCAGGAATTTTATTCGAACTTTGACGTATAGACGGTAAACACCCAGTGTTATCCAGCTAGGATAACATTGAAATTTGTTATTTCGGGGGATGAAGCTTCTCTGCTTTATCAGCTGTGAAGCATATTTCGAATCAGAGGGTAAAAGCTTACGAGCTTCGCAGCTTTACCGACCCGGAGCTTCACTGAACGTCGATACTCTGAGCTTTTTGCAAAAAGCTGCTGGGTATCAGATTATCTACGGTTGCTTTCGTCGATAATAGGGAACATGGAGGATATCCTTGCAAAAATAGGAAGTTCAGGAAAATAATTATTGATTGAAAATTCTTTGAGATTATTCTTGCTAATTATTTAGATAGCTTGATTGCACTTGTAAAATATCTAGTGAGAAGGAAAACGTGTGATCATAAATTTCAGGTAACAGTAATATGCATCTTTGCGTATAATATTAAAAACGAAGCTTGTATACACAACAGTTGCAATCGATAGTCTCTAATCTAGGAGTCTTTAACTTATCAAATATTCAAAGTTACAAAACAGTATTTCCGTCAGCATTTAGTATTGTTTTCTAAATCAATATCTGCGTGTTTTTGAACTTGCAAATGTAAAGGCTGAGTACATGAATTATCAATTTAACTGAAATTAAAGTGCAAGACCGCGCTACATCGATATATTGAAAAAAGATGGTTTGAATTTACATCTTATCAATAGTAACTGTGAATTATATCGGATTTAGAAATTGAAATTCTCAATAATTATTTGTATTTCAATGTTTGCATAAATTCTTCTTCACAAATCCAATATTAAATATTACTTTTTCGAATACTAGATTCTTATTGGCAAGTTGTTCAATTGGATTTAAAAAAGATGATTTATATCAGAATCACTTGATTGAGCAATCTTCGTCACTGTCGAATGTGGATTCGAATAAAACAGAGGTGCGAAAGAAACTGAAACAGAGAAAGCTTGACCAAAGCTGTCCGATAGAAATACCATTTGAGTGGCATGTGCCTGAAATTTCGATGATCGAGAAAAGCACCACTTTGAATTGCAAATCAGAGATTGAGTTACACGTTTGCAGATAAAAAATAGTGATATTAACCCAGCATAAAGTAGCATGTGAAGTAACAAATTATCGTATAAACATTAAATCGTTCGAGCTAAGAACACATCATTCGTATTTACGGAGGGAAAGTTGACGAAGCGTTGGAATTGTTTCCGCGAAATTCGCACAACCCTATTAGTCCCTGCTCGTTAGTATTCTGCGAAACTCTCACTTTGCGACACGTGGATTTATCTAATGAGGATCGTGACACATCTGCGAGTTCAGCTCAATAACACCGGTAAATGTTTCCCTTGCAAATCTAAGGATTCGATTATCCTGAAATTCCGATTTTGCAAATAATTCTTCTATTTCTAGAATCTGACAAGTGAAAATCTTAATTATTGTGGAAACTGTGTATTGTCTTTTTAGGGTAGAGCTTATTTATGTATATTTTAAGATTATGAAGTTATACGTAGAATTTTCAGGGTATTTCGGAATGAAATTTTTCAATTCGATTTAAAAGAGATATTTGCATTGATAGAGATTTATATGATAGTGAAAGGAGCATATATCACTATGCATGGCTTCTTGTGATAACTCATCGATCGAATCGCTGAATGGCTATGACGTCTCTGTCCTTTCGTCATCACATCAACGTTACCGTGAGCCACGTAGCAAAAAATTCTTCAAAAGAAATATGATTTTAATTGTGAAATTTTATTCTGTACAGTTTTTATTTTATCCGCGAAAAATCCAAGTTTACGGGTTGAAGTATATTTTTAACATTGGTTTCAGTTACGTAATTGGAGTAGTATGTCCGCATCGTTTCTTGTGCCTTTAACATTTTTTGTTCTCATCAAGTTATATCACGACTAAGGTTCAATCATTTTTATACCATTTATTAACTTTCTTTTCATCTATTTACCAATTCGCCATGTATTTGACCAATATCATTTAATTCTATTATTAGTATTAAACTCAATACTATACACTGCACCCTTAGTTATAATAAAAAGAAGACACAACTCGAAGAACCGCTATTTATTCAACATTATCCATTAGAAATAAAAAATCACTTATTATTCGATTGATTCATGTCTTCAATTTTTTTAAAAAAAAACAACACATAATTAAATTCAAAGACAATTTTTTCGCTTCTCCCGAAAAACAGTATTTTAATCTGTGCCACTTTGTTAGGGTCCAGACGCGTATCAATCGATGCTTCACAAAAAGTAATAATTGACCGAAGCTTCTGTTATGGTGAATAGCATTCCGCTTCAGCAAGTAACGAGTACAAAAGCAATGAATGTGCGACAGTACGAACCCCAATCTGCACGGCGTAATAACTGGTCTGCGGTTTTCGCCAGCAATCGAGGACGTGTGAGGCTATCGCGTTGCGTGAATCCTGGGAGCTGTTGTTGTCTTTGCCGGAGGAAGGTTTGTCCTTGCTAGTCGTAGGTGGATCTGACCAACGGTCCAGGTTGCTCCAATATTTGCCTTTTCGTATCACTGCGTAATAACGGTAGACCACTATAGTCATTGCCACCGCGAGGGCAAACCCTGTACCAGCGGCTGCACCGAATGTCACCGAGGAAATCATTTCCCCAAAGTCTTTACTATTGCTCGCTGTTGTTCTGAAACATATGAGCAGACGAAAAACATTTTGATAATTGATTCTAGAAATTGAGGGAATGAATTTGTTAAAGTATTTTTGAATAGATAACATACTGTCCAACAAAATTTGACTTTTTTTTATTTTTGGCTGTTGGACAGTGTAATTCTTCGTGTTCACCCTAGAATTCAATTTCAAAGTTAAATTAAAAAAAGGGAACTGTTATTTCTAAGGGTCCTGGTTTTAGTTATTTATTATCGATTTAGATCATTTTATATATTTCAAGAATCATTTTTTCATGTCACAATACATTGGTTTCAACAATAATATTATACAAGAATTGAATGATATGTATGTAGTAAATAACAAAAATGTTATTTTTTTGTATATGTCGTCGATACTAAAGAATTTATTCTCATTATTGTTGTTCATCTGCTTAATTTTACCGTGTTTAAATATTGATCAAGGAATAAATTCGTGTTTAGCGGATGTAAGAGAGAATCAAATATGGTTTCGTGTTTGAAACTATATTTACGGTTTATGTAGGAAGTCAGTATGCACGTGGTAGTTCAATCCTGTCGACAAGATTATTCTGTTTCCTTTCCCCTCGGTCTTTTCCCTTGCGTTTTCCCTTCAGCGTTTCGCGCTTTGAAACAGAAAGGCTGCGCCTCTTCCGTAATGAGCAGTCGACAGTTTCAGTGATACGCTTGTCAATGTACTAACTACAACTTCTAATTGCAATTCCATTTTCTCCACTTCGCAGCACGCGCTAAACAAACGGGACATCATTAAAACGTTGACTGCGAGAAAAATAGAAATTACTTGTTGTTTCGCATTGCTCTTTATTTATACTTTCTCTTTACTACTTTATTCGATTTCGTAGAAAGCAATATATTCAAATTTATTTCACCCTTCGGTACCTTACTGAAAGTCATTGAAGAAAATCATCTCATTAGATGCATACTATTTTTATAGTGAAAAGTATAACGTCGTTCCACATCGGATATTCAGAAAATCCTTTAGACCATTTGTGTATCTAGCCACGTATAAAATTTGAATGCACATTGCATAATTCTTGGAACGAGCAGGATGATTTCCTTTCTCTGCGCGTACATCAGAGTTGCGGAGTCGCGATGCGCGTTGAACTTTGTAACGAGTGAACGAGTGTCCTGATCTGCTTAACCATGATGTTCCCCGCAGGATCTGAAGCTTATTCGATTCAGTCGCTATGACAGTGCTGCGAACGCTCGTGGATTTTTAATCCCGAAATAGCGAAGAGTCGTCACTCGAGCGGTTCCACTGGAAGTTTCTGACCTCCGAAAAATCATTTCTGTTAGGTCGTGATTTGTATAACAGTAGATTTTATCGTACGAAGTATCAGACGGTTTATTTCCGAAACGATTTTACGAGTGCTATTATAAGGGGTAACCATTATTGTGTTTGCCATTCGATTTATTGTTGCCGATATACGTTACTTTCAACTGACCCAATGAAATATTTATCTATCTATTGATCGCATGAAAACATTTTCGTAATTCAGAGTCTGTTAAAAACGGTTTTGAAGAATTTATATGTATATTCGAGATATTCAAATTTTTACGGAAGTTGTCAAATTTTTCGAACAAAACTCAGACATTTCGTATGTTAGATCCTAATAAACTCATTTTTAAATATATTGTATAATATGTATAGCTGTAGAATAAAACAGTAAATTTAGGAAATTAAAGTGTAAGGTAAATGTTGAGGCATTTCAGCTGTTTAAGAATTAAATGACTTCTCGTATATATCGGTCCTTACATTCGCCGAGGGAATCCTCGCTAAACCTATTTCCACGTGTACCGACTGTTAATCAAGGCAGTTCCGTACCAAACTCGTCAGGAACCAATTCATCTACAGTTTTCCCAGATACAACTCATAAACTGCAAGTAATGAAATAGTAGAAAGTTAGCGTGTGCCAAGTAGAAAGATTCTCAAGGATAACATTATCGATTGCTAAGGTCCTTAGGTACTAAGGTTCTAAGGTTTAAGGTGTTTGTAGCTAAAAATGCATGATAGTCATATTAGTCTTCAACCCTTAACGCAATTCCTTGATATTGACATAAATATGTTAGTACATTAGTTCATAATTCGGATGCTTTTATTTCCCGAGAGAAGTTGAGTCGACTGGGGTCCTAAAGGAAGACGAGAAGGTAAATGGCTTCTAATACAGAACCTCTAGAATGTTTCCCATCGAGATATATTACTGATTAATATACTTATAATTTAAATACACATACATTTAAAATACACACTAATATATTTAGTGGAAGTAACGCACTCGAATCGACGCAATGAAAATGTAGAAGTAAAGAATTTAAAATATGAAGATTTTTGCAGTATTTAATAGTATTATGGCAAGTTGTTTGAATATCACGTTTAGTTATTCTCTCCCGATAGAACGTCGAATAAGAAAAATTCACAGGCGTAGGTTGCATGACGTCAAACAGGAAGAGAAACTGGATATGCATGGTGAAATTCTCGATTGAAGAAAGACGATGCGATGGTAGAAACGGCGAACTTCTTTCAAAGGGAGTCGAATCACAGTAGATTTTAGATCCTTTTATAATGCACACACATTTATTTGCTTATACTGGTTTATACGTATGTATGTATGTATTTCCGCATATATGCGAATATATGTATATATGTATATTGTATGACGCACTAGAACTAGGAATTCAATTACTCGCATAATACGAACTACTAGTAATTTGAATAAAAGCTACTAGAATGCCATTATAATTAGATTAATATTCTTATCGTCTTAGAAATTGTTTAAAGTCTTCGCAGTAATGTCCCACAGCAATTTCAGTTTCGCCGACTGAAAGAAAGCATTAACATTGTAATTTCTTTGCTGATATTTAAGTGTCCGCGGCCGTAACGGTCCGGATTATTTTTAACGAAGTCAATTAAACTGGAAAGATGGAAGAAGAAAAATGCTGAGATAAAATATGCAACGACTTTAAAGCCGTAGGAAAGCCGTATGGAAGGAGTTGCTAAATTCAATGCGAGAGCAATTAAAAATTCTGATGTTGGGAGAACTTCATTATAATTAAAATTTATTGGAAATGTTAAATCTAAATAATATCAGCTAATGTTATAGGATATTAATTATTCTTAATTAAATCATGTATAAAAATGTTTTAAATCATGTAATGTTTTAATATTTTCGAGTGGGAATTATCGATAAACTTCTAGAGATTTGTGTCAGCTTAGACACGTCACTCGTCTATATTTCTTGTACATAAAATAAGAAAAACATTCCCGCGTTTCGAACTGACAATGAGTTACCAAGCCAAGAAAATGAATTGCTTGGTTTTTCTTACAAACTACTGCTACAGCAGAGAAGTAACCAGAGCTGAGCTCATTTTACTCGACTAACAAATAATAAATAACAAAAGAATATCACTGACTACGTGTCCAATGCAAGTTTACATTATACGAATTCTTAGCGAGCTTATTGGAAGTTCAGTATCATGTTGACCTTTTATTAATACACTGTAATAAATGAAAACATATCAATGTTATGCAAGAGATATTATTTGTTAAAAATAACTTTAAAAATGTGTAGCTTAGAAAGTTTTCTTATTAGCAAACAGTAATGGCATTTGGATATTGTAAGTTTGTTACAAAGACTGGTTCATCATTGTTAGAAAACGAAGCACTAAAATGGAAATGACAATTTAAAAAGTTATATTAGCCCCAAAATTTCTGAACCAGTTACAATTTTGAAACAAAATTGCTGCTACCACTAGATTAACCCTTTTGAAGCAACTAGCTCTGTTTGAAAGTTTTTGAAAAACTAACAAAGGAACGTTTCAATTTTCAATTTGACGGTGATTATCAGCGTGAGCTAAGAAGCCAGATTATTTGTAATTTTAATAACTATACCACTAAAACTATTTTTATGGGTTCATGCCATTACAATGGAATAGAACGCAGCATAAAATTACTAACAAATTAATTCTATTTCGAATTCTATTTGAATCACTGTCAAAATGTATCATAGATCTATATATGAAATTCTGTCAAAAATAATCGCTGAATACACACTTTATTGTTAATTAACTACTAACACTTTTACCTTTAGTAACAATTATGCTAAAATAATAACTAAACCGGGAATTATTATTTAAATATGTATTCCATAATTTAATCAGTACCGTAAGAAGCAGCTTACAAACAGTAAGGTATCGCTTATTTCTTTGAATTTTATACACTGCGTGAATACAGAATATAAAAATTTATATATTTCGCATAAAAATTCGCAGTCGAATAATAACGTTCGGACACAAACGATGATCTGAGGAGCATCTTGCACTAAAGTGAGCTTGAGATTTTGATTGTTTCAAAGAGAATCAAGGAAGATATAAGTTTTAGCGGCGGGAAGGGATTTCATTTCTTGGCCCACGAAAGATTATATTTTCTAATTGTACGTGTATCTCTAGGATAGTGTAGGTGGAGTATGTTTGTGCAGCGGTTCCCGTGGGCGTAACTGGCCAGTATCAAAGATGTAATCCACGTTATTCTTGGTATCACTTGCGTTCTGAGGGGAAAAAGTAATAGCGGGGGAAGTCATACTCTTATCTCGCATACTCAAAGTCAAGAATTTTATCTTGCGAGTTAAAGTCTCTTTTATACGCATGTACCTTTAGCGATTTAATCCGACTGACAGTCAGCTAACTCCACCTGCTACATACTACAGTAATCTCTTTTGGAAATCTACCTTTTCTCGCTATGGCAGAGATTTCTGATTTTGCGCGACACGGTATCTATGCAAATTACTGTGTAGTTTACTGAGAATGTTTTAAGGAGAAGAAATCAAAAGTTTATGTATTTTTAGTCGAGATTAAAATTTTGAATTTATTTAGAAATACACAAATAATCAGATCGGTCCTAAATAATAATTTGGGTAGAATAAGGATGAGAACTATTAGTACTTGATCTAGTAGCTTTAATTCACACCTTGTCAGCAATACGTATTACAATTTTGTTGATTGGAAAAATGACGGAGAACTGGTTCAGCCAAAAACTTATTCGCTACGTCAACCAAACTATAATTCATGGAAGTTTACGGAATTCATACGTTCAAAGTCAATCAGTAGATTAATTATTAATGTGTTTTAAATTCCTAGACGTGCTTGAAGCCGAATCTATATTGAAAATGCATGTTAATTAAATCGTGGTAAAATGAATATAATAAACTGATAATTCTTTTTACAGATTATTAAGTAAAAAATGTTCTCTTGATACTGAAATCAATTCCTTCTTGTATAATTTACTATACACGTATAATATATTTATCAAATCTTCTGAATTAAATTCATTATTTCTAACTATATCCGATTGAATAACCGCTAAAAATTAACCTTCTTAACAACCGTTTAATATTCTAAAATGCTTTTTATCAAGTAGAATTAAAAAATGCAGAATTCTATGTGGTAGGAAAATATCGTTAGATAAAACGAAAATAACGATGAAGAGAACCGTGAAAAATAAATTGTTACCAATGACGAACCATTCATTCCAAAATCTAAATCAAAGTTCTGACAGACATTCCCGCGACAGATTGCACCGAAATCAAATTCAACTGTGAACCCAAAGTAAACTGAACAGCCCAGGATCGATCTACTGGGATGAAGGGACACAGGACTAACGACCTAAAATTAATTTTACACGCCAGTAACCGTTTGCCTAGTTTAACAAAACAGATTGAACCACTAGTTTATAATTTATAGTTTTAATTGAGAGTCTGAGCGATAGAGAAAGGGCTGCTAATGAAGCGTGAGAATTTTCACTCATACTGCTACAACATTTCTGCCAGCAGTTATAGGGAAAGTAATTTTCCCTCTACCAACGCGTTTCCCCTGTTCGAATCGCGAGGAACAATTTATTCGCACTTCCTAATAATATCTCAAAGTGTGTAAAGTAAGATATATCGATCCTTCATTAATTACCCTGGTTCTACCGTATCCTTCCGACCCCTCTATCTCTCGTAATCCGTTCTCTGGCCCGTAATCGGCTCTCCCTCATTTAATACAGACCCCACAGTACCATTAAGTAGTTGGCGGAATTAAAAATTCATCGCGCAGATCAGCAAACCAAGGAATTAACATGCTTCGACTAGATTAATTGAGTGGAAATTTCCATCGAATCGAAAAGAGAATTTCTTTCATAACGATTAGTCTATATTCAAAAATGAAGCTGATATTATAATTTTTATTTGATCGAATACAGTCGGAATTTTGGTTTGTGATTCAAATTGATATTTTTAATGCGAACGTGGAAAAGTTTGTGTTTGAAGGACGAGAAATCTGGTGGAATTAGTCAAATTAGCGCAAGATGATGGTAACAAGTTACTCCAGAGCTAAAAATGAATTTGTTTCTTAATGAAGCTTAATTAGATGCGTAAATGAAGGTTAATGCAAAAAAAGTTTACCATAGAGGCTCTTTTGGTGATAAGATATTCTCGATGAAGTTACAGTCAAGTTTGGCAATCAGACAGTTTTCTTCGTGTCAGTTATACTCTAACATGTAAGAAACTCTTTATAGTGGAAGTTTGAGTTTCGCGGGTACGTCGATAATATAGTATCCACAAGAAACTTTCATAGTATAAATCTAATGCAGCTGCACGAACTCAACATATCTTTCAACCTAAGTTATCCGACGTTTATAAAATACTTGAAATCTTTCTATAAGAATTGGTACACGTACACTAAGTTTTACTTCGATTATTTAATAAAAAAAACAAATCATTTTCGGAATTTTAATCTTATTCAAAAAGTATGGACTATTTCGATTCTAATTAACATGGATTTCTGAAGAGTTGAAGCTAAGATGAAGCAAGCGATATATTGCAAAAAGATGCATTGCTTTGGTATTGTTTCCGACATGCTACGTAGTTTTATGATTTATCCCATTGAAAAGCATGCTTACCAAAACATTTTGATTAAAGTTTGCGAATATGGTATAGAAAAACCGATTAAAGAATTTTGTGCAATTATTATGTGCAGTTAGAAAAAGATTGATTTGACAAATAAGAAAGATTGATGAGAAAGATAAATGAATAAGAAAGATTTTTGAACTGGCGATCAACGTTAACGATTTCAACCGTACGAATTTGATATATGTGTTATTTATTTCTCTCGACATCCGTATCTTCAAATATCGAAGAAATCTTCTTCTATATCGAAGAAACGTTTATAGCGCTCCACAAAGGAATCCGTCATATCCAACTAGTCTGCTGGCGTTACAAGCGTACTAATGAGATTCCGTAGGTAATATTGGAAGAAGTGGGCCGATGCCGCGGTGAATAATAACCATTCATAAGTTTCTTTTGGTGGATCACGAGATTATATGAGAACTTCTCGTTTCAGTCCTCTGTATCTCGGTAGATTTCACCTTTCGATTTACGTTACCAGTCTCCGGAGAGTCATAAGAAATTCGCCTCGCCTTCTTCACTATTGCACTGGTTTTTTTTTTCTTCTTTCCAACAGTTTCAGAATCTTGTTTCTTTCTTACACATTTTCTCTTTTTTCCACGTTCTTTATTACGTGATGGAATTGCCAGTTAAAATTTACTGGTACTTTCGCACTGGTGAATTGAGCCTCTGGGTTTTGAAACCTTTTTGGCAATAATCCTGGTAGTCGTAGTGTACTGTGTTCATCTAGCAGATTTAATACTCCAAAAAATGCGAAATCCTCCAGCTTTTATGTATGATTTCAGAGAATAGGAAAGAACAGTGGCGAACATAAATATTATTCAGAGGAATTAATTGTAAGAGCAATCTCATTTCTTGCTTCCTGTTCGCGTTTCAATTAAATCATTATACTTATTGTGTATTTGAATAGTGGAAACTATCGTAATGAGTAAGATTAATTTCCTCTCAAGTTGAAATTGCATCGTTTCAACTATCGAAACTCCAATCCTATTAAATTTGGATTTATTACTTTGCGCTAATCGTCTCGAGGATAATTCCTCTCTTGTAATGCTTAAGATCATTTCACTTCCACAATATCTCAAAAAGGATTACGGCCGTCGATATGATATTCTAACAAACTTTTCCCACTGAAATTCGAGAAATGAAGTTTACAGAGTTTGGCCAGGGTTCCTCGTAAAATTTTAGCATATCGTACAAGTAAATTAGTTCAGTTGTACGGTAAGGGTCGAATTTCCAACTTGCCACGTGTACACTATACTCACGACAACAGGAATTGTGGTTTTCACTCAAGACTCCGCGTAATTTGGCTTAGTTTCGACAAAATTTCAAATCCACTGTGTTAACTAGTTTGTTGTAGTTTCTCATCTAGGATGATGTAATGTTAAAAATTCGCGAAACAGATCGATGAATTTACGAACAATATTATCAATATTGTTGTTTGCATATCGATGAGTAATCTTGATCCAAGATTAAATTACTATGAGTAATATTTTTAGCGATATTATTTTACTAGAACTTATTGTACAACTATGTTCAATAAGGACCGGTTTTAAATTCAGGTAGCGGAAACTCAGTTGTGCTATGAACACCTTTTCAGCGTTAAAGTCCGCGTGGGTTCTCTCTGCAAAATCTAACTTTATTTAACGTTTTAAATAGTCGATTAACCACCCTTTACCACAGTGCGATGTAACAGAATTAGCAGACTTACTTTGAAAATTAAATAAACCAACACTTTGATGATCACCGGTAACGACGCCAACGGAAAAAACTCTTTAGCCACTAGGAAATGCGTATAAACCGGAAGCCTACACAAAATAACTTTATTCTTTTATTTACAACGAAACTTGTAATCCAGTTTCTTTATTTTTAATTGGCAGTATTTTCCCCGTCACGATGTTTTCACAATTTATTGAAAGTATTGAGAGAACTACACTAAACACATTCATTTGAATTGTCACTGATTTATATGATGACCGTTTTAAAATATAATATAATTACAATCTATAATTTGAATAATATGACGGTAACTAACGTACTATTGTTTGACTAATTAACGATCGAATTTCGGACATCATTTGCAATAATGTCTGCGAAAAGCTTCTCGATAAATTGTAGAATTGAATAATTACATTAGATAACGATTTCCGATGTATCTCAAAGTATGAAAGCAGGGTTTATATTACATACAATCAATTCCCTAAATTTCGATAAACAGTTGCTTTATAAACAATTTCGCGAGTGCTACGTACAAAGCTAGTGAAATAGGTCAATATTAAGCTCGCCGCGTTCTTCGAGTAAATTATCAAGCCGATCGTTGTAATTGGTTTGAAATATCCGTGAAAGGAAATTGCAGAATGCAATCGTCGGTTCGATAATACTAATAAAGAACCTGAGAACTTTTTAATTGAAGTGGCGTACAATAATGCGAGCATAGAATAAGAAAAGGGACAATGACAGATTGAGGCAGACTACGATTTCTAAGTGAAAGCGGGGGCAATATAAAACTGCTTTGCGAGTCAATTTGGGAAAGTACAATTGCAATTGATAAGGATTAATTGTCACGCTGAGGTACTCGAATCTCTCGGTTACAATAGGATGTATATAGATTTGTATTTTTATAGAGTTTCGTTGAACCGAATAATTGTATCAGTCATCTTGAGTATTCGTTCAATTCAGTTTTCTTTTATTTTGAAACAGTAGAAGACAAAGCGCGGAAGACTGTCTAAAATTAAACAGAATTGCGATGGAATTTATACTGTGCACAGTGAGAAATGTATTATTAATGTAATTACAATTTGCAATGAATTACATTAAGATTCATTAACTTTCACCGAAATCTCGAAATTTCACAAAAGATTTTAATACTAGTGAATTAACCGGAAGTTTATTGACGTTTTAATAATTTACTGGATTATTAGTAGAGAATAAAGTACTTTCTAAAATATGTAAGGTACCTTTCTGAATTGTGCATAATTCACATGCAAATAAAAAAATATTTCTTTAATAATTAATTATAATTTCTTGAGATTATAATGATGTATAATAATATTTATGTTGCCCTGCATGAAATTCCGCAGTTTAATGCAGGTCACTGAGTAGTTCTTTTACCACTTATTTCGTGGTAAGAAACTTTTAAAATAATGCAGCAGTTTGCTGGAGGCTGAGTTAACATGCTTCTACCAGCTTCCTGATAAAACCAAGATTCAAAGTTCCAAAGATAACGAGATAATATCGAGCGAAACAACGTATAACTAGCTGAAAGCTTGGTGATACCTTTGACAAAGCTCGAGGCACGTACGGAATTTTTCTGTTCCTAGAGTTCAAAGTTTTCCATTCTTGGCCAAGTCAATTTTCCGTTGACGAGGAAAATGCAAATCACTATCGCTAAATGCGTAGAAAGTATCATAACATTTTTTTCCCTGTTATTTCTTCTTTTATTTCAGCATATTTCGTAATTAAACTTTTTCTTTGTTTAAATCAATACATCTGCTTAGAAAAATATAAAAATTTCTTATTTCAATATTTCGCTTTAAATAATTTCTACTATCAATTCTGTATAAAGGTTCTATATCACCATATTGTATTGTAATATTGGATAACATGAACTTTATTATTATTCTACAATTTTGCAGTATTGTTTTACGGAGAAAAATTGCAACTCGAGCGAATAAATGTGTAAAGGCTTTCAGTAGAAATTCGAGTGGACTTCGTAGATCCTGAAATTACATCGCGCACCGACGTATTCTATGGAAAAGTAACCGTTAAGTATCATTAAAACAATAACTGCGACGCAGAGAATCCACCCCCACGCGATTCATTTATAAAGAAGGATTTTCTTTTTTCATATTAAACTGAATTTCTCATAAAAGTATTATTCGATGAGACGGGTAAGAGAGGCGATAATAATTAAGAGAAAATTCATTCATTAGTTCATGTGTATTGAACAAGAGGCTATTACGAATAAAGCGATTATTATCATTCTAAGAGACTTATCCCCTAGCTATGTTTCCATATTCCATTATAATTGTATCAGACCAGAATGCGTGTTTGCCAACGTTATTCAAGTCTGTTTACTCGGACCATGCGATTATCTTTGAAAACAGAATTAATTGTAATATCGTTTAATCCGTGTAATACCATTCAATGATAATGTTCAATTTAATACAATCGATAGGAAGAATGTAGCGAAAGGATTCCTACGTTTTTTATTCTAGATATTTTCTAGAAAATAGCCAACCATTTTTTCTTCAAGCTTCAAAATCAGCTTCGTTATTTAGTCATTGCATTGGAAAAAAGAGTAAAATAGCAATTAATATTAATTAATATCTATATTACAGCGAATAATAGTAACCATTTAATTATTACATTGAAGGCAGACAGTAACGAGAATGATTTTGTTTACTACCGTTTATATTTTTTAACTAATTCTCTGTAAATCCGAGTGAGATGAAAGCACGAAATAACTGAATGCCAGCAACGGTAAATCTCTATACTTAGCGGCTCTGAGGTAACGTTTCAAAGAACTTTCCTCGATAATAGAGAACAATGTTAATTTTACGCAGAGGTATTCCCTTTCGCTGAAATGCCATTCATTTCCGTGGATTTGTGAGGCGACGAAGCAAAGAGAATTGGGTTGAAAGAGAGGGAAAAGGGGAAATGAGGGGGTCAAAAGAACATGGACGAAGCCGCGGGGTTGCTGGGCAGCGATTCCTGAATGACAATGAGAAGCTACACAGTAAACAACTACATGAGCACGCTGCAAATTAAGACTCCGGGGGATTAATCGCTACCCCAGGCGAGATTCGCCACGGAATCGTCACGTGCCATTCTCACGGTTGAACTATACACCATTTAAGCTATGGTCGCAAAAAAAAAAAAAAAACAAGAAACAACAGGCAAGAACTTATACATCCGGAAAATTTCTTCGACTAAACCCTGGGATATACAACACTTGTATACTGATGTGAAATGATAATTATTCCTGTGGCCTACAATGCTAAAGCCGTAATTTTATACATTCACAGAGGTTTCTCATTCTGAGTTCCAAGCGCGGAATAATCACTGGAATTATTTTTAAAAATATTCTAAACCTTCCACGTTTCATTTAGAACATTTTTTGAAATGCTTTATAATTTGGAGGATAATTGCAGGAGACACTTCAAATGGACTATCCTCTATATAATTTTATCTCGAAAATTACTGGATCTATGAAATTGAAATTCAACGTATAATTACATTCTTGAGTTCTAATACCGTTAAACATGTTAGGCAATGTTACATTTATATTTATTTATTATATTTATGCTGAAAATTAGGAGCGACAAGAAAAATATTCTGATTTATGTATAACAATGAAATTAGTGGTGCTATAATGTTCATAGCACTAAAAATGACATCCTAGTACTAAAATCAAGATATGTCTATAAATTACCTAATACCTTTTCTGGGGAAATTCCGTTCAAGGGAAAACCGTGAAACATCGATGAACCATAGGGTGTGACACGTGTCCTCGGTTGTGAAAGCCCACGAGTAATAAATCCAGCCAAATAATATGCGTAGAGAAAACTACAAGGTTTCCGACATATGAATATTTTATATAACGTATTTTATCATTTATACCTGGAATAAAATGCTGTCTGCTAAATTCGCAAGCTCGATATAAAGTTCTGAACATTTGCTCATACATATGCAATATATTTCTCTTTCGAAAAAGTCAACAGAGTCTGAATTGAATCGCAGAACAATTCACTACCAAATAACAGAGTTCAATATAATTTTTACATAATTTCCAACCCTGGGTTGGACAAAGTGTTGGAGATAAATATGGTGATCGTTTTAAAAGAATTGTTACGTACAGAAAGAACAGGGAATTTGATTGTCTGTCTGATAGAGACAGTTTCCCAGAAGCTAAGGAAAAGTATTCGTATTCATGTCTTCGTGTTCTCCATGTTAGATTAGTGATACGTGACATGCATTTGTACGTGTCCCTGAGGCTTAAAGAAGCGTTTTATCATTTTTACTAACAGTTTTACTGCTCTTGTTATTATAGTTCGTACATATACTGACGTTAAAAGTTAAAATTTCGAATTTAGAATCTATATTAATACTCATATTCATATTCTTCGTGACAGAGTTATCAATTTAGAAAATTCAACTTATATACAAAATTCGGAATAATGAGGAAATATTAATAGTAATAGTAATTTTTGAATTACTGAATTTGACTATAATTCGTCTAACAGTGTATTTATAAATATAATATGCATGGGAGATACCGATAAACGTTAGGATGCGTTATAAATATGGGTGAGTGTTCATTTAATAACAGTAATAGTTTGAGAAGAAATAGGTCTGCAAAGTAAACTTGTTATGAATACTGTTGTTGTTGTAACGACTTGAATGGTTATGCTTCTTATAAGAGTACTTCTTCGAATAGAAAAGACAGTATACGTAAACGTTGAATGATTCCATTCAATTTCACCTAACTCTATTATCTCAAGCATTATTCCTTTGGCAACAATAACAAATTGATCTCAACAGTTATCGCATTTGGAGCAGTATCCACTTTCTCGATGATAAAATCCAATTTACAACCGACCCTTTACAATACAAACTCATCGCAATATTGTATAATACTAATGAAATCAAATACGCCGTTGGATAATTGAATCACTCTTCTTTTTATATCGCAACGTCAATTAAAAAGTAACACAATTAAAGAGTAGTTTGTTTATTAGGAAAAACTGTTTTTGAACATAATTAGACTTTATCTTATCAATGGTTCAAACATTTTACATGATTTTTTCAGCAAAAAAATATTACTGCATCATTTTTTAATGCGACACTTTTTAATTGAAAATGTTTATACCATTTTGAAATATTGTCGAGCTATTAATCTCCAAAATAAATGATTGAATACTTCGACATAAAATGTAATCCAATGGATTTTGTATTAATGCATTCAGTATTTGGATTATCAAAGTTAGGTGTATCCACCGTATTCAGTGTGTAGCAATAGATTTATTTTTTGCGAGTGTCAACACTGATGCCTGCTGCAGGTGACGTGTGTCTACCTGTCCTTCGGAAACAGGCCTCGCTGATTCACGCTCGAACGGAAGTGAACAACCACGAGCATAAGCAGCACCTTGTCCAACCAGACAATGCTCCGAGACAAAAGGCTAATTTCTCGATAATTGAATTTTCATTGAGAATTTCGTGGGATTCACTGAGGCAGAATTATACGTCTGACTGAATTCCTATTCCTCCTTATATTAAATTCACATGTTGGTTCCTTGGGCGTAAAGAAATCGATTTTAAATATTCATGGAACCACACTTTTAATATTAAGTAAACTAATTGACTGCTTTAATGAATTTCAATTATTCAACAGTATTTATTTGTTAAATAGGAAATATTGATTGCATGAAATTGTTAATTTCGCAACGGTAAAGCTGAAACTTAATTTCGCTGATAAGATACTAATTATAAAATAGTTAAGAAGAATTATAGTTGGGATTAGGACACACTCCAAATTTGTCATATTATATTCTGCATTATACTTAGGACAGTGGTAATTTGGAATAAAAAATTCCTTTGATCACAAAAATGTATCCGTGAAGTGGTACACAAGAGAATGCTATCCAGCAAAGCATACAAGCTTACGATGTTAGTTGTATTGTATCTATTATATATGTCACCTTATCAGTGGACTAGCCGGCCCAAATGGAACTTCAGATAAAAAGGACACAGTACGAAACCTGTTAGCTTTGATTTGATCATTTCAAGAATGGAACCCCATTGGCGAGAGAGACAAATATTTGCACCGTGCAGTAGTGTGAGCCAATTTAAAAGAATTTTTCGATGAAACTGTCAGACCGAAGCGTGCATTCAATCCGCTTCAAAAGAAGCACAACGGACGCATCGTTATAAAAATATACGATAAAATGGAGAAAATACAACACGTATTATTCTTCTGTTCTTTGGACATCAGATCCAATTATTCAAAGTATTGAAGCATTAAAAATTTATAGAGAACCTTTTAGTTCAACAGTAATCAACATTAATGGTTCCGAATTTCTGAAAGTTGGCTCAATACTACACAGTAGGAGATCAAAGAAGAAATATATATATTTCTTAATAATTCGAATTGTTTTAAGGATATTTGTATTAAAATAAAAAAATACTACCGACTGTTATTTTTGTCAGGTTCTCTTGAATAATGATCAACACGTGCGGGTCCCTTATTCAACGAATCAACGCCGGAGGCGATGGAGATGTCGATTAAGCCTTGAAATACGCCTACACCCTCGATAACGTTAATTTATACATTCATTAATCTAAACTAATTGCGTAACAGCACCTGTCGCTCACATATCAGGCAATAAAACTTTCGGTCAATAAAATTATTCGAATTACTTTATTCATAGGTAAATTCTTCATTAGAATTGTTTATAGAAACTTTGTGTTTGAGTAAAGTGTGGTTTCAACATTTTTCAACAACCGCTTCTTTGATGTCTCAGTAACTTGGGTATGAAATGAAGCCTGACCATTTCCAGTAAAATTTTTTATCGTCGACGCATGGGTGTGCGAGGCCAGAAAAATAAAAGGACTGGCTACCCTTGCCCTTTTGAACTTTCATCGGATCCTTAATGGTAGTCTTAGATCCGTTAAAACTGGTAAAAACGTACCGGCCTCTTAAAGATACTTGAGAAAATCCTCGAGGACCTCGTAAAGTACCTCAGTTGAAATGGATCCACCTGTCGCTATTATTTCCGATTCCACGGAGGATCTTCGATTTCCATGAAAAACATTTTCAAGGGACAATTCAGACTCAGCGTAAAAACCTTCTACGATTCAATTATTTTCGAAATAATCTTGCTTCGAGTTGCAAAATAATTTCGACGACAGGCAAATACTTGGTAAAAAATATACTTTTTGATGTTTGAGTAAAAATCTCTAAGAATTTCTTTTCTCATTCTTAATTTTCCTTTGAATTTAATGTTGATATTCGACATAATCGGAATTTATTAAGCAAAAATACAGAACGTGGTTCACTCGAATAAGAAGTTTTCCTCTTATCTGGAAGAGGAGTAGCTTGTTATCGTGATATTGTACTCCACAAGTTGTCTGACCTGTCAATGAATCGACGATCGATCCTGCTACTTTATTACATTAACGGATCTGGTGACAACGGTATGATTGAGCAGATTGGCAAAATAAAAAATTGATTTAGATTCTGGTTAGCCATTTCTTAGTATTACGGTCGAGCTGTAATTTATTTATAATAGAAAATTTCATAGGTGAATTAATTGTTCAATATCCTGTAGAAAAGATTCTATCAATAGACGAGCTATCAAGATTTCAATCAAAATGATATATTATTATCTTTCTCATGTTACCATCACTATGAAAAGTCTCGAAATTACTCTTTTCAAGTTAACAATAAGTAACAGAAGTAAACAGCGTTTATCCTTAAACCGAATATTTCGCAGGAAAAAATCAATCATTTTAGTCGGAAGTTGACACATACGGATAATATAGATTTATTTCATTGCATTGAAAGGGAGTAATGAAGTCCTGTAAATTATATGTCATTCGAATATACATAAATCGTATCAGAAAGAATTAAAACAGTTATACTTACTTTGCGCAAGGATAGTTCTAAGCAGACAGAGCGATGCTCACAATCAGTTCGATGCCAATCATCAGTAGAAGCCGCCCGTGTTCGTACCGACTGGCTGACAGCGCGCGGATATAAACTACTACCGCGCTCTGAGTCTCCAAAGAGACGTTTCGCAGTTTTAAAAGCTCAAATATACCGGGCTCAAAATAAAAGCACTCCTAAATCTAATAAATCACTCCTAATCTACCCTGTTTTATATTTTATGTTGGAATAAGTATTAGTTAAACATTCTATTCGTCTGAAAGAAGTGAGATTTGTCAAAATATGTATTCGAATTCTATAATGAAGGACTATGATGAGTCAAGAAATATGAAGGATTAATCGATCGATTTTCGCGAAGGAGAATCTGAGTTGAAAAGCTCTGGTGAAGCGGTTGTTGCTCCACTGCAAGCGCGCTCCGGACTAAACCAGTGAACGAGGAGCGGAGGTTCATGGGTGGTACGCGCGTTGGTGCTGGACTCCAGCGGGGAATCGAAGTTGAAGGAGGGTGAGAGTTGGACTTTGGTGGGACAAGGATACCACCTAACGCCTCCATACGTAACTGCGCTGTTGGTTAATTCTCCGCTCGATGTAGAATTTCCACGGTTTATTTTCCGCGTATTACTTTATTCTCTCGTTAAATCTCTTCTCTGCAAATAGGAGCAGCATACTTGGGATTTAAATGCGACAATATTACTCGCTATATTACAGGAGAGAATTCAAATTTGCTAGATTTTTCTAAAGGAAACGTGGTAAAAGATACAATAATTTGTTTAATGCGCAATTTTGAAAAATAATGATATTTTGATTTGTTTTAATATTCGGCTCTCAATGGGAATTCGCGAAGCTTCTGTACGCGCAGTACGGTTGACACGGGGGATGTTAAGGTGTTAGAGGAAAAAAAGGAAGAACAGTGTATGTGACAAGAGTGTTAGTGGTGCTATACGTCATCCTACCTCGACAAATGTCAGTTAGACACGTTTCATACAGCCGGACGTTTTGAGATATGGGATACATCACTGACCCACTTCTTCAAGGTAGAGATTTATAAAAGATTTCTACCACTTCAAGACCTTCGTGGAAATCAAACGAGACAGATGTGTTGGAAAGAAAGTTGAGAACTCTGATCGCAAGTGAGCAATCTTACAAGGTATTTAAGATAACTTGCTATTCTGTTCTTCTCTTTAAAATAGAACTGCCTCGAAAACGGAACGAATAGTCATTGAATAATAATTAATAGAATATTCGTTATAAATATAATTTTCGATTTCTTACTTTTTAAAAAATTGACATGACTCACAAAGTTCAATACTTCCAAGAGTTACATTCCACAGAAAAATTATGGAATAGAAACATTTTGATTAAAAATGGGCCAAATTTGATTGACTGTAATTCGATGAAAATTCATAGTAATATTATATGTATACTTTTTTTGTTAAGTTGAAGCTTAAAATCTTTACTTTCAATTCCTGTATTCAACATTTAAATTCAATGTACCTCTGCCGCTACAATTTTTTCAAACAATTGCGACCGGATCGTTTGTACGAAGCAGTTGGAACTGTCATGACATTAGCTTATATTCGCATAACCAGAAGATCAGTACCAACATGACTGTTGTGTATACCCCGAGGGTTCGTCAACTGTGGTAACACAGCGACATTTAAGCTTTATCGGACTCATCGATCCGCTTTTATCGTTGAGGGTCAATTGAGATTGAACAGCTGTTGTATGAATTTCCGTTGCCTACCTCATAGTAACCAGTTGCAGGCTTCACCCGAAAGATTGTTCTATACGAATTATTTTGTAACGTCGCCAAATAATCTTGAACAGAGTTCCATGAATGATTGCATTCCTTTGTTATAAGTAACGCGATGAATCATTTATGTAGTCGTGAGATGGAATATTGCACCACGTGATAAAATTGTATGTAGAAAATGACGCCGATTAAGTTTGATAACTCAATTTTGATTTTGTATTTTTCACATTGGAAAATTTAATAAGAGAATTGGATCTAATGATTAATTGATCATTGTTCCAGGATTAAGACTAATTATAGAATAGGTAGTCGCAGTTTTCGGGATCTTTTTATTGGAGCTACAACAAGTTACAACATTAAAAATCACAGTCAGATAAAATTCTACGACCTAGCATGCGAAAATCGAGTCTTCATGGGTTGTGAAACAAGTCTTCGAATTGTTCCACAACTATTGTTTCCAGAACTATGGTCTTCTGCAGTAATACAATACAGACTTATAAAATTCTTTATTTAATTTACAATGCAGCTTATCGTATAATTCGTATGATTACAAGCTGTACGCGACAGTGACAAAATTAGAACTTTTTGCATTTGCTGATTTTACCCACATTCATAATAAGATTGAAGGTACAAATTCCCTCCGTTCAAAATCGCAGAGGGCAGCAGAAAATCTCTCCCTTTTTTCCCACTATCGGTAATTCAGAACAGGCGACACGCAGTGTACCGTAAGCAGTTATTGTTATGCTTACCCTGTACCATGTTTGTGTTATCATTTCAGTATTATCGATAATGCAAGTGTAGTGATACGAAGTTAGCTGATTATTAATGGTCAGCTGTGTGCAGGCGGGTGTTCGTATGCCCAAAGTTCTTTCTGATTAGATATTTGTATTGATTGCCAGTTATTATTAATTGAAAAACGTGCCACTCTAAACGTTATGTATATGTATTCCGAAAAAGTGTTAGGTTAAATTGGTATTAGTACAAATTACTTTGTAACTGTAAAATTTGTTTATCGGATTAGTCGACTATTCAAGATATAGTGATGTCAAAGGGGAAAAAGAGCACACATACCAGTGAGGTGATTAGTTTATCATTATTTTACAATGCAGTTCTGGAGGGAATTTTCAAATTTGTAATATTCTTCTGTTTTGGTTTTTAAGCTGAGCAGTTCATCCGGTTCCTCTTCCTCATTGTCATCCGACGAAGAAACGGATGCACAGGATTCAAAGCCAATTAAAGATTATATGGCAGATAGAAAAGAGCTTGCGAGCCAACTATTTAAGTCTGTGAAACCTGAAAAAATACGTATGATGCTGCCGCAAGTGTTAAAGGTATACCTGTGTTTCTTCGACACAAACATCATAAAGGACAACCACTATTTTTTTTTATGAATTATAATTAATTGGTTCGTCGAGTTTATTTCAGAAAGTCAACTTGTCCGAACTGGAAGAGTTGTGTGCGAACGAATTGAGTGGCATGTCTAGAGCTCGTATCACTTGTATTCTCAGCGGAAAGGATATGAACGAATCGTCGAATACAAGTGAATCTGGTGATTCAGGTAATATGCCATGGAATAATCTATTCTTCGTACAATGTGAAACACAATGTATTGTTCGTTACAGGACCTTCCTTAGAAATTATCTCAGATACGGAAGAATGGTTTTCGGAAGATGATACGATTAAAAAAGAAGAAGGAACTTCTAGGAAAGTAAAATGCAGAAGAGACAAATTAAAAGGAAAGACTCAAGCGCAGAAGAAAAACAGTGCGGATAAATCAAAAGTAAAAGCAAAGCCTGATAACAAAGAGAAAGATGACAAGCATAAAGGTCCAAAGATAAAAATGGAAAATGAAAATGAAGGAAACAAAGAAAAAGAAGGGGATAGTCTATTGGATTTATTGGAATTAGAAATGCGTGCCAGAGCCATACGAGCACTAATACGTAAGGAAGAGGATATAATACCAAGCGTAAATGCATCTAAAACCGTGAGCAATGAGAGTTCAAAAACTGACAGTACCAGTAAAGCTGCGCAAGAGGAACTGAAGCAGAAAGAAAAATGCAGACGACAAATAGAGAAATTTATTACTGCTCAACAAGCGTCTCAACAAGCAGAGGACGAAGATGTGGTTCTAGTTGTTGAACCTACGCCCACTATCGAATTACTTTCGAGTGACAGTGACACTGAGGGTCATGGCGGGGCACGTGTAAATAAGAAATTAGAGAATGAACGCCAGATCGAAGTGGAACGAGCCTCTAAATATAAAAACGAAGCTAGTGACAAATCTTTAAATAAAGTTGTTCCAATGACGGGAGTCGAAGACGTCCAAGATGAACTTACATCGGACAAGGATTCGAACGAATCTCGCCAAGAGGCGAAAACTAGTCACACACAACTCGAGCATGCTGGAGAGAAAAGGAAAAAATCGCATAAACATCCTCGCGTGAAAGATCGCGATCGAATCAAAGTTTCGAAAATAGAAAGAAAGTTGAAACTTAAAGAGGATGATATCGAGCAAGAGACTCAACATTCGGTACCTGAGGATAATGCGTTAATCAACGATGATGAAAAATCCAAAAGCGAGAAGGAAACTCGAAAGGAACCGGAAGAGAAGCCATCCGCAGAGGATAAATCAACCGAAGAGAAGAAACCAGACGTAAGAGAACTACGAAGGAAAGCATCGTTGGACGAAGAAAAATCCATTGATATGGAAGAGATAATTGATTTGGACGATTATAGCGACGATATGGAAGATATGGAAAATTTTGGCACTGACAAGAGCAAGGATAAACAAGAGGAATCGAACGAGCAGAAAACTCAGTCGAGTGTCTCATCGACGCAGAAGTCAACCTCAGCGGAAACTTGGGCGAGTCGTTACTATCAAACCGAGGACGTACAGAGCGTAATAAAGGAATCGAAAATACAGTCAGAAATTCGTAAACGATTAAGAGAACGACAGAGGCTTTCAAAACTTAGCAAATCACCAAATACATCGACAGCATCCTCCGCAACGACCGAAACTTCGAGCAATGCCGCGGGCCATAAGCCAACGGGATCCGTCGACGAGTATTTAGCTTTAAAACGCGCAGTGGCATTGGGGCTTAATTCTGAAAAGAAGAAGGATGATGTTGATATACCAAAAGATAGTTCGTCATGTCCTACTTCAATGTCCAGTACAAATATAACAACTGAGGAAAATTGTGAAATAGACACAACTTTGGAAAACAAATTGGATGACAAACAAATCCATGTAAATAGTGAGGTAAACGCGGAATTTAATTCAACGCCGGCGGAAGCACTCGAGATCCAAGTAAATAACGAAACAAATTTCACCTAATGGAAAACGATAAATTCAGTTTTGGAATTGGATTTGATTTGCCACAAATGTTACGTGACTGGCTCACGTTAACCAATGGATATCGGATAAATTTGATTTCCGCCAATTAATTTTGATACAAAAGTAAATTCCACCTAAAATGCGGCCTGGCATATCCGCATTTGATTGAGTGCTGCTGGAAAGTACGTGAAAACAAAATGCCTATATTACTCGATTTTAATGATTTTAAGATTTTTTTTTTATTCAGGTTTACTTACATTAGTTATTACTAGACTGCGGATTTTGATGGAAAATAGCCAAAATTTGATGTCAAAAGTCTCTACAAATTACAGATGATTATTGAAAAGACAATTTGAAACTTTTCCACGCGATATTGTATAAAGTTCAGAAAAATGGATTACGTGTTTCCAAAATGACTTCATACAATTTTCTACCAATAATAAAATTCATATTTGTAGAAAAATCCGCAGTCTAGTTATTACGATAGACACAACATTAGGTGAAGAGCCGCATGGATTTTGCGTATGTTTTACAATCAAGGGCAGCTAATGCGTGATCGATGAGTTTTGAAAATGCATTTTTAATTATTATCACGGCTTGGTCCCTCCAGAGCTTCGTAAAATAAGTCATCAATTGTGATATCCAATTATTGAGTGGTCCAAGCCCAGTCAAATGCAAATTAAGTTTCCCCACTTTTAACACTTTGATGTAATCCACTTCGGCGAGACACTGCTCTTCACTGAAGTCAAAGGTCACTCTTATTTCGACTGTTAATCCTTGAACGTCTGCTGTTAGCTGTTTTCCGAATTTAAAGAACGCGTATGAAATCTGAAATGTTATTGCGCGTCATTGTTAGTTCTATTTATATATTTCAATGTATAGAATTGTACTATATTGAATGTGTATAATGTATGATGATCCAGGTAAATTCTTGCCTTGTATCTATTGTATTTCACAATGGGTGTCTTGAACTCAAAGGCAGCTGTTATGGAATATTTCAATCCGTCATTCGACAATCGTGCGTCACCTTTCCTCACTACCGTGGTAATGTCTCTGCAAAATGAATTTTTCACCTTTCCAACAGGTTTCCGACGTAAACGCGATTTTAAATTTCAACATTCATATATATACATATAGTTCAAGGAAAATCGGCTTACTCGAAATACCCATTGGTTGCCTCAAATCGACCACTAATAGTAAAAATGCTAGTACCGGTTTGGAACCTTTCGCTTAGATTTGGCAGATCGATTTTGTACTTGTTTTCCAGTTTCAATTTCTTGGTGAATTCGTTGATTGCGCTATCAACCAAAATATTGGCATCTACCTACCGATCAAGTACTTACCGTGAAATTTAATCGTAATTTGAAGATCATGAAATTGATGCGCTTACTTGCTGAGATGGCTCTTTGCTCTCGCAAACAGCGACGTCTTCGATAGACAGTATCTTGTACAAATCGTTCGAAGTCGCGGATAATGGGCCAAATTTATCCAAATTTACGTCGAATCGCAGCTGATCCGGTCTTATACCTCTTAACTTTTCGCACAAATACGTTGTCATGCAAGATTGAACATAGTGGACGACTTTACTTCGCAAGAAGTATGGAAGGTTTGTGCTGAAATAGGAATTTCGATGAATTTGAACCTTCATCGAAATATTAATTGAGGCAGCTAACGTCACTTTACAATTACTACTTTACAGATTAATTTAATATAACAGTGTTTATCAAGTGGGACCATTGAACTGGGAAAAATCTCAGTGTACTGTACATATGTATATGACGCTTCGTGACGTAGTAAGAGTGCTTTAAATACGTGTGTAGTACGTTAGTTACGAATAATCACATTTGAAAAGACATTTGTGTCTAGTTTTTATTTTCTTCGAGAGACACTTCGAACCTGGCACAATTTATAGTCTTACCTGCTATTTGTGTTCTGCGGTAAAAAGAGTCGGGGCTTCAGGACGGTGTAAAAGTTATTGGCGGCTATCTGCAATAATAGAAATTGCCGAGTGGCATTTTACATCGTGAAGGAGTCGCAATCATTTTGCAAGAGCAGAGTGGATGGCAGCGGCTCTCTTTCATTTTTTTTTTTTTCTTTTTTTCCGAGCGTAATCGCAGAGCATACCTTGAGCTCACCGACTCCTAAGATTCTGCCACTGCCAACCCACGAAATCAACTCCGGAATTGCGCCAATCTTGGAGTCGTGGAACATGCGGGCTGAAAATTTGAGAGAGACCCCATTGACACAAAATGTAAGAGACCATTAACAACGAGTTCACGAAAAGTTCTCCAATGACCATTTAAGAATTTTATATCCAACTATGATGTGGAATATCAGGTCCATGGACTTTTCCTCTATCCTCCACAATTTTACGGATTTATTCGTACGAATGTAGATGACAAGAGAAAAAAAGCGTCCATTTATTGACGTGGCAAGCTTTAAAGAAATATCGACGTCATCCACAAATCCAACGGCACAGCAGCCAGATTGTTAATGGCATAACGGCACTGGCTGACAAATCACGGGAGGTCCATGAAGAGCTTATCCGAGAATAATTAATGACTAGTACCTGCGAATCTGATGGTAGAGTCATTGAAGAGCAAATTCACTGCCTTTGTTCCAGGATACGTGTATACCGTAACATTTGGATCGTACGAGATTGTTAATTCGCTGCCGTAGACAAGAGCATTTCGACCTCCGGATATCTGGACCGTGAAGTTGTTAGGCTGGTTGCACGCTAAAACGTCAAGTTTTATATTTTCTACGTCATAATCTACATTTTAGCAGACGTTGATATGGATAAATGTTGCATTAGGTAGCGTGGGAGGAAAAATAAATTCTGGTGCTGCATCGCGTCGAACGACGAATCACCAAACCATACCGGGCAGCAGAGTAATTAATTTCCCGATGCAGCGAAGCAATTAGAAACCGTCACTTTTCTCGCTAGGTAGTCGGGTCCGGCTGGATTGAGTAACGATTTCCGGAAATGCAATTTTTATGTTACTTCCCCCTCTACCAGAGAGCCTCCACTTCATTGGATCGCCCCGCTAATGCTCTCAAACAGTATAAAAGTACGTGACCTATCCGCCCCTCGAGATTTACGACGGTCTGCTTTTCAGCTAGTGAGCACTGCAGCGCAATTCCCATTTCCGAAAAACTCGTCAGAAATTTTGTTTACGCTACGTCGTAGTCTCGGGATTGAAATTCAACCGATTCGTGTCAGGATGGCGATTAATGTTCGCCAGTTTGAAGCCTTGCCTAACGCAGAAATCACCGAAGCATGCTGCAACCCAGTTCGTATAGGAATAAGCACCTATTAGCATAAGCAACTGGCGGGAACGATGTGTTTTTTCTCTTACCGGTCAGCATTGGGCAATGACGCGTTGAGGTATAGCGGAAAATTCGCGATCATAGAGCAGTATATGAGAATTTCAAAATCTTGAGAGTCATTTAACGAATCCAAATCGGGAGCATTATATTATTGGAATAGGAAGATAGGAAGATTATAGCCACGTGTGTTGTTGAGAATTCGATAGCGCGTTCGTTGCCTTCGACCACTTTCCTTTCCTAGATTCTTATCGATCGGCACTTCGGGGGAAAGTTTCCTGTCGTTATGCGATTTCGTTTATTTGTCGATTGACCGAGACAATCAGCGTACGTTCGCCAAGCTACGGAACACCATGGAACACTTCCTAATTCAACGTCCAGCTAGGCACTAAGTTAATCTTTTACGTAACCATTCCTTCCCGGTCTAGTAATAATCTTTTTATTTTCCACATGAAATAACTGCGTATGTATTTCCACTTTAGTCGCAAGCAGTTATACCGATAGAAATCATCGACGAATTCGCGGTCATTTCTAATTAATGTGAATCCCGTAACTAACAAATAGATTAAAGCTCAAAATCGATTTATGTGTTAGTCCGATAATAGTGATATGGGTAATGCATGCTGTCCAAATGGATTTTCACTAATCTGTCCATTCGCGAATCGGAATATCCTAGTTTATCAATCATTACCACATTGTACGTCGATGTATTCTTTTCCATAATTACCGTTTTGAAATAGAAATTCGTTTGCCGGCTATTCAATACAATCATCCGAAAGAGATGACCAGCAAACCGTAAGAATCCAAGTCGTAAGTGGAGCACGCGAAAGTCAATGCATGTATGTATGTGTGTATATATAAGCGATTGTGCGGTGATCGAGGAAGTGCAAGGAGCCGTAGACGCGCGTAATAGCAGTTACTGCACACTGAGCAAACCGTTCGAACGCAAACGGTACGCCAGATATTACGACATCGACAGGAGCGCAGAAACGCTTAATTCTAGCGCATAGGAACCCACGAGCACTTTATACACTTACGTCTACATACAGTATATACCAGCTTTCAGGAGTTACATTAAAATGATATTGCCCACCGTGGGCGCTCGATCGAGTTACTAATAGAGTCGGTGATCGTGCACTTTTGAGGAGAACGCTGGCTAAGCAGCCGTGACACAGCACGTGCCGTGTCAGTCTTTTTTAAGCGAATCGGCTTTTTGTTGTTGTGAAACGACTAAATAACCAGAGGATCCGATTGAACGACTCCCTAAGTGGGCGTGTTAAAAAGTTAGTTGATATAATCGAATTTATTATGGTAAGAAGAGAGTCTCGGATCCTGTAGAATTTATAGCGTGGAGCAGTAAAACTGAGAGGAAAAGTGTTTTAGAGCTCGTGCTGATCTTGGTAACGAGAACTTTCGATCGCGAGCCAGGAGGTTTGGTTACTAGTGACGAAAATTTGAAAAGGTTTTCTACGACTATGCGAATCACAATAGATGGAAGTTAAGGGTAGATAGGTTCTTTCTGAAAAATAGAACGCTGCATCACGCAAGACAGATTGTTGACGAGATTCAAGCGGAATTTAGATGAGCGCAATCCTTCCAGCAACGTGTTTTACAATCTCTGGGATTCTGGGTTGCTCGCTCACGATTCAACCTGAATTTCTAAGGCTGGTGCGATATTTGGATTATCAGAAAAAATAAGATAAAATAATCGAAGGCTATATTCTCTGAGTTTTTAGTAGAAAATCACTTACCTATCAGTTTAGAATCGATGTTCCTGGTTACGAATGTTAATGCCACTGCAATTGACAGTAGAAGCTTCCAGTAAGACATGTTAACTTTCCTACAGTTGGTGTACTGGAAAATTCAGGATAAATAAGTACACGCGATGCGTTTTCAAAATTAGCATTGATAAGTGGGTCTCGTGGTATCGACTGTTTCGATTAATACGAATACAGATATTTGTATATTTTTGTAGCGTGTTTTTCTCGATGTTGGTTTTTGCGTAGACTAGTGTGTTTGCTGGAACGGAATGTAATTACAATAGAAATGTTTCCAGAAGCCTTTATACAATTGAATTATAATCTAAAGGAAATAATCTCTGGCTTTAACACAGGATTCCATTAAAACATCACTCACTTTACTTTTAATATCACAATGCCATTAGAAAAACAGTACCGCGATACCATAAAAAGTTCACCAACAATCCCTTTCAAAAATGGGACAATTCAAATTCTTCAATTAAAATTGTACTTATTAACTGCGGGATTTCGGTTTTGATTATGATTTTTTAGAAGTTTTGCAACTGTCCCGTTTGGTTAGTGAGTTAGTCGCTTCAGCTTTGTTGTTGCTGAACTCTTTTATTTTTTTTTTTTCATCTCCCTGTCACTTCAGTTTAAAAATCAGCGTTTAATTTTTCATACCGAGCTGGCGGCGGCATCGCACTTATCCGTTATCCCGACAACCACAGAACTGGCTCGAATTCATTTCCGCTGGCCTGCTACCGATTATTTCATTAAAACTTTACGTACCCAGCTAATGGTGAACTAACTGCCACTTCTAATTTTCTTGAAACTCCGAAATTCCGACAAAAATTCGTCTCCTCGTTTGTTAAATGCTACTTCGTAGCGATGAATATCCTGATGATATTTATAAAGTCACACTGTGTAAGGTGTAAGATAGCTGTCACTCACAATGTGTAAAATACATATAATATTAATACGATGAAACGTAAACGTTAACTACTGGTAACGCGAGTTTTCGACTCGTAAGTGCGATATGAGAGACGTAAGTTACAACTGATAAGCGGTAAAATTCGGGCTATGTTTACAATGTAAAGATGTAGGCAGATTAAAACGCAGTTGTGGAAATAAGTTTCGGTCAGCTTCGTCGAGTTTGGCACACATTTTAATGATATCGAGTACTGATAGTATTTTTTTACTCGGTTAAATACAGATTACCTTTGTGTAATTCTGTCATCCGAGTCGCACCTTTCTATTAATTAGGCTAGAAATTTAGTCATCGAGTCTAGTGTTTTTTTTTTATATCAAGGAATTATAACTTTACTATCTAATCATAGTTGTAGAACCTATCAAAAATGATTTGATTCTAAAAAAAATCCTTTAATTCTGGATATAATGTTTTTTTTTACAAATTATCATACTTTCAATCATAGTCCTTTTTGTACATGCAGAGAATTGTGATAGAATTCACTATTAATCAGAATTTGTCTTTTGACACTATTATTTCTATGCATATGTTATCTATAGGATCTCTCTGTTAGTGTTATAATTAAAATTCGACTCTTGACTCCTACTGTTGACCGACTTGTCAAAGGGTAACTTTGCCTTCCGAGTCTTCGTCTTGTTCATTCCCACTTCTCCAGGGAGGGTGCAACCTTACCAGGAAAACGCAAACCCAGTGCGCGCGTGGCTGTTGACAGTATCAATATTAACGTAACGTCGACGATCATTTCCCGTGTAAACAAGCTCGCGACCATCGTACTTCGTACGTGACGGATCGTACGGAACGAAGGGTTCCACACTTCTTTCACACTCGTAGCACCACCCTTAGAATTCACTAGCAGGAATTTTTCTCCACAGTGGTATAGAAACCTTTACCAATTTGAAAACAAAGTGGAATTTCTCTGCAGTGGAGTACTGGATCTTCCTGGATTATTTCTTAAGCTGAAAATAAGATAAATCCTTTAGTTGGATCTAGGTACTAAACGAGCAGTTTTTTAGAGGATTTTAAGCAAACAATAATAGGAATGCTTTCTAGGAATGAAATTAGCCCATTAAAGGCAGAGAGAGCGGCTAGTGTTCGAAAGCCCTATTGATTCGTATTTCGATTGAAACTGAAGTGTTAGAGAGGATTGTTACTATGGAATAGTGCTCGAATTCGCACGCGAGCGTCGTTTCCACCGTCGAACACTATACGAATGGGGTTTGTTTAGTGAAGGACTCCATTATTATTCGAAATGAATTGCTCTACGTTATATCTTGTGATTTCATTTTCGAGAGGATTAGTGCCAGGAAATATCTATACGTCACTGATCTAATTAAAAATATTCGAAAAAATCGCTCGAGAACTTTCGAGCGTAAATATTTCGCTCAAACCCCATAAACATTGTGCATAGTAACACTGTTTCATTTTTCCATCCAATACTTTTGAGTGATCTACTATCCTTCGCGGTGCTTCAAATTTTTGCTACGCAGAAAAACCTCCTGGGGAAACCTGAAATTTGAATGGATTTAAATCAGACGTCTTGGAGAAAAATTCATTTGCAACTGGATCGAATTAACTTGAAAAGCACAATAATATCACTTACACTTATTAATAATTAAAACTCATGATTTGCATTTCTAAGATGATTAAATTAAAGCTATATATTAATAAATTAAATTATTCAATGGAAAATGAAAACGATTTTACTAAAGCAATCGATTCTTATTTCAATGAAGTATCCAAAACTATAGTAAGACTATTTTATGAAAATTATTATTTGTATTGTTTCGTTTGCGAGAGTACTGTCCCGTTGTTGAAACTGCCAGTAAAAGTTTCAGTATCATTTTTTCGAGTTTCTGCCACTTGGGTTTCTCTAGGTTGCGCGTTGCTTCAGTAGTTGGCTCAGTAGTGCATCCGATGAATCCGTGCACGCCTTGAATTTTTAATGCGCCACAAACCGAACGTAAACGACCAATGCACATTCTGCACCAGCCAAGAAAACTAGCAAGAAGCCACACACATACGTGGGGCTAGCAATGCGGACGTTCGGCGTTTTATTAATCGCCTCGGAAGTCGCAGTAAAAAAAGCTGTTTCAATGGAACTACCGGGCCGTAAAGTTCGTGCCATTTTTTGCCGAGGGTCTGAGAGTGTGGGATGAAGGTGTGTGCGTGCGTATGCTTGGCACTCCCTCACCGTAAATCGAATATCGAAGACTTCGAAGAATGCGGCACACGCTCCTAAAACAGGATGGACCAACGAATAGCGTTTATTTAACGTTCATAATAACGCAGACTGGAATTTCTAAGCTTTCGCCAAAGATTGTGCCATTTTTTTTTAACGCCAATCATAATCTAAAGTAATTATTCCTTGGAAACTAATATTTTCTAATACATTATTCACAATTGTAAATTGATTATTATGATTATTTTGATGATTATAATCATAAACAGTTTGCGATTTCTAAGAAAGATTTAGATTCAAGAGAGTTAATTTATGATACTTGATAAAGAAAGAAAGTCGAAGAGGCCTAAGAGATCTATGATGTAGAATTGATGTAGGAAGTCTAACATTAAAGTAAATGGTAATTTGAGGTTCGTTATGCCTGCCAGGTGCATAGAGTTATCAGTGTACCCGCTGATTGATAGTGGGTTGTCTCAAGTCTGATAAGGTCTCAATTCTCGAAGGTAATGAATGCTTACCTTATTGATCCTGAGATCTGTACCCAAGGGTACCGTTAAGCTTTAGGTTCCTGGAACGTCATACTTTTTTACTTTAATAACAATTACTGATGTATCAATATTTTTCCTATATTATCACAACGAAATCCATTCATTTCACAATTTCGACCCACGATTGTTACCCATTACTCAAATAATAATCGTATGCCTATACCAATACGTTCTCGACATGGAACATCAGTTTCCTGAATCCAAGCGAAAACTGTGCAAAAGAGGAAGTCGAAGGACTCCCTTACTTGTCTCTTCCGAGTTCCTCCAGTCAGACAGTCACAATGGAGATTGATGCGAATGCCAAGTCACGGGTCTCCGAATCGCATAGCGAAAAACACGCGTTCCAGAGTCGCTTGCGTAACTCTGGGTAGACGTGTCTACTGCTGGGGTGCTCTCCTGGTGGAACGAGACGCGTGCCGACGTTTGCTTGCTCTGATTTCTCGCCACTGCACGCCCTGACGATTTCCCACCAATTTTCATGGAATGTTGGGAGTCTGCGTAAGCGGCGCGTAGCTCGATTTTTTGCTGGTTTAATTATCCAGAAACAAAAAAATTCACCGCACTTTCGACCGTAAATTAGTTATTTTGTTGGTGGAAATGTGATAGTGTAGACTGTTATGGGAATATATACCTTTAAGAGGAGTGAAAATACCTAGTTGAATGGTAATGAATTTTAATAGGCGATTAGCGATCGTAATTCTTCTGTTCTAGAATGGAATAATAGTTACGCGTGAGAGTGATTATGCGGATGCAGGACGGATAGGAAGACAATGGGACAAAAAGACAACGAGAAACGTTACAAAGGAACGTTTGCGTCACAATTGACGGAAAGAAAAGTGAGGCTGTAGTTGAATACACGAAACTATGATCGAAGAAATGTTAATAAACGTATGTGCATATTTTGCGCTTGGTTATGGGAACGCGATCTTAGTTCGCGACTAATCGAGAAAATAGTTCTCTTTTTCCTCCTTTCCCTTTCTCTCTCTTTCTCTATCTTTCTCGTTTACTCTTACGCCAACTTCCTAGTCCATTAAATATGATTACCCACCTCCAAGCACGTTAAATAACGGGTTTTGTTAACCAGTATTCTGGGTATCGTGCGCTCGTGTCGTCGGAACCTTTGGTGCCACCCTGTTTAGTACGCCTGTTCGCGCGGAGATAAATTCAGATAATGGTTATTATGTTTTTAATAGCTTGAACGCACCATGCCGAGAGTTAATTTTGCAATATCATCAGTTAAAAATTGCTCGTTTAAGAAAACACTGCTGGTATTGATTTTATGCTCGCATAGGTTTAGCGAATAATTTACTATGCTTCATTAACTTTTTCGGGCTTCACGGTAATTGAACTATCGCGATACTCATCAGGTTTCTTGGTACACTCAAATTTGTACATCCTAGACTAATCAAATTATTCGCGACGGTATTAACCTCGAAGAATATTCCAACAGCTTGTGGTTATTCTCTTTGGTCGAACGAAATTAGCTGTGATATCAGGATCGCGAAGAAAATTCCGTAAACAATCACCGTGGTACGTAAACCAAATCGATATGATATCCTCCAATGGAATTTTCTAAATGAATAATCGATAACAGGAAAACATGATTTCGCTGCATCAACGTAATTTGCATCCCTCGCTGGGAACAAGGCCGATGCAGAGCCAAGTTTCGCGGTTGTTGTTCTATGGGTCGTTTAAGTGGATAGTTTATGGTCGCCTTTGACTGTGTGTGCAGAAACACGTAACAGATTAAAGTGTCGAACTTTCATCCCAGAAGACCAATTTTCTCAATGTTGCGATCGTTTATGCATTGCGATCACTTTCAATTTCTATATCGCACCGGAATCGCCGTTTAAAGACAGACGTGTATGGGACAGGAAGTGATCTCAGGATGCGGAAATACAAACAGGGTGTGGTAAAACTAGACGATACCTCCTCGATCATTGCAGTATCATAACTTTCGTTTTAGTGCCAGCATTAAGTGCACTAGCTAAGAAGCCAGATTCTTGCGATTTAGCGAACTTCATTATCGTGTCAGAGGACATTTAATGATCTCATTTCAAAATACAGTAATAAGGGAAATTCTAAAAATTGGGTTTCTTTATTTTCATACCACGAAATATATTATACTTGACATTAATCAGATTTATCTCTCGTAACCGCTGGTCATCGTTAATTTAATTTTTTAGTTTCCCTAATTAGAAGTCAGTTTTATTTATTCTTGGAGGCTCTTGGAGAGTTTTTTAGTTTTGCAAATCTTATGTAGAATGAAAAAGACTCGCATGCAGTAGGTAAATTAATATTTCTTGCTTACTTTCGTACGAGCCAAAGGATAAGTAAGAAGGATGCTGCATTGCAACAACGCTTCAAGTACAACACTTATCTCCCGTAGTAGGTTGCTCAAGCGTACGTTAATGAGGCCGTTGCCAGTGGAAATGTCTCCTTACGAAGGATATTCATACATTGTGTGTGCTAAAAGTTGCAGGCGATATGTCGCAATCACCCGCAAATTACTTGGAAAAAAGTGGATAGGACATCCGGGTGTTACAGTGTGCATATAAAACCCTAAGTCTTACTGACTCCTTGACATTTCCAATGTTTTCTCTACCAAAGAGACTCATACCATGGATTCGATCTAACGCCGTTAGTCTTAACTCAAGCTACCGCGATTTGACTTTTTTCTCTTGGCATATGTAGCCTGCACGATGAACAGGTGGATTTCTTAGCGCAACGTTCGTAACATTAATCGGTGAAAGTTTCGCGTGGCGATTCGCCGTAATCGCGTAACGTCGACTACTTACACAGTTTCCCCTTTCCCCAGAGTGTTCCACCGAGTGGGTATAACAGAGATATCTGTCGTTGCGTTACGCAATGAAACCATCGGTATTACGTATAAAAAAATAGTACTTTATTTCATTTACAAAGATGTATGATACAAATCGAGGATGGGATCGCGATAAATACAATACATAGGTGCATGCGATTGATGTCTACCATCGGGGATCCGATACAATGCACGCTGGTCACCCGTAGCTCAGGCTTGAGAAAATTAAAGCCTTCCTGGCCAAACGGAAGTTTAGCCTTCGCAAAATCACGGCCTTACGCCTCTTTTAACGAGACTCGAAGGTCAGAGGCTTCTCTGATGCTAATCGGAGGAGTCTCCTGTTCAGTGATGATGACCAAAGCTTATCTCGTGTCCACCAAAGCCACCACCGAAATCAAAGCCACCACCTCCGAACCCGCCGTGGTGCTCGTGGTGTTCCTTAACGTATACGGGATACGGCTCCTTGACGACAACTGGATACTTCACGGGATAGGGCACCGGCTTCGAGACGTGGACAGGCACCTTGACAGGTACCTTGACCGGGTACGGCACTTTTACTGGCACCTTAACCGGCACCTTCACGGGGTAAGGTACGTGCTTCTCCACCGTGTAAGGCACGTGCTTCTCGACGGTCACTGGGTAAGGTTGTGGCACGGAGACGTGCACTGGTCGATCGACCGGCACCTTGACCGGGACTTTAACTGGATATGGGACGTGTTTTTCCACCTCAACTGGGTATGGCTGTGGTACGTGGACTGTTTTCGTGACCGTGACTGCCTTGATGTGATGTTCAGAGATTTCCTCGCCACCGTGGTAGCTACCTCCTCCTCCTCCTAGGCTACCACCGAAACTGCCTCCAAAATCGTGTCCGCCGAAACCACCGCCAAAACCACCGCCGAACCCACCGTGATCACCCAAGCTCAACTCCAAGCCGCGCTTTGATTTCTCTTCCTTGGGCTGCGCGCTCGCTTCGGCGCTCTTTTTCGCCTCCTCGGCCGCGACCGAGAGGACCAGGCCACAGAGAAGTAGTACCTAAACAGAGGAAATTGTCTCAATGAGTTTTCCTGTCTTCCAATTGTGGGTGTTGGAAATTTGATTTTGAAAAAAATTCAAGCTTTTTTCAATACAGTGATACTACTATGAATATGAAAGACGTAAATATAGATCGAGGAGATTGAAAGTGTTTGTGCCGAAAAGATATGCTCAGTGTACACCGGCGAGATCTGCGCCGTGAGTGCCAGTGGCGTTTGGTAACGCGCGTGTCTGGAGCGGCGATTCGAGCGGCCGTGTTACTGGAACTACTCACTTTCAGCTTGTCGGTGCTGTTCATGTTGGTCGACAGTGAGCACACTGGCCCCTCGATGCTCTACCCTCGCTTTTATAGGGGACGCAACGCTCAGTTCGCCGGGCAACTCGAGCGTACCGATGAAATCGTTCCCAGAGTAGGAAGTTAGCAGTGAAGGAAAGGAAGAGGACGACGTCATGGGTGACGCTTTTCTCCCTCGACTTTTGTCTGCTCACATTTTGTGAGTTCCTTCGTGCACCATTTAATTCTTCTTTTTACCACTGACGCGTTTTGGGAAGTCCTCTCTTGTCGGAGCCAACACGCTCGGTGAATTTTGTAAAATTTGTCGGAAATTCTGGCACACAGTAAAATTCGTAGAGAAACGACACGTTCGGGGCCAAATGTCACTGTCGCGGATGAAGTAAGATTCGAGTGTGGCTTCGTTAGATTGGTCTTAATCACCCGTTCTATTCGAGCGCACGGATACCGTACCGCAACTAGGTCACCCTTCGACAGTTTGCAAGTTTTGCGTAATTAATATTTCACGCGTATACCACGGTAACGAGGTCTGGATCTGATCTCAGGCACAACTCGGTGGGATTCCGTTCGCATTGAACATGAACTTCTCTGGTACTTACTACACTTTGCCGAATCAAAAGTTTACAATTAGAGGGCGACTCATTAGAACGAGAAGAGAGGCATCCAGTACGGATTCACTTCGAACGTCTCTTTTTAATCCGATTACGAGTTACAATGCTTCGGTACACTTCTCTGTGTGTTTGCCTCGGTGGAAAGCTTCATTAATATTAAGAGCTTAATTAAAGTGGAAAGCAAACTATTAGGACTCTCGAGAGTATAAAGGAGCATGATATCGAGCTCCCTCTATTTTTCTCTCCTGTTGCGCCGGGAATGGGAGGCCTTTATTCCATGCGAGTATAGCGAATCGTCCAACTATACTGGTCTCTCAGTATTGCTTTATGAAGCAACCTTTATTCGAATGCTTGCGCAAACTTAAATAGATCGTTCTAACTAGCGCTCTTTGTGTGGCGAAGTAATTGTCGCAAAAGAGCTTCTCGTTGGCAATTATCGACTTACCATAGAGTCAAGAGACAGTTGGCCTAGATTTTTCCAAGAAGAAGCTCTCTGGGTCGTTTGCGACTCTGGCTTTTAGATTGGAAGCAAACCCATTTGCGGCTCGTTCACGGTGCACCAAGAGTTATGGTGCTGAACGATTTTTGGTTATCACTCTGAAGCTCCCCTGGGTGCAGTTAATTCTGGAATGACTTGGTACCCCCTGCATCTCTCGTGGCTGTTCGAGGGCATTAGAATAGCCCAGCGTATCCATGGTTTATCAGACTTATCGGCACGAATAAATTTCCATATATCTGTGGTCGAATCTCCATATTCGAATCAGAAAATATTGATTTGACTCGCGGCCAACAGCGAACGTTGCGCGAGCCGGTTCGCGATTGCGTTTGATCGTCACGAGTAAAAAGGCATCGTAGAAACGTGTTTGCCGATCGTTCCTATCGCACCTACGTATCCGGATTAAATTGTTTCCGATGAATCTATAGTGATTTTCGAAGGGCGTACTGGAAGAGCTTTCGGTGCAATTCGTTCACGGGAACCTTTCCATTCGCCAGTCGAACTGTCAGCAGGGTTCCGCGTATCCTATTCGCATCGAATATGATCGCGATTCAATCGTCAGTGGAATTAGAAGAAATTCGTCGGCCATGGTGAGTCTGTGTCGACGTGAATTAATTAGACGAAAGTTCGCGCGTGGTTACCCGACAATTGTACGCACCTACGTGACGCGAATCCGCGAATTTGTGGCCGACGCAGTTCCATTCATTGAATTTGAAGCTAATGACAGAGGCCGATGTGGTCATGCGCAATTCTCGCGACGCGTACCTCTACGTGTATTATACGTATACACAGGATACTTTGCAGGCTGTCACCGTCTAAAACCAGTTCGACTCTTACGCTAAACGAGCGCGGCAATCATCTAACTGCTATGGAACTTAATAATAAGGTAATAAGAAAAATCGGACTCATGGTATGCGCGAAATGCAAGTTACCACTTGGCTGTTTTCGTTTCAATCGTTTGACGCACTGGTACCTTCGTTGCTCTCTTAGTAATTTGTCATTGCGACCGACTTACGATTGATTTATTCAAGCAGTAGCCCGCGTCATTCTACTTGCTCGAGTTATTATTGCTGGTTGAATTACGTGCTCGCTAGTCCCAAGAGATTTTAATTACAGAATTTCTCGCTCGAAAGTCTTCCTAGATTGTGAATAAGAACAGGAAGTTATCCAGTACCATTTGCTCGGAATTTCTGACGAAGCTTATTCAGGTGAAATCTTTATTTAACTGTTGTTCAAGTTATATTACAGGCTGAGCTTCACGACATTACGTGTACGCGGAACTTTGGAATGAAGTAACTGTAGATCGCATTTAATGTGGGATACGCCAAACGCGACGAGTATTCTTGTCTTGACGAGCATTCGACCAGCGACTACTTTCTATCAGTCTCTCAATATTAATGTACCGTAATTATGTAAATATTTACGGACGGACTTCCTATATATATATATTCAATATCCTTAGCACCTTTCTTTCGCTACTTGAGACATGTTTACGAGCGTCTCCAATGTGTCCATGCTCGAGAGCAAACCTCTTAATTAGTCAGTCGATGGGACCAGCATATAATTGCAATATTTCTTCACGCTGTGATTGGAAATTCCCCCAATATCCTTTCTCCGTTTCGGACACGATTCGCATAGATATTTGTTAGTTTTCGGTTGCTGGCCTTGCGAAATAGTTCTCGTTAAACTTTTACCAACAATCGCAAGCGGATTCACCGAAGTATTGACGCATCGCACGATAAGCGCTAGAGATGCATGCAAAGGAATGGCACACTATGGTTGTCGCTTTCGCGGACAAATCGAACTCTCGAAACTTTATTTGCCAGAAGGAAGTATGTATGTATTGCGGAAGTGCAGACTGACTGAGAGCGTGGAGCGTCGAATCCGTGCGGTCCGTAACGTTGCACCGTGACGCGCCGTAGGCTGAAGCGAAATTTTCGCGAACTCTGCATTTCTGCTCCACCAACCGCAAACGTAACCTTATGCAATAATGGGAAAGGCTTCGGACGGACCGCGGTTCTCATGAATATATGGATGGCTGTTCTCGTTGGAAGGTGTTTATCAAGCCGTTTTCTAGTTGCGCCCTTTCTTCGCCTTTAGAGGTGCCGCGCGCGTTTCCACTCGACCTAGGGACCATTCAACCCTTGAGCGTAAACATAATTTCCACTTTAATGCATTCTACCACGAGGAAAATGGAACGAAGAGAGCTCGAGGTTCGTGTATCTAACGTTTCCTCGTTTCTCTATAGTTCGCACACTTCGTCTAGCAACTCTATATCCCCCCCTTCTCCTTGTTAACGGTCAGTTCTAATCGCGAATGGGACCATCTGATTCAGCGGACCGTTGCGCTACACTGGATGACCGATCGGTACGAGGCACTAACGAGCACCTACCTAGTTCGGAGTGCTGCTCGACTTTTGAAATTTTTTTAACTACGCCTTGACGAAGTTCATTGTTAAGTAAACGAGCCTAGCGAAGCTGGTCTCTATCGGCTAGACGAGAAGACTGATCGATAGCCAACCACGAAGGTAGCTCCCCAATACGCGTTCGCTTTGGAAAGTGATACTCTTGCATATCGGAGCGAAATGATTGTAAAGTATTGGGTGAAACATAATACCCGACCGGTTCCGTCGAGTGCAAATTACGCGATTAACGTTCGAGAAAAGATTATTGGAAATCGAAAGGGATGGGAATTCTGCGATACGTTCTGCTTTCGCGACGATATTTCTCTCGATCGCGTGTAAAAGTATCTGAAATCGAAACGAAAGTCCTTCTTTCGAACGAATCGCGACACATTAATTTCGTGAGTCCGAATCAAGTATTGACGGAAGACGCTCATCGTAGTGAGAGTCTTTTGGTTAATGTCAAAGGATATACGTAAGCCGATTACGAAAGTTGATATAACAAAAAGTTTCCCTAGTGACTTATTTCTAAGTCCCCCCTGTGCGAGAGTATTTCATCTTAGGTATGGGGGTGATATTATCCACCGGTAACGAAGAAGAAACTCCATCGAGAGAGGATCAAGTATAGAGTATAGGTTTCGTGCCGCACTATCATTTGCCTTGCGTGAAACGCCACCCTGATTTCTGACTCACTTCCTGGTCCATGCTATTGAATATGTTAATGTAATTTCGCTATTACCACTGGGTAATGTTTTATGAGCTATGCTTCTATAATACGTGGATTTGTGAATAATGATTCCGTCCAATATGAATGATCCGTACGATACGGATAATTATATTCATCTTCTCGTGAAAGTTGGAATTTTTAGACCTCGTTATGCATACGTCGCGTCGGCAAGAAAAAGTTGAAGTAAAAAAGAGAACGAGAAATAACATGGCAATTGCACCGTGCGAAGAAACGCGAAGGATGCACAAGGAGTGATTAAAATGCTATACCGCTTGCAATGAGACACCTTGACGACAGCATTATCGCTTACCGTAAAACATAACAACTTCCTTCGTACATTGTACACCAGCCTCTTAATTAAACGAGCATCGAGCATGATGCCGGGAATCGCGGAATTGCGGGTGTGCGTGCGTGCGTGTCCGAAACAAGAGGAGAAAGTTCATTATTCGTATCCCTTTTGAGACACTTGTCACTTAATTGCAAAATTGCATAGTACGTACCGCCCAAAAGACAAGCTGCAAACTCATTAGGAAGAAATTTCCCGTTTTTATAGCCATCAGAATTTTGATCAAACTCAAGTATTCAGTCCAGAACTTCTTGGATTAACGAATTGTAATTATCAACGCTCGCAACATGTAGATCCTTCCATAGATCGCTAATTCTCAGTTAGATTCCTCAAATACATGGTTATTGCATCAACCAAATTATAAAAGTAAATCAGTGACCATTGCGTATATAATAAAATGGTTATATAATTATTTAATCACATAGTTCCTATGAACCATTAGATACATAGTTACTATGTAAATTGAACCATAAAAGGTATAGCATTAAAGTATAAGCGATAGATGAAACTACAAAGATAAACTACTTTCGTTTCAAGTAGTATAACCAGGCCCATAGTTTAATTTCGTTCTTGACAATACGTCCTACGTGTCTACTTCCTGCCAAATTCTACTCAAGGAAGGAAGTGCCAGTGAGAGAATTAAGTATACGCACAAAGCATGGGTTCTTTCCTCGGATGAAAGCGAGAGTGAATTGCTCTGAGCGAGCAACAAGCGGACACGCAGCGCACGTAAGCATTACGCGAACTGATTCGGAAGGGAAACGGGCCAAAAAAGTGTTCTTTTTTTTTTCTTTTTTTTTTACGATCAGCAACGTTACGCAAGGTATAGCGGCAATAACGGTAGTTATGTCCGGCCGCGCGCTCGGTTACACGAGCGATGGAAGGTGAAAGAAGAAGGCGAGCACGCAGGAGAGAAGGTCCCAGCAATGAGGCGCGATCGTTGTGTACGCACCAAATTGCAGGCTCCTCCTCGAGTGAGCGGTCGTTCACGAGTCGAGTACGGTTGGAAACGGAGCTAGCCGAGTCCTAGCCGTGTTACGTTAAGCTTGGCATCCGGAGCCCCGCGGTAGCAATCGGCTCCGTGGGAAAACGGCTTAACTTAACGCGAGTCAGGGTGGTGGCGCAGAAATGGTCCACCTTAAAGCGCGCCACCGCCGCCGCCGACAAGGAAGATTTTCCGGGGAGTGGGCCAGCCGTCACGGCGAAAGTACTGGTATATATGCTGGCGAATGGCGCGATGTGACTTCAGTGTGCACTCACGAAGCCTACCATGAGCACTCCGCAGGTGAGCTCGCGGTAACTCATATAGAGTTATAGATATTTCACGAGGTAGTAGAGACTCTTTTTAACTGAGACCAGGTTAATTAGAGGGAAAGTGTCAGGTAGAACATAGTGATAAACGGTTGGCTATTGTGTGATCAAAAGTGTATATATTCTATAAGTTTATTATATACGGAATGTATTAGAATCTTACTTATACGCAGGTCATCGACTTGCAATAAGACTCACTTAATAATAGTTCCGTATCCGTTTACATAAGAGGTTTACCACTCGATAAACTCATCAGAAGTCTAGAGTTTCATTTGCGACTTAACCAACGCGGTTTATAAGATTGCATTTTTTCGATTCGCAGACACTCGTGATACTAGCCCTAGTGGCGACAGCGGCCTTTGCCGGCGACACAAAGTCTGAGAAGAAGGAAGCTACGGATTCGAAGGCCAAGAGGGGTCTGGAACTGAGTCTAGGACACGGTGGTGGATTTGGAGGAGGTTCGGGAGGACATGGAGGCTTCGGAGGAGGCTTCGGAGGAGGCTTCGGCGGTGGACTAGGTGGAGGTTTCGGCGGCGGCGGTGGTGGTGGTGGTGGCAGTGTTGGAGAAGCCCAAATCTCTGGCATCACGATCCACCGGGAACGCGTAGTGACCCATCCTGTACCGGTCCCAGTTGAGAAGGAGGTACCTGTACCTTACCCGGTACACGTGAAGGTCCCAGTTGATCGTCCATACCCCGTACACGTGCCCAAGCCTTACCCAGTCCCAGTGGAGAAGCGCATCCCAGTCCCCGTGGAGAAACACATTCCAGTGCCTTACAATGTACCCGTTAAGGTACCCTATAAGGTCTACGAGCCCGTCAACGTACCCGTTAAGGTGCCGTACCTCGTCGAGAAGGAAGTCCCATATCCAGTCAAGGTTCCATACCTCGTCAAAGAATCTTACCCCGTTCTGGTTCATAGTGGACATGGACATGGTGGATCCGGTGGGGGTGGATCTGGAGGCTTTGGTGGACACGAATTCTCCAGTTACGACTTCCATCACTGACGGTGAAGGCCCCTTTTTGTCGCCGGCAATCGTCATTCATACCCATAACTCTTGTATATAGAGATTATATTTTTTTTACACGGATGTCTTAGCGTAATGCTTAATAAACATTAAATTATTAATTGGCATCTATTCTTCGGCCGCCTCGGGAAAGTATCCCACCCGTTGGTGGTAAGGATTATCCTTAACTCCTGGAATATCACCTCTTAAAGTTAGCCTTGATACTGGGCACACTTAATGAGTGCCACGCGAATTCGTTATTCACGACCAGTTTCCTTGATTGCACGGTGTTCTTAGTATTTAGGAAATCGTGCAGAGTTTCTGAGTACTGTTGGTTGCGGGTTAGACGTCTACTAATCTAGCGAATGGCTCAAGTAAGGAACTGGTTGTGACCCTCTCGAGTACCGTGATTGCGAATTCGCTATATTTGTTGCATGAATGGTAATGAACTATAGAAGGATGTGATCAACGACGGTATCCATCATAATTATCTTACCTCATGTGCAATAAAATAATTTTGACGAACCAATTACCGTCTTGTGCGAGCTTACATTGGTGAACTGCTACCTGGCGTGTTCTGATCCGGTGATTACTGTCGGTTTTACTTTCTCCAGACTCACCTTGGATTATATCTTAATTATTTGATTTTCAAGTAATCTAATAATTCTACCTAAAATCCCATGGAACCGCAATTCTATTATTATTCAGAGTTTACATATTTACGTGTTATTATTATTATAATATTGAAGTCGAGAAGTTCTATAAAGACGGTGCATAATTTACGATTCGAAACCTTTCAAAGTAGAACGTCCCTTGGAGTGAATATTATAAATTGAATTACGAATACGATCCTTTCAAACACGACTTCATCTTTCTCCTGAAACCCATTAGCTGTCCTCACCTTCCAGGGAAGCATCCCTGGAATTTTCTCGAATAGCTTAGATTCGTAGCGAATTACATTGCGTCAGCACTATATGGCTGCTGTAATTCGATGAACAATTTTATTAATTATTATATCGGTGCAACGAGACAACTTGCACTCGGTTTTCGGTTAAGGGAACAGTTGAAAATTCTACGAATAATTTAAAAATGCGAATGCTTTGGTACTTTACTCGATTATCTGTTAGCTCGCGCAATCAATTTCTACCGTTAATCGGACACGGTACATGTTCTACATTAGTCACTCGCCTGTTACCGTAATAACCGGTGATTTAGGGTATGAAAAAATAGATTGGATGATTTCGTAAGGTGAGTGCGCGTGAGTATAGTCTCAGTGAAGCGTACCAACATTCGCGTTGCAATAATCGGGAGAAACTTTAAGATTAATTTTTCAGAACGAATTTTAAAAATCGTGCAATGTTTTACTTATTATATATGTGTTTGAAAATTATAATCCAAAGCTTTTGGAATCAGCTTGCAAAACTGATTGTGGACCACTGCTTTTAGGACAAATGAGAGGCTTACTACTCTTTTTTTTTTGGCAACTCAAAAGCTGCTTTTTGTAACAAATCCTTTTTATAACAGATTCTGGCGATGACAGAATTCTCTACCCGCTTGTATTCGAAATCTGGCGGTTTCGGCTTTTGAAATGTGCTTAAAAAATACAACTTTTTCAAAATACCGATTCCTCTATGACATTGGTCTCCTGCTTTCGAAGATGGTTTTGTAGAATCTCAGATCTCTCTATTTCAATAAAATATTCCTGGAAGATTAATTGATATATTACTTCAGCTGGTGAAAAATGAATCCGACAGTTTATGTTAGAATTCATATATTTTATTATAATTTTGCAAACGATATGTTAACTTATGAAACTGGGGAAAATAAATCAGTCGTTATATCTTATTTATCTCTTCGGTAGGATCTTAATGGTCGCAAGACATGCGTCATAGAAATCAGTTTGGATAACTAAAATGTCGATGATCTATGCTAATTAATCCTGCAAGATTACAGTTTGATTTATACAATTTTTACAAAAGTTCTATGAAAGTAAAAGAAAGAGCTGGATATAGTTACGACAGTGAAAGCTTGAAAAGAGTAAGGGTTGTATCAGACGTCGCGACGTCCCCTCACTTTATAAGTACTGTCGACGGGAAGCAGCCAGTGTTTTAAAACCCCACGATTTGTCTTTACGCTTCGATAACCACGTCCTCGTACGTCAGTATACGTATTTGCATGGACGATCGATTTCTTGGGGTTATAAAAACCATTTAAGAGTGGTACAACTCGGTATTGACTCATTTCGAACAAAAACCTGCTCTTAATGTAATGAGACTCGAATGAACCACCGTCAGTGGTGAGGAAAACGTTTCTATTCATTCAACACTTTGGTTCCCATAGAAATCAGAGCTTCTGCAATCTTCCAAATAACTTCATATTACTGTTCTCGACAAATATTCACATTTAGAACATATTATCTATTAATGTCATTCTTTGACTATTACAATAATCTCATTACGATATTATGTATATCATACAAAAATTTCTTTAGAATATTATTCCTAATTACATATATTTCTTTACAAGATTGTCTTGTTTATTTAATAGCATAATTTTCTATAATACGTTTATCTATTGGCTCGAAATTGTAAAATTCTTTGCAGGACGAATTTCACTGTACTTTGGAACAGAAAGTTAAAGAAACTAATTGGCTGAGAGGAGCTAGCAATCGTAAGTCATTAGCTGACCGCATTATGCAAAGGAATGAGAGTTTGAGACGATGGGTCAGTGCGGAGATCGTTCGCATAGTTATTCTTTTGAAATTCGTCTACCCCACTCAAAATTTTCCGAGGTGAAAGTTTCGCGAGCGGATCGATCGGATCCGTGGCGAATGCATTTTTAGAGCGAATGCATGCGCTCGCTGTACGTTTCGCGTATTCTATTTTGTTATTTGAAGCGCCACCGCGCCAGTTCTCACAATCCCCACTTTTTTTCTGACTTCAGCATCATCTATAATGATCCTGGCATTTCGAACCGGAATGCTATCGGCGCAGCGAAAATTCACACGGAATCGTCCTACACTCATTTAAAAGGAGAAATCCCGATTTGAAATCTCTCTTTCGACAAAAGTTTATTGACTGCGCAAGCTTGTGCAACGAGTAAATCTTTTATAAGAACGCGAAGCATCACACCGGGGTCGTGGAAACTTCCGATATACGAAAATTCTTCGAAATATGCTTTGGATAAGGAAATCTGTAAAACGTTGAATTTGATCTTATATAAAATGTCAGATTTCAAACGCTGAAAAATTATATTTCGAGTTTTTGAGGGTTTAGTATTGCAGTGGTTAGTTTAGTAAATACTGGATAGGGAATATGATAGTTAAAATTCGTATTTGATGGACCAATAACAATATTCGTGTTATTGAATCCGTGCACCGCGTAGCAATATATTTTGTAGATAACAATAACTAAAAATAACTATAAAAGGGAACTCAGTATATTATAGAATAATGATCGTTAACGCAAATAAATCTATGTACTTGGCAATGTTTGGATAAAGTGCTTACTTAGAATTAGATTAATGGAGACTTCGATTCGAAATTTTCAGTATAGTCCGGTTAAATAGACTGACGTACACCCGGTACGTGACCTTTCTGATGAAACCTGTGATCACAATATAAAACAGGCGTCACGTACTTAATCAGTCGGTTATTCGCTAAAAAGGATCTTGTTTTGTTCGTTTCCCATTTTATCGTTACTTGATTAAACTCCGCCCGGAATCAAGAGGCTTCCGTCAGTCATCGAATACCTCTTACAATTAGTATTGAAAGAAATCGACCAACGGTCTTTGCCTCCTTGGAAATACCGGTTCCCGTTCGATCACCGAAGTCAAGCAAGGTTGGGCGTGATTAGTACTCGGATGGGTGACATCCGAAAGGATGTTTCACCTATCTTTGAGAAACACCACGTACTGTTGCGCACATAGTGGTTCGGATCCCACTTAAAACAGTAGGTCCTAGGACATATGACCTTAGCAGTCGGTTCCGAAAATCAAAAACAAATAAACAAACAAACAAACAAGAAATCGAAAATCCAGGAGACAGAATTCTTAAGCTTTACATTCTGAATTTTGAATCCATTTTTCCTAAAGTTCCACGATTGAAAATAAACCTGTTACTTGCGGTAACAGTTACGACGATTCTCTTCGAACGCTCCTAACTGTTATCGACCGTTCGATAACTGTGGTTAGAGTACAATAAAATTAGTCGTTGCTTTGATTTCTCAGAACAAGGCAATCTTGGTTTTATCCCATTGCCTCATGACAACTATCGTCTCTTCCACACTGATTTGTGTCTTTCTTCTTCTATTCCTGTTGCAAGGAATTGTTTTCGGCTGTAGATACAACCCATCATGTTACACGTCAGATTCGAAACCTTTTGGCTGACAGGTTCTCTACGTTCCTCTGTACAAATACCAAATCTCAGCTGATCCTTTTCTTTATTTCGTTCGAACGCTTCTAAAGGAATGGACGTATGTCAGTAGCAAGAAATTCTCAAATTAGTAGCGCCGTTTGGAGTGGGGAATACAAAATGTCAGGATTCCCGCTGGGTTTGCCCAGCCCAGAGCCTTTAAGGGTCAGTCCGTTAGCTTTTAGTTCCTTCCTCTTTTTCCCTAGTGGACTCGGATATTTATCGTTGCTCTAAATTTCGCAGGCGAGAAGTGTGGCTCGCGCAGCAAGTGGAGAGAAAGCCCTGAAGAAGGACGAGTGACGCGACAGAGACGGTACCTAACCGAGGCGAAAGGAGTCTGATCGTTCGAGAAGTATTGTGCGTCAGACATCGGGCACCTCCTTTCCACTCTTTCTCCTTTCCTGTTGCGCGTAATAAGACGCCGCTGGAAACCGGCCTCGCCATAAACGGCTCTGTTTACATAACCATAATAGAGCAATTATTAGGAGCTCGACTTCCTTCACGGTAACTTCAATCGATTCTCCAGACTGTCTCCCTTTCCCTCTCCCGTATATATCGCGTGTTGCCTGTTCCTTCCGGAAGCCGTGACTTTCTTTCACGCCACAGTTTATCTCCTCGCGTTTCTCGAATTCCGTCTCGAGCCACGGGCGTAGTAGCATTGCTCCCTCCCGCTCCTTTGCCGATCCAGGATGTCCGTGGAGCGTAATGACTCGGTGCTCAAGCGTCATTCGGGTGGAAATAGTTTTCACCGAAGGTAGGAGAATATGTGCTTGTCTGCCGTGTATCTGGAATCTACGGGGGCCTCAGGCTTACCAGAGACATAAATCATATATTAAGCTCGCCTCGTAGGGAGAGGCCTGTTAACGGACACGTAATGTTCGATCGCTCGATTTCACGAGGGCCGCTACAGCTGCTGTGTCGGATGCTGATATCTCGAGACAATGTTCCCAGGGATCGATAATAATTAACTAGGAATTTAGGACAAGTTGTAGCATATTTTAAACCTCACTATAACTCTGGAAATTATTTATACTCTTCTTAAAATATCCAATATTCATTTCATCGGTTAAATTAGGATACGTTAACGACGATCAACAATTTGCAATTAAATACAATAATTATTTTGATAAATTGTTGTAATCAGTATAATTAGATGAATCATTTAAGGTCTCGGAGGAAAGTAATATCGGTGTCCGCAGTCCGCAGCTGTTTGTCTCGGAAGGCAGTTCCTTGCAGCAAATTCCCGTGGAAACCGAGAGCGCGAACAATACGTGCAGAATCAGCAGTTGATCATGCTCCATAATAGCGGTAGAATATTTACGGTGGCCGGTATATTGTTTTAGAAGCCGGAAATGGGAGCAGCGATTTGCGAGAGACCGCTCTGCTTTTAGCGGACAGTGCGCGCGGCAGTGCGCAAGGTAATTTGTCTACGGCTGAAATGAACATCGCCGGAAACGTTAATAACACGCGTGATTCCGAACGCGCTAATTAAAAGATTTAGGAGATAATGCGAACGGTGGTACTCTCAACGAGGAACCGCACGCGTACCAGTTTTCAGATGCAAATTCCCATATTAACGTCTACTATTAACGCAATTTGGATATATCTAGTTGAGTCTCATGATTCAGTTTCAAGAATCTTGTCTTCATTAAAAACAGAGACTGTTCTAAAAACAGAAAATTGTGAAATCAAAAAGTTTCTATCGAATGATGTTAGCATCTTTAATTACTGGTAATATTATAACTTACGATCGTCATAAGAATATATTAAAGTGAAACGTAAGATTCGTTCGCATAATATAAAAAGATATAAGTAAAAGTTGTAACACCGGCCACCGAGAATCCATGTGATTTTTAATCAAAAATGTTGAAATCGAAAATATAAAAACCTATGCGGACTTATTAGCGGTGCTATTATAACGAGAAGTTTTTATCGTCAACTTGTTATGTCTGGTTAAGTAGTGGGACTTTCTCGCGATACTTCCGTGGATTGAACTTACGTCGACTTCGGTTAATTACATGCTTGTGGTTTAGTCTACTCGGTCGATCTGTTACTTCCGAACAAAAGCTCTAATTATGCAACCTTGCTCGAGTTCTCCATCTACGTGGAATCGCGCAGTTACTCGCGAGATTTCCCGCGGTGCTTCTAACGTCGGTAGATGAATATCATTGTGGACAATATTATGCATAATTCATTGCCAGAGATTATTACGACCAGTTGATTTATCGTGTTAGCGTATCGCGAGTGCTGTGAGAGAGAACTCCGATTAAATCGTACTGGCAATACACACGATCTCCAGCTTCCGCAGAGTTTAATAAGAGATGTAAGAGCAGCGAATCGCGTACAGAGAGAATGGCATAACGTTAAAATGAAGGATTTCATTTTGTTTTAATGAAAGAACCGTTTGTTGGTAAACACACATCTCTCTATTTCTGTGCTGTTCATTAAGATTTCCCTCTGTTCTTCGATCTGGAAGCTCACGGTGACAGCGCTGCACTTTTCTCCCGGTCACTTTTCTCCGACGGCTTTTAATGTTGGTTGTTTTCCTCAGTTTCCTTCGCCATCGAGAAAATAGAGGCACGTGAAATGAACTTTGAAATAACGGCAACACTTGTTTCTTAATTTAGTGGCCAAGAATGTTTAACAATAGGACAAAGATTTAATTTTAACGAATAATTTCGTTAAGACAGGATAAAGTTGACGGGTCTAATTATTGGAATACTTTAAATATGGATTTCTTACAGGAAATTTGTCGATGCACCTGTATCTTGAGTTAAATACAGTAACAGCTGCCTATAAATTGTTCCTGGTGCATTTAGCAGCATGATCGATCAGACGACTATGGTTCGGTTCAATGACTTACGATTTGCAATAAAGCTTTCGAGATTTTCGTGTACTTTTGTACAACGAAAAGCTTTCAAATTGTTCGAAATAAAACATGTGGAGAAGTGGACTTGGCATCTATACTAAATGGTCAGTGCTCATAACTAAAGATTGATTTAAGCACTTTTCGTCAAATGAGACCAGTATTTACTGTAGTTTTTACTATTTTATACAATTCATTCAAGCGTCATAATATACTACGTATTACCGTATTTATTTTCACCACAGTGTCACATTAATTAAATTAAATTCACTAAGCTAACCGGTAATTCTTAATTAATAAAAAAGAATGTGATACATGTAATTGTATTTTTACTCGGATAAATCGCGTTAGTCCATACAAATTCTTGATAATGACAATTTTTTAATAATTTAATTCAGCAATAAAAACGGTATTCATAGCTATTTGTCAAATAAATTTGACCTAGGGTAAAAGCGACGAACATAATACACCAGTTAGTACTTTAGCGATCGTTTAATCGTCTTCGCTATATCCGCTAATCTTCCAGTGGCTTCGCAGGAACAACGAATTATCTTCAAGCGATTAATTTTAATTGAGTTTGATAATTTGTCCCCAACTTTATAGTGGCGTTCTACGCGCACTCAATGCCAATGATTTGTTCTTCATTGTGCATATAAAATTGTCAATTACTACTGTGCAATAAAACGACGAAACTCTGTTTATAAACAGCCTTAACTTAAATTTGACTTGTTGCACCCATAATTTAAAACAAAGTGCAATCCCGAGAAAACAATTCACAATTTATTGACAATTTATGGTCGTCAAAGTGTCACATGGCTTTTTAAAAATATTCCTTCCACTAAACTTCGTATCGCAACGCATCACTGGAATAGGCGTATGTTTTTCATGGATTTTACATAACTGAAAAAACATGGGAAGAACGAGAAGATATTGCATATATCCATTTTGTAAGCGATCGGTCTGGAATTTTTTTTTTTTTCTCTATACGAATGGCTAGATAGGAAGGAAGCTTTGCGCAGACTGACGAGGGTGCATCGAAAGATACGCGACGAGGATACCTCGGCTCACAGACAAATCCCTATGGAATACCGGTGGTTATACGTATCGTCCAGGGGCTGGGGTACATCCCTCCTATAATGAAATACTAGGTAACGTCGGCTGTGATCGGCGCCGTAGGATACGGGTTTCGACATACCGACCGCAGACAGTTCTGTGGGTGCGTGGAACCTGCATCGAGCCCTCAGGCTTTTCAACTTCGGGAAAAGCATCCCTTCTCCACAATATTCTCCTATGAACGAAACAACATAGCTTGACAATAATTTCGATAAGTGGCCGCGAGGATATTCTTCAAAAAGTGCTGCCTCCAGGAATTTGATTCTATGGCTAAAAGCTTCTCGTGTAACGATTCAACGGTATTCTCTTTCTCGATATTTTTTTACATATCCATTTGGTAATTAAAATGGAAGTAAAAAATGAATCTCGTGGGTTATTGAACCCATGGGACAACCCATACATCAAAGTTACTAAAAATAATAGGTAATAATGGGTATAGGTAAAATAATAGGTAGAATTACATTAAATTGCGTTAAAATACAATGTAAATACGTGTAAAATATTTTTTAAAGTAATAAGATATGAAAAATTGCATCAATTATCCTAGAGTGTCGATTACAACAATTTTATGGTTCTCTCAGACCAGTTAGGTCAAAGGGCAATCGAATCGATTTCATAGCCTTCGCTGTACTAGCAGACCACATATTCATTGCCACAACTGCGGAATAACTAGGTAGTTTCAATTAACCATACGAAACATTTTCCACTCATGCGAACCGAAAGTATCAGATTATTGCGGAAAAGCCCATTAGCAAGAATTTGTTTGCCGCAAAAGCGCGATTGCTCGCGCCGATGCGACCCAAAAGCTGTGGTTTCAATGGTACAAAGCTTCTAATTAATTCGCTTCCAATCGGATAGTCTCGTCTTTGACAGCCCAAATTTTGAATATCTCTGACTATTGAATATTAATCGAAGCGTCTACTAAACTTTATCTCATTACGTTCATTCCAATCTCCCACTGATGGTTCAAATTTTGAACTATTAAGAGGGAATGGGGGGAGGGATTCTAAGGTATCGTAGATAACAAAAAATCCAACACCTTCTTTTTTCCTTAACCTGGAAGAGTTACGGGTTGCGTTACAATACTTCGGGGGCTGGAAGACGTGCAGAACGTTCTCGATAGCATCAAAATCCCATCGCGATTCTGCAGACGAACAAAAGAGTGGATTAGAGAAGAGGAGTGGGGAGTGATGATGGTGGAGGGGGGTTACCGATACTATTGGATCGTGGCTGGACTTTCTTACGATCGGACTTTCCTCACGAATCGCTCGCCGGACTTAACATTTTTCACAAATGTCGTTCGGCAGAGTTTGACTCCTAGGGTTGTTCATTTCGTCTCGAGGTATTCTCCTGTAAGTCACACGAATGCACCAAACACGTGTAGGATTTTCAGGACGTCGTCGTGACACTTTGCTCTTCTTCGGTTCATGGGGCGATCGTGGGGTCCGTTGAATCTCGGCATCGCTTGGGGAAAGTTATTTGGCTCAGTGCGTCCAGTGCTGATATAAGTTCCACAAGAATTCTTGGATCTTCCAGGGGACAAGTACTTGTGGGACTATCGTGGCGAACTTTATGATTTGGAGCTCCATAGAGGGGGCTAATGCGAGACCAATTCGGGAATTAGCCCGCTGGAATGCTGGGAGAAAATGTACGTAGTTTGAAGTATTACGGAAATTGACCTTGCTCAAGACTCATAAAATCTTCTGTTTGATGCCGAGAGTAGAGGATTAATCGAAAGGATCCATGCCAATTTCACGTGAATTTGAGGTAAACATTTTTATCTTTTGGATAAAATGTACTTGGTTATAAAATGGACTGAAAAACGACTTTCTCTGATAATCCGTTAATGAAGATTGACGATAGATAAGAGGAATGTGACTCGAGCCATTGTTACATACAAATGTGGTATTTTAATAGTTTTTTAACGTTGCGAAGAAAAACAATGATAAATATGAAATTTAGCTTATCTATTTTCTCGCTGCTCAAAGATTGCTACTTGAAGATAGTCGTAGAGTTGCTTAAAAAGTGGAAGATGCCGCGGCTACGTGGACAAGACCCCAGAGGGATTTGAATTGAATTAAGAAGGCTAATTTCGGTTTAATCCTCGGGTTAATTTAAAATGGAAAGTTGAGCCCCTTAATCCTGATGGATAAAAGGCGGACGAATTCGGTCACCAACCAGCCAAACGAAATGCAGTCGAGAAAACGACTCGATTTCTCCCGTAAATAAAGCTTCGCGCTACTACTTTTCACAATCTTTTTATTTAAACCGCTTATTTCCAGCTAGAAGTTGCGACGAGATCCTAAATAAATTTGACTCAAGTTAAATGATTCGAATAGCAAATCCATTAAAATCTTCCTGATAAAAAAAAAAAAAGAACTTTTCCTTTTTCTCTATTCTTGGAATGACGCAAACTTTTATGAGCCACGGAATGACGAAGGGGTCGTTTTTCTGAATGACAGAATCATTTCGAGCCTGCTATGCTGTTTTTGCTGGCTCCCGAGAGTTCAAGGAAATTACGGGGAGAACACAGGAAGTCGAGCAATCAGGCGAGTCAGACGCGTTTCTTCTTGTGGCTTCCTTAATCTCTTCTCCCGTTGGTGTTTTCCCTTCTTCCCCCCCCAAATCTCTCCTAGTGGCCAACAGTTCATCGCGCATTCTCGTTACAGCGTTCCAGTCTGCCGCTTTCATTCCCTTTGCCAGGCGCGATATCAAAAGCCCCATTCCAACGCGACTCGCGACCAAATTTTCAGCCGGTTGCGTGGGCTGAGCGTACGCGAACCAGCGGAAGGGGAGATATTCCCACGGTTACAGAAAAGAGAGAAGGAGAAAGAGAGAAAGGCGCATATGAATCTTTCGTAGCACGTCCCTCGCGACACAGGAGTTTCATCTTAGGGACGGTTTTTCTTCCAGCCACGCAAACTGTCTCCAAGTCCTGTGCTCTTTTGTGCGAAAAGTCTCTCGAGTACTCTTACCCCTTCCGCGAAGTACAAACTTCCTGGCCACCCTTCTACTCCCTGGTCGATCGAAAATTGAAAAGTATCCTCCAGCTTGGATCCATTGCCTGAGAAAACCGTCAAAATTAAATCTATTGTGATCGTTGTTAATGAAATTGACGCGGACTGACTGACTTTTAATTCCATCGTTGAAAGGCGGTAGACTGAAAATATTGCTTGACGATTTCCTGTGTGACGATACCATTGAACATGGCTCTAAGACGAAAGTATTGCCCGTTCGTGTAGTGTGGTTTGTCTCGTGGAAAAAAAGACGGAAAAGTTGGACAATATCTTTGTCCGAGTGGAAGCTTCAAATTTAAAATGCTCGACGAAAAAAAAAAGAATAGGGATAAGCTACGGAACGTCGGGACAGTTTCAGACACAATTATTTTACTTTGAAGCGAGCATAGCTTTTTGTTGATTGTAAACGTTTTCTCATTTGCCCAGGCAGGCTTTTACTTCAATGACTTCAATTTACTTTACTCGCAGGAGGAAGACTGGTCAAGAGAATACCCCACTTGTCTATTTTACTGCTGTTACCATTTAAGAGGAGTATTTATTTTGCTTTCTTCCTTAAAAAGCAAGTATTTATTTCGCTTATAACTTTGCCTAGAATCCTTCAAGATTTGCTAAGTACTTCCTTCAGAAAGCAAACTAGTGCTTTGATCTGGAGGATGAAACATAGTCAATACCAACCTGTTCCTTTCACTAGCATTATAATTAATTTGTGAAAAGCATCATTTAACACACAGAGATACTGTATGAATATAAGCTTTAAACAAAAACATTCTGTTGTCATAGACAATATTTCCTCAATTATATTTTTACAATATGACACTACTTTCCAAGCTAAAAATATTAATAAACGTTTCTATAGTCTCTCATCTAAAAATGATCACTTAGCAGATTGCTCGGTCATTAACCGGTCTAACATGGAATGTCCATATCTAATTAGGTATTATCACGTAGCGATATGGTCAAACATTTCTACTCTGATGAACGGCAAACACCATGATTATATTGACGTTCGAGACAGGGTTGCTAATTACGTTCCAAATGGGTTGTTAAACAATATTGGTAGAACAACGAGCAACGATTAGGAAATTCCATTAGCAGATACCGACATATTCTTGTCATTGTTCCGAGCTAACGGTAGATTTGCAAAATGCTATATTAAAGAGATACCGATAAACAATCGAAACTATTAATTCTTTAAGATATGCTAATCGATATCGATCTATTTCCAGCCACCAACTGGAAAAAGATTCACAAGAAAAACACTGTCTCTTTCCAAGTTTCATATCATCCATATTATTGGTATTTGCCATTACAGTTTTCTTGTAATATTTCTTTGCATAATTACTCAACATTCGCGATATCAGAAAGAATACTTTTGAGGGTAAATTTTATAATCCAACTACGCGGAAGTTTTACCTTCGAGCAAGAACCACGATAACAGTGATCGTTTGTTTTTCAACCAAGCAAACTGGGCTCTATTGCAACAAGTACAACGGGTCTAGTATACCTATAGTAATTTCGCTCGTCAGAAAGGCGTAATTAGTGGAACTCGAAGAGGCAAGTACCGTAAAGTTGCATAACTAATTATAAGGGGGTGCAGATTTTCCAGGGTACAGCTAGGGAAAATAACCAGAGTAGCGCGCAACCGTCAACGGGAATCTTTGCTTTCGGTGATTATTATTATCAATGTCAATTGCAGTGCTGTTAGTGCAAAGGCAGCCCCCTGGTTAGCCCGGCAATTAGAGCAGATAATTCGGTTGAAGGATATCTTCACGATGAAGTACGCTTTGAATTCGTGAATCAGAGAGAGGAATATGCACTACGTAGTCTGTCATTAATCAATCAGCTAATTAAGGTCATTTTGCCATTACGGCTCGTTACGGTTTGTGCCATAGCCCCACTCTCAAGCTTTGACAGTCTAAAGTGCAGTAGGAACCCAGGAATGTTAGAGATCGAGGGTAGTAAGTGCTAGTGCGCGGCTTCTACTGCTGAGATTACAAGGAATCGATTTATGCGCGTATTAAAGCTGGATAATCTACAAACGAACGAACGTGGCGGAAGAAATGAAAGAAAACATATCCTATATGCCCTTGTTGTTTCTTATTCCCTGGTAGGAATATCAGATGCCCAGAGAGCATATACATACAACCAATCCTACTCTTACACGTGGACGCTAAAATTATCTTCATTCGTCGAAGTGTCAGTCTAAAAATGTTGGTTTAGCGAATTACAAATTGCCAGACATATAAAAATACTTTTAATTAATTAATTAATGTTACTCTGTCTAAGTTTACGTTGTATCTCCACTGATTATTTTCATGAATAACAATAATTACGAACTTTAAAATCCATTGAAACTGAATTTAGAACAAGATTTGAAAAAGATTTATGTAACACTTTGATTAGAAAAGGGCAGCGAGAAATGTCTTGGTTCATTCCACGTGATCTACGGTGAATGAGCGATCGCGCATTTCGAGATACGTGAATCCAACGTTTACCGGCACATTGCACATTGTTTTATCGCGCGAGTCTCTTTCGCACCGTGCAAAAGGCAAAAGCGGTAAAATGGGCGGTCGAGGCATGATGCCAGGGGCTGCTTTTTCTTGTCTGGCCTCTGCTTTACCCTCGCTGGTTCTGGTTACCTCCTCCTCCTTTCACATCGATAAATCTGCCGGAGTGCAGCTGCGTTTTATACGCAATGTAAACCACCTGTAAAGTGTTTGCAGCGTGCGGATACAATGACCTACCCCAACATTATTTGTTCGAGACTCTTATTCGGTAATACCCTAATTTTTTGTCATTCTAAATCATTTTCAATCACAAAAAGACTAGTAAATGTTTAGAATATTATTTGGGATGAACTAGGATCTTCGAGGATTATTATAACACCGTTATAATAATAATTTTATTATAATAAAATCTTCAGATTTGTCTTTAGATCGGAATAATATTGTTAAGCAATAACGATCTGTAACTGTGTTTAGAAGTAATTCTGTCTTAGGACGATTTAGAAATTAAATATCCTTGTAAAACTCATATTTAGAACGCTCTGTCTGACAAGCTAGCTGTTAATAAGTGACTATACCTATATATTATATAATCCCAAGGAGTTTCCAGGCCGTGCAATTTTTTCGGCAGCTCGAGAGTAATACTCTTGCCAAATACGAAACAGACGTAGGCGGAATATATTTGCCGAGGCTTTCAGGAGGAACGACGACGCAGCGGAGTTTCGCAATAATGTTATACCCTAGACAGGTGGATGTAATACTAGTTTGTAATACCATCCATCAGGCGGCACGCGGAACGCGAGAGATTTGCGGGAAGCTAGTTGCCAGCAGCGCAATGCCGAGGGTTAACCCGCGCGTCGCGCTATGCCATATCATCCAGGTTTCTATCCTCGACGACTCGTAGAGGATGAGACTCCGTCATTTTCACGACAGGACTGCGGCAGGTTACCCCGTCTATCGTTTCCGTCTCTTCTATCGTTTTCACAGCCCACTCTCGACATCTAGCAACCACCGGTTTATTTCCCACGCATTCCCCCGCGTCGTTATCCATGGTGTCTTTTTATCTTCCCTTGCTACCTGATCTCTGTTTGGTTCTTTTTCCGTGTTGCCGATAGATCCGGGTTGCATTGCACGCGATGCGCCCTCTGACATAGAAGACGAGTTCGTCGCGTAGTTTACCCTTTTTCTCATCCTGTCACCAGTACTGCTCACTTTTTATATTCCACTGTCATCCTCGGATTTCAATCGCCTGGCCTCGCCGCTTACTCCACCGTGGCTATGATTCTCCCTATTGGGTGAACTCTCCTGGTCCCGTAACACTTGAGTTCGTCGAAACGCGCTGCGGTGTATTCTCTTGTTAGCCTTTCGTGGTTCCGCTTGTGGTTCGCGTAATTAGAGAAACAGCTCATTCAATGTGTCATCTAATTAAGGATACTTCGGTGAATGAACACCTTGCTATAAGGTAAAAGTTTCTTCGGTAAAGATTCATTCTATCGTCGTGTGAATTGTATTCTACACATAGGGAAAGTTACGCTTGGTGGTTTCAGTTTTTCTCTTTCTGTTTTGATATGTCGTCCCGGCGTTCGCGCGATTTAAGCGCCGGTAGATCGTAACAGGGGAGCAAACCGCACACGGCTCGTTTCACGAACCGTTTCCTAGCTGTATTCGAAAGGCTCCGAGCAACCCTACCCCACCCGCGGAATCCTGCAAGATGACGGCACGAGAGGGTGTATAAGAGGGATAATATCGTGTCTAGTGGGATTTGTCGAGGTAAACACAGTACAGGCCTGCTGCAGAGGAACGTATTACTCTGGAATACCTTATACACACATTCGTCGTATCTCGTAGCTCACGTTGCTTCTTCCACTACAGTTTACGTATACCTATCGTAAGCCTTTGTATTTCCGCTTATTCTTTAAGTAAGCGATTTCTGATAGAACTTCGCTAAGGATTCATCGTTTAATTAATAACAAATTCAATATCACTATTTCTTTAATAATAATCAATATTAAACCTGGAACCTGCAACCCTATTTTAACGTTACTCAAAATAATGCATATTAATTTTATTTAAAAATAGTAAAAGCGCAAAGCTTTCTCATTATGTGTAATGTATATAGAATAATCTATTTTTATAATTCAGAGAAGCGATAGACTGGATTGTTACACCAGAGTGACGAGATAAAATTAAAATTTAATCAAAACTGCTGAAAATCTAATTGCAAGTTCCACTGGCGCAGGATTTTTATGACATTGATATAATATATCATGAATGTTTCTTTTTCAGGCATTTTTTAATTGCTTTAAATGAGGGCAGCAGTAGAATTTTTAGTTCGTATTATAGAAAACCTACATTATTCAGACTCCTGTTATATTTACTCCGAATATTGAGAGTGCCACTGACGCAACTAGGATTATATGCACACTTAATGGTAATCTTTCGCAGTTCAAGGAGCTCGTAGTTTTATCAGGGCGTCGCGGAATGAGAAACGCGATATGATGTCAAGCAGAAACAGCCGGTGCCGTGATGATGTGGGTCGCACGATCTTTTAATCTCGCGATATATGCTCTTTGATGTTGTCTCACTACTGTGCGTACTCATTCTCCACTCCCTCCGTCACACGACTCCCGGAAAAGTTTGAATTAAAGGGTAGGATTTTACTGTTCGTTACCAGCCCCTTGTAACTGTATCTCAAGGAAATAAGATCTTCATGTAAATAGGAAAAATATGTGCATAATTGAAAGATCTGATAATTTTACAAAGAACATAGAAATACTTATTAATATGTTTTTTTACAATAATTTATGATTTACTCACGTAGATTGATATGCAGGATATATGCAAATTAAGAAGATGTCGATTATTCTCAAGCTGAAAACACCTCAAAGTCGACCTTGGAATCCACCAGAAAACCTGTGCAAACGTAATAGCCATATCCGGGCCAAATAGATTTGGCTCGTAGCTGTGTTTCCCAGCCAGTGTCGTAAATTTCGCTCGATAATCTCAAAAGTTTTCGATAGAACGGGGCAAGCAGGAGACTCATTGCAAATCCTAGCATTCTCGCTTCCTCTCGTCTTCTACTCGTTCGAACAGATCGAAGAACATACACAATAAATGTGTGAACGTCGGAATTTCCCCGTTTTTCATTATTTCTTTTATTAAGGCTGCTAACAGCATTATTACGAGAAACTTAATATGTAATGCGATAGTTCAGCAAATAGTTTATAACGAGAGCAGAAATATAATTACAAAATGATCCGACACTGTTTGTCTAATCAAGCCACTTAGGGTAATAATCCAATAATGATTTAGGGGACGTAAAGCAATTTGATTCCGAAACAATTGCGAACAAATGTACGAGGGTGGAATTCGAAATCGGAAACGCGAGAAACTTTCGGTAAGAGTACTCGTATTGCCTCGACTGGACGAGGGGTTTGTAGCTGGAAACACGCGGAACGTCAGAAAGGCTCCTCGCTATGGAGAATCCCGCGAGATAGTGGGCTAGGAAAGTATCAGACCATTCTCCAGTGCCTGCCATTCCCAGAATGCATCCGCAAAGCTCGGCTTGCCCTTTTCACCCGGCACATTTACTGCAAGCTACTCGATACCCCTGTGGATGGTCCATCCATCTTTCGTGAAACGACGTACAGACATCCTTGTTGTCTGGCTCCTCTGCCTTTTGCTTTCTCGACTTTACTCTCAAATTTACCTTCCAACCGCGGTTTCAACCCCCCTCCACTGCGTTACACCTTTTCACCCTGCGATTAATGTTGCCAGTCGAGCACAATTACAGACTCATTTGGCGCGCTAACTTCTATTCAGTTCATACGCGAATGCCACTGAACTTCGATTCACGCGTCTACCGTTGTTTGGCTTGGATGTCACTTGGACCATTTACCTCAGCGTTGCACGAGTATTTCTGAGTAACTTGTGTCGATGTTGTTTCATACGTTGAGTGGCATTCAAACTTTACCGTAACAATTTGAAACATTTTTAGTAATTTTGAACTTCCTTAAATTCGAAGTTAAAGATCCAAATCTGGATAAAAAAGGTTTAGTCAGTGATAAAAGACAAGCTCGAAAATTCATGTTTAAAGAATCGATTTATTAATTTACAACCAATAGAGTCACTAATAAGAAAAAAGGAATTGTTATAATTCTTAAATAGGATTTCCTAAATTCCATGTGGCAGTCAATTACTCAGTTTTGGCTTAACAGTTGGACACTGGAAGGTCAACAAGCACGAAAAACGGCCTCGTTTTTCTTCGAACGTACGCGAGAGTCTCTACTGCAACAGTAACACACATTTACGTAATGTTTCGGTTGTTGAGCGTCGAGCTGCCCACTTTCTCCTTTCAGTGGAAAATTCGAGTGAAATTGCGAAGTTAGCGTTGCGCGCTTTGCTTGAAGATTCTTTTGGCGCAACGCGCGTTCAACACGCTCATAGTCCCAACGAAGTTAGATTAGACGAACGGCTAAAACTATAGGTGATGCGGGAAAGTTCGCGGATTCGGTGATGACTGCGATGCACGGCATCGCGAAACTTTGCTAATTAACACGCTGCCGTTAATTACTGTTACGGCCAGCGTGGAAACATATTATGCCTGGTGGCCGGTGAATGCGGCTACATGGATCATTTCGTGATAGTGTAAGCCACACTCGAGTTTGCGACACGTTAAGTGCAGATGCAATTTCATATGAAAGAGCGCGAAATTTTCCAGTACCAGGATACAATTACATTGCTTTAGCTACGGATGAATTTCAATTAAAGTACTGAATTAGCCAATTACATTCAATTTTTTTTTCATCTCGAGACTAAGTCATTACTAGAATTACCAAATACTACTTTTTGAATTTCTTATTCCTGAGACTCGTTATTTGAAAATATTAAGTTTCTTTGAAGTTAAAAACGAATGGTGCCAACGGTCTTTGCCTCCTTGGAAATACCGGTTCCCGTTCGATCACCGAAGTCAAGCAAGGTTGGGCGTGGTTAGTACTCGGATGGGTGACATCCGAGATGATGGTTTCACCCATCTTTGAGAAACACTACGTACTGTTGCGAACATAGTGGTTCGGATCCCACTTAAAACAGTAGGCCCTAGGGCATTATGACCTTAGCAGTCGGTCCCGAAACACAAACAAACAAACAACAACAACAAAAGGAATGGTACAAATGAACGATAAGAGAATAAAAATAAATGTACTTACCACGAATCGTAATTCTACAATTTATACTATTTATATTAATATTTGAATTAATGCAACATCGTTAAGAATACTATAATCATGTATGAAATCGTATAATTATGTTAACAACAAGGAAGAAATAAAATCTGACAATGTGCAGTTGTTAACGATCAACCTATAAAGAAAAGCACATCAGCCATTATCATTATTTCGTGGGCCGGTGTTGCTCGACGAATTCCGTGCATTCCGCGACTTCCACCGAAGGACGTTAATTCTCTCTACGACCTTTGCTTTCCCCTGCGAGTATAACTTATACGTGATTACACCGCCGCGCTTGAATTCGATGCAGTGGCAACATGAATTATTAATACAACGCCCGAGAAAAAGTGGCAGCATACATTGAGGAAATACTGTGGTATAGATCACTTTCAGGCCGAAAAACTGGCGGGCTCGAAATGTACTCGAGAACTTGCAGTTATTGGAGAAAAATATCGCGGACGCTTTCGATGACACTTGTTACGTTCATCTTCGATAGTTAAAAAAGTGTTGCGCGATTAATCAACATAATTTGGAAACGCTATTGCTTTTCTGTTATAAATAATATTATCAATCGGAATAGAAAGTTAATAAGTAAATTTCAAGATGAAATCCGTTTGCTGCAAAATGCTAAACAAACTCGATTTACAAATCTCAGTGCATTCTATTGAACGAAAGTTTTTATCCCAAGATACAAATTATCGGAATCTGCGAGTATATGCAGAATTGAAACGCGTTTTAGTTTTACGTTCTATTTCGGCCTGGCTGGCTAGCTGGCTGGCTCGATAGATAATTCGTTGCGCGATATAATTCGAGTTAACGGATCGTGATAGCGGAGAGCCCTTTGCTAGTACTGCAGCGTACCCAGTAAATCCAGCTCCGAAGGATATCGATGTTGCGAGATCGTAGCCATGGCCAAAAGATATTAATATGCAAAGTAACCAGGCTTTGAGTCCTCGTCCTAGCAGTTCAACGGTTCCACTACTACCGTTGAAATCGATGCCAGGAATCTTCCACAGTGTGTATTCACTGAAATTTTTCTTAACTTCCTATGCAAAAGAAGTCGACTTCTATATTATAAGCTTAGCTGATGAATCAAGCAGTATAACAGTAACTCTTAGAACTTAATATTTCCTCAACGTTTTAATGTCGAAAATTAGAGTGCTATTACGACAAATTTTCTTCAAAGCTAAATTTGCATTTCTGTTGCATGAAACATGTGTTAAAACCACACGCGTCTTTCCCAAGTGTATTACATCGCGTGTCGTGTACACTAGACTTTGGGGAAGTGTTAGTATCGCGGCATAATCGTGGCGGCAGCTGTGTAAAAAGAAATGAAGGGAAGTGCAAATGAAAACTACGGCGTCTTTGAAAAAGAAGTGGACAGAAAAGACTAATGCACGATCAAAAACAGGGGAAATGTTGTTTGTAATAGTTTACTGAAACCGCGTCTTTCGTCATTCGCTCTTTTCCTTTTTTCTCTTACTCGCTTTTCACCCTCGTGAAAACTTGCTTCGCCAAGTTTTGTTGCGGTTTCCTTGAAATTGCTTTATAATTCCTGATTTATATTTCCCTCTTTTGGTGAACGCGTCCCCCACCCTCTGCTGTGATTTTCATCCCCGTTCATCTGTAACGTTCATAAGTAAGCGATTCTGCTTACTTTTCTTATTTCTACTTTCTTCTTCTTCTTCTTCTTCTTCTTCTTCTTCTCTTTCCACTCAGTGGATCCAGTGGGCTAGCCAACGTGGCGCATACGCGAGTGACACCCTTCCTCATCCCTCTCAGCGAGTCGTATTTCTTCTAGCGTTTAACATTCGCTTAAATATCACTTACCGGAATCGTCGCTGGCGATGCGCAACGAGAGAACGAAGGAGTCGGAGGATAAATGAGAATGAAATAGAAAGGGATAGCTAGCTAGGGGTGAAAATGGAACGAACCGCTTTCTGTCCAGACTGTTCCAATTTCCGGGAAGAAGAGTTGTCGGACGAGATCATCGCTGGATGGCGGACAGTCCCGACGCCGCAGTAATTCAAACATGATAGGATTCTACGAGGAAAAGATGGAAGCATTAGCACCTCATCCCGAGCGGACGATCATTTGACGAAGCCGTAGAAGCAAATTGCCAGCCCGAAGGAACACGAAAATTGATAATTAATACCCGTCGAATTTTCTGCTCAATTACCCAACATCCCCAGACTCGCCACCAAATGCAGATCGGATCCTTGGAAAACCAACTTCGAGAGTTTATGCAAAGCTCATGGATACTCATGGAGGAAATTAGGGGTTGAAATTGAAACAGAATTACAATACGTGTGTGAAATCAAGTGGATTTAATTCGAAGGATTGGGGTAATGATTAGTGCTATCCAGGGGAGTAGAGCACGCGTCGTAAAGCACCGAGGGTGTCATCTTTGTAGAGTTGCTTTACCGGTTCCCAAAGTTAACGAAGTTAATCGCACCGATTAACTCCAACGTTCTATCAGATACAGAGAGCAACTGCTGCGAAGGGGGATTAAATGTCGGCGTGGGTCACGTTCGAACGGAATTGCTGCCATTGCTCGTAACAAACAGATCTCCTGGCCGGAGCCTGATGCCGGCGATACGTGCACTAGAGGGGGGTAGGCAGGCATTGGTATCAGCTTTCGATCACGATTAGAGAGGACGCGGCTGTTCTACTAATGCGAGTTTCCTCCCGCTGGCAATGCCAGTCTGCCCGGCAAATCTCGATGATATGATTACGCTAGTCGACGTGCACGCGTTCGACGCCCCCTTTCAACGCAGTCTCGTTTCTGCGAGCGTCGCGCGTCGTCTGTCTAGTCGACAACTACCCTTGAAACTGCCTTCGAATAGGGATTACGTAATTCAACCGCGACGAGGCATTATCCACACGAAATTCACTGTACCGCTTGTTCCCAGAGTCTAATCCATGCGTTTGATTCGCTTGCTCGAAAGCTAGCGCACCTGCTAATCGAAGCCAATCGAACCTATATGGCTGTGAAACAATTCGCGACGAATGTAATCACTCTCGAAATGCCAACGAACCGTTAATCGAGAGACGCCAGGTGTTACTGCGTTTGGTTTGAACAGGTAATTTACTTTCGAATGGCTTCGTTAGAGGTTTCAATGTTGAGATGTCAGACCGAGTCATACGACCAAGACATATAATTAAAGATAAGTGTAGACCGCGAGTGTGAGAAGTTGAGGTGAGGTTTTCAGGGAGAAGAAACGAGATACTAACGTCAGGCAGAAGTAAATAAACGGATACCGCGTAATGCATGTACGCAGCTTAGTCAGCTACTTCTGAAAGCAAGCGAAATGAATTGCCCTTGCGATAAACTGCTATCTCTAGAGCGATTCCTTTCCGAGGGGGTCGTGTGCGCTGATACTTCTCGTCGCCTCCTGCTTCTGCTTTTCCTTCTTTCCCGCGTTTCTCTAGATCTTTCGTTAAGCTTTGCCTTAAATTAAGCCATTATCTTCCGCGCGACCAGCACACGAGAATATTTGTCTTCAGTAGACGATAATTGTTCAGAGTCCACGGACCCAACTGACAACTCTAAAGTTCTTATTTTCCGCGCTTTTCGGCCCCCTTTTACATTTAGTTTCGCTCAAGATAAGACACTTGGAAATTAAATGTAATTAACGTATCTTGAGAGAAGACTTTGCACGCACAGTTCCGGAAGATGAAATGTACGTGGTACGTATAGTTGCATGTAACAAGGCTAGCTTGCTGTAATCGTCGCTCGTAAACCCGTGTGAACGAGTGATTGTTACGTAATGAAGGAATCTACATAGTTATAGATCGTAAATGCATGACAATACCTTTGGTAACGACTGGCCATTGTCTCATAGCGATCCAACGAGATTAAAGTCGCTCAGGAGGGACAATGCGACCACAGGACACACATTCGCCAATATATAGAGGATAAAAGGGTGGCAGGGTTTAAAAGTGCGCTGTGGTACATAGAACAGCGATCGGGACATAAAAGAGTGATAGATGGAGGCGTCCATGGGTTGCCATCATGCTGACATTATGCATATCGCATAAAAGAAGGCACTGATTGCAATAATGTCAACGGTAGCATGGTACCTAGACAAAAGACCCGTTCTGATTATAATACCAACGTCCACCGTAGCTGGGAAGAAAAGACCAGGCGTGAATGAGACCGGGGGAGAGAAAAAAATTTCACTGGGAAAGGCGCTGTTACGAATTTAGCGTCTTTCCGGAAGCCTCTGGCAAATATTGAACGGCACCAAAATGGAATATTGATATTTCGCTCTCATCCTACCGATGAGACGTGGTTCTGCATCAGTACGAAGTTGTGATAGAGATTCGTACTGCATAAACAGGGGTTTCCGTTGATAAATTTAAACTTCTTCCATTGGTTTATTTATCGATTTTCTATTTATGAATCTTACTGTTTTCCGACTGCAAGATTCAATTCTGACACTTTACCTCTTGTTTCCTGTCAGATTATGAGATTTGAGCTGGGTTGACATTGCCAATATTTTGTGCTTTCCGGTTGCATCAATTTTCATAAACTTCTGATTGTAATTGGACAAGTATGATTTGAAATTGGAAATACGATAGACGTCTTATTTTTGTCATTGAAACGTAGCTTTAACATTATTATACGTTCACAGTTGCACCATTTTGATACCTTGGATATCAAGCACTAAATTTGATCGAGATCTCATTGGCATCGTCATCGTGATCGTTATCCAGCATGACTAACACAAGTATAAATTCTTACAATTATTCAGTTTTAAATATTATTTCGCATAACTCTTCCAACAATTAGAACAGACATTACGAACATTTTTAAATTAAACACCTTTCTCCATTACATTTTTATAAAATACTCTCTCAATAATCTTTATATTCGGATCTCATTAATGTACCGTGTAAAAATATATAATTCCAGAGACTCTAAGTCTTTCACGATATTAACTTTACCTAAAGTAAGTGTACTTAATATTTCTCACCTATCTTTCTCAAATTAAAATTCCGTCTTATGCAGTGCGATCATTCCGCTTAAGCGTATGAAAGGCTACGCCCTGAAGGTACAGTGTGCAATTATCCTCGATTGGAATAAAGTACGCGTCAGTATCACTTCGCAGAGCCGCGCCGGCTGCGGTTCGCGATCGATTAAATTACGTAGCTCAATTAAACGAAGCAGCCGCGGGGCATTAGAATTTCCTCGGCGAAGGTACCCGTATACGCGAACGACCAGAAGGAATCGGCGAGAATCATTCGTTATTCGCAGCTGTTACGGTCCTACGCGAAAGGATTATTGCACCGCCCTTTCCTCGCGATGCTGCTACCGTCCATCTATTCTGAGAGACTCTTTTTGTTGCCGCGGTATCGGCACTTCCTACCATTGTGGTTTAAACTCTGAGAATCCGAGCAGTTGGGTATATATATATATATATATATATATATATATATAGTATATAGATATATATATTGCGTTCCTTTGATCGAGAAGCACAAGCTAGCTTCTGCTGGACTATGTACTCGGCAAGCACGATTTCCATGGGCTGTTAATTGCTAGCATATTCGAAGGCAGTTCCAGCCACCACTGCCGATGAGATTATAATATCCCAAGAATCTCTTTGACCAGTACATTTCTTGAACAAAGAACTCAACTGCTCACGCGACCCTTCCACCATTAACATGGTTAAAACATTAAGTGATTTAATATTGATGCATTAAGGAGTTATTCATTTTAAGACATTAAAAAATGTTTCATTTTTTTTTTTTCCTTGAGGAAGTGTAATATGTACTGTATTGAATTGGACTGCAATTAGATTCATTGGAAAGAGCGACGTATCGGAGGAGTCGAAGTTCGGATATCCGACCGCTGGTACCCATTCGAATCGATATATACTATATACATATATACTCTACTAGATAAAGTAGCAGGTGATGTTGGAAGATAATTAAGATTGGTGGCAGGTTGTCAAAATGTCCTGAGTCTTGTTAGACTTTCGACTTTTATCGGCGTTAGTGTCGAAGCAACTTGTAAAAGGGGCTTATGAGGTCTGGAAACTATATTCGATCGATACATGCATTTGCTGTTAGCAAATCCTTTGTACCACCAGTGTAATGGATTTTGATTTACAATGAGATTAATATTTAGGATGCCACAAATCCTATATACGGTATAACGTAACTTGCGATAATTCCTGTTTAGACTGATCACTACTACTATGTTCTTAGCGCGTAATACATACATTCTGATGGCAACTATGATTCAAACATTTCCCTCTCTAAGCTTTGTACTTTAAAGCCATTCTAAGTTATTATTTCGTGATATATCTCTTGTGATTTTTTTCCAACTAATTTAAAAATTAGTATGCATTTGCAAATCAGGACAAGATAATCAACTCCATGGAAATCGAATACAATGCAATCGATATACATAATGCATAGGGATAATATAGTTAGTAATGGTAAATGGATAGCACGCAATAATTATATCATGAAATGGGAATATTATTTAATTAAGTCAGTAGTACGGCTTAACGAACGAATCGCATTTGCACTGATTTAGTATCGAAACTTTTATGTGAGCGTAATCGGAGAGGATTCGGAGGACCCCCCCCCCCCCTGCTTGGGTGGGCAGAAACTCTACGGAACCGGAGCCAGAACGCTCTTACGATATTCCGTCACCTTCTTTTTCTTCGTTTGCTCATTCGCGAACCGGGCGACGACATATTTATGGATTCTCTTGACAATAGAGGAAGTGGAGAGCGTTGGAGAATAGTTGGCAGATCTAGAAACGAACGGCCGTCGCGAATGCAATGCTTTCTTTTACTCGAAACCACCCTCAAACCTCTCCTTGTACGGCTATACTACGTGAGATATAGAATCGTGCATTGCGCCGGCTTGCGTTATTTCCGAGGCCAGAAAATTAGCAAGCCAAATTCGCGATACGACTTCGCTAAGGGGGTCGAATTTATGGGTGAGCTAACGGGCTGGCTCGAACCGATCGTTATAAGTTATAATACTTCAGTTATACCCGATTAGAAGCACAGGTCATATATTTCGAAATACTATTATTATTTTAGAGGAAGTATCGCAAAGATTTATCCGTTCAAGTTTCCATAAATACGTACAATCGTTTTTCTTATAACACGTATTACTATACAAAATTTAATTATCCGAAACTAAATACAAATTTTAAAGTCTATATTCTTAATGGATTTCTACAATTTTACATTTTATAAGATTTCAATTTATACATCACGAAATCGATCGTTCTACTTTTGCTCAAACTTTTATTGAAAGAATTGCAATTATATTGTTACAAGGGTTCAATTTAGTTATGCAAAGGTCTGAGGGAACATGAGCTTTGTAGAGAGAGAGCAGTTCGCTTATCGTATATTTATTCGAAACGATAACGCACTTAGAATTAGTGTCGCTCTTTTGATAGGGGTTTCATTCGAAGGAACTGAGCAAGCTTCTAGCGGCTTGCGTGTTACACAAGCACGACATACCCTAGTCGTTAAACATTCACGGAAGTCATATGCTATAAACTAACGCACGCGAACCTTTTTCTCGGTCATGGCACCCTAAAGAATCCTGCGATCTCGGGTACTCCTGGAGATGTTGTGCGAGTGATGTGGCTTTGCCTAAGCGATTCGCCTGGCGACGATGCGGCAAGTCCACTCAACTTTCTACATACTTGAAGACAAAACTCCTATATCATTGAGAAAAGTACTTTGGAAGTTCTACCATGATAAACGCAAAGTTTTCGCTTCTTCTGATTACACTTATCAAAGTTCTACTTGGAAGAGTTCTACTTCAAACTGAGAGATCCCACATTAGAATTTAATTTCTTGCTGTTAGAACATCGAGAAATTGCATTGTACAAATTTGATCAATTTCCTGCGACAAATTATTATCTACACGTTTTTCTTTTATTGATTCTGAATTAATTGAACACTTCGTTATAAGGTATAAATCGTATAGATGTATCGTATAATGTGTTGGCTTCGGCAATTGATACGCAGCTTGTAAATTAATCTCGATCATTCAGACTATTATTTACGTTAAAGAGCACTATTGATCTTGGAATTACCCTGGTTTATAGCATGCACGCACCAGCAGTGCATGATATTCTGTTACGATATTGGATTCTATCCAAGATATCGCCATTGATAGCTCGTATAGTGGTCGTGCGAAGTATTCGAAGAGTAGTGGGAACTTCGATAAAGCATAAAATGCGTAACACAAATGAATATTTTAGTATCGTATATTAACAATATTTTCATTGAAGTAGTACTTGTTTGAATAAATTGTTTAATCTCCTCATCTTCAAAAACCCTCTCCCTTTCCGTTAAATTGGATCGAACTTCTAACTCTGAACGATAACGATTAAACGTTAAGATAAGAAATGGTCTAGTAACCCACTTTAGCACGGTTCGTATATATAATTCAGAATATCCGCAGTTTACCATAGAAACTATCCCTATTGCGTGATAAACTTATGGTCTCCTAAAGGGATTTAACGAGCACCTCGCACGTGATATCTTTATTTAATCATAGAACTTTGACGTGACTTGGAGTAAATTTCTTAGAAATCGTCCACCTTCGAGATACGAGATAGCTATACGCTGTCGAGTTATCTCTTATATCGAAGCTATTGGTTTCAACGAAGCCTTCGAATGACATTCTACATATCACGACGAATGAAACTGTCGTCGATAACAGCATCTTCGAGTGAAAACAATCCAGACCTGAAAATGGAACAGACGAATATCCACGTTGAGAATACAGGTATATATTCTATATATCCAGGACACAGAGGAAGTTTGCAAGTGATTTGTTGAGTCATCGTATATCAGCGATAGATCGCGAGGCAACAACAAAGCTATCATAACAGCTAGGATGCGGTTAGCCAACTGTTATTGCGCGACGATGTGGCCAAGGAAAAGGAAAAGGAAATGAGAGCGGCGAGAGTGGGTTAGGGATAAGGAGGTCGAGGGCGAAATCCACTATCAGAGTGGATGCTTCCCAAGCGACTCGTACGTTTTCTTTGCCACCGTCCTAAAGCGCGAACCCACCAAATGGAAGAGAAAAAGTGTCGGTTGAGCAGCTGCTTATGGTTTCATAACCACCTCATAGATTCAAAGGACTTCTCGACGTCAGATTCTTCCTTCAAGCTCCTACTCTTAATGGCAGGGCCAATGACCTTTTAAGCACTTTATATTGCATGAGCTCTGCAATGGAGAATTATTGCGGACCATCGAGAAAAACCTCTTCATCCGATATTTAAGCGAACGATCTAAATTACTGATCGCCACGAATAGAAGCTCACATAAATCGAGACTCTGAAAACCCACGGGCACTTTTCGAAAAGGGAACAAAGGGTCAAGAACGAAGTTAGGGAAAACATTCGTTGGAAGTCTATAGTCAGTTTCGTGATAAAGATAAATTTACCTGAGCCGTCTAGCGCACATTTTCAGGCTCGATTTCCTGATTTAAGTGCGCTACGGAACAAACGCGTTCCTTCGGCAAAGATTAACGATACCAAATGCTAAGAAAATCCGGAACCGTACCGTCCAGTTGTGAAGTTATGCTTGCGACACGCTATGTCATTTGCAATCCTTTGATTTGAGGCAGTTGCACGGCAGAACCGAATTAGGATAATAATCGAGCACTTGTTCCTTCGAAAGGCGAAGTTTCTCTCACCACAAGCCACGAAACTACAAGATCGCGTGAGTTTTCGATTCCGAAAGGTTTCCCTGTGAATGGCTTGGTACTCGATATATATACCCTGAGCTTCTCGTGGGATCAAGTCTGCATTTCAAGCTACCGTCTCTGGCAACGTTCTCGTGCCGGAAGAGAACAGTGGCGAGAGGATAGTGCGGCGATCAGCGTAAATGCAGGCTTTGTTACGAGAATGTTGGGTGGGCCTTAAGTGATGCCTGATGGGGTTGTTAGATGCTACGTTCTGATGGAGCTAGCGCGTTTTTCTCTGAATGCACCACTAAGCACAAGCGTGAGCTCCTACCATTCGCTTCTAGTTGCCAAATATTACCATCGCAATTTTATCATTAATATCATCCACCAATTACCGGTGTCAGACCGTAATTCAATGTTATTATCCTAAAAGTATTACACCGCATTGCGACCAGGTCGAGGCAACTGCTTGCCGTGTCATGCTAGTCAGTTCAGCGATGGGGTTATCGATTCAACGCGATCTTGCCTTTTTCGTCTGTCCCGTCTCTCTTATCTGCAGCAGTAACTCGTTTGTCTTTGTCACGACGAGACATACACTCGTTTCTGCCTGGGAAATCTCCAGCAAGCTACCATTATCTTTACACGCATACGTTTTCAAGAAGAAAGATCGTCGGTGATAACACGCGCCGTTCGCGCTTCTCTACAATCTCTTAAGTATTTCGACGAGGAGGTTTGGTGGCTCGAACGAAATGCCTAATCTCAAGGGAAGTTTCATGGCCATAGTTAGCCGAACCGGAAGGAACGTTTGACAGATTGCTCCAGCTGCATTTTGCCGTCCTGTAGATAGTTTGCGAGATAGTTGGACCCGAATTAATTACAGCTACCTACAACGCGCAGTGTACGCTTCCTCCTTTGACTTCTTCCTTCAAGTCGTGATTTCCTGACGCGCATGCCGCGAGAGAGATTTCAGTTCCAGGGACAATGTCATGCCAGACTCGATGAATCGCAGGTCGAGAGGAACGGATGCGCCAGCATGCTCACCACTCGAACTACGCTAAGCTAATTGTCGCTTGCTTCGAGATAATTCTAGTTTGAGAATTATATCTCGGTGTATTAATCTTTGGCAGATGGTTTTCGGCTACTGCTAATGTATTCCTGTTGGCACTGAGTTCCTACGGAATTAACAGTCACTCCGTTCGAAATGCTTCTATCTCGTTAGCCGTTAAGTTGGACTCTCGAATAATTAATATAGTTTAAGTGGCACGGTTTTATTCGAATTTACTGAATATTGCGAATGATCCATGCTGATCCATTGATCCGTAATGAACTGTTTTGGTCGAAAGAGGAAACGTGGTGGCGCGTGAGTTCTTTTTTGGTAACCTCTAGTGTAATCTAGAATTCGGTAGGAAAATTTACCACTCGGTTTCACAGGTTTTTTAAGGTCAAACTGTGGCCGAGTTGCAACGGAATTATCGTGGAGTTACAGCTACAGCGGTGCCGGGAGCAACGTTTTTTGTCGGCTTTCGAGTTAAATGGGTTAAAGCACTGATGCCTGTAATACGAACTCGTTCTATATAGGGTTGGAATTAAAATTAAGACGTAAATAAGATAACGCTCATTTAAATTCTAATTTCAGTCATTTGCGCGCTAATTTGCAATTTCAAGACGAATGATTTAAACACAACTCTTTCGGGAAAATTGAAACTTTTTTTTACTGGCAACGAAATTGAAAACTATAGCAAATATTTATAGTGCATTTACCAAGATTCGTTTTCTAGAACCTCGCCTCAAGCATCTTCGTTTCGTTATTATCTTGGAATTTAGCTCAAAATAAACCAGCCATAGAAAAACAGTAATTTTTGGTTTCCGTGGTGGAGTCTCGTTAACGAAGCTGCCTCGAGCACTAGATTTTATAATAGTCGGTACTACGTAATATATCTCGCGTAAATATCGTTGATGATGATGTTAATACAGATTAATGTAACCCTCAAGTTTGGCTCGTGCTATTATTCTCATACAGACTATGCTGTAACCAAGCGAACGGCACACACCGATCCATATAATATATGTTCTTAGGATAACAAGTCACTCATAAAATGAGTGTTTACCGAGGAAAGATTTCATCTCTCCAATTAGCAAGGAACGAAAGTAAGAAGGTAATCATACGTGTCAAGCTGTGCCAGAGGAAGTAAATCACTTCGCGAAGATCGGGTAATTAAAAAATCTTCTGCCACAGGATTTTCGCAAGCTAATTATAAAAGTAATGGGGTGCTACTTTATAAAGTCTCGTGAAAGAAGAGAAAGTGGACCTACCGCCTTTTTCCTCCTTTCAACCCTTGCGTATTCGCTTGCTTTTTCTGAACCGTAGCGAGCCTGAGGGAACGGGCACCCGTGTACTGTGAAAACTTTCGTTTCTTCTCTCAACCACATCGTGAGTCTGCGTTAAAAAAAGAAATTCGCGGTAGATTCCTATATTCAAGTTTATTCACACACACTGAAGAAACCATTCAACCTAATATCTTTGATAGGTATCAGTGAAAAAACGTGCTTTCTTATAGATAGATCATAATTAGTGTACATATTCTTTGATTCATTGTTCTGGAAATAACAAGAATAATAGCTACCTGAGGTTTTCTTCGTTTTTTTTCAATGCTATTTGGTTGTGTATCAATCTACCAATTAATTCGCAGAAATTAAAATTAATATCTAGCTTCAACTATGACTAATACAAACCATGTATTATAATCACAGAAATGTGATTAAAATTAATAAGTGGAGAGACACCGTGACCACACTTTCACTTATGTATTATTCTCAACCACTTGCTCTCATTTAGTTACTTGATGTAGTATACTGATTTTTAATTACAACTTCAGTAATACTTACAATCGAAAAATTGAAAAAGTAAAATATTATATCAGATATGATAGTCACGGATGGTAGAAAGCTTATCGCTACTTGTTAGTTAACCGAGATATTAATTACAACATACACTATTATTCGCTTTAACTGACATTAAAATACATTTATGGAACTGAGATAACTTATCGTTGGTAGCACGCATATTAAGGAAACTAAAAGTCATGAAAAAAACACATACATATATTACTTAATACGATATTATCCTTCAAGCTATTTTCTTTAACGTGACATGATTTCTGAGATCCGTCAGATCTCTGATATCTTTGATACGCTTGTACTGTTGTCCTCGAGAAAGATTACTGCTTCCTCGTTAGAAGGAATTACAGATAGGAATTACAGATCTGAAGGAATTAGTTTGGATAACTCCGTAAGTGACTTCTAATTAGGGCTCAAGTGATCTTCTGATATTGATACAGCAACCAGCGCCAGGGGCAGAAACAGCAACTAGCAAATCAGCCTAGGCCAATTAGTATTTTGGTACTCATTATTTGAAATACGGCATTACATCCGTCACCACAGAGATTGCGACTCAAAGGACTTACGGATATATACGGTTCACCTGTGAAACTTTTACCCCTTCCCACGTAAAACGTTTATTTCGTCACATAGGTTTCACCAGTTAAATTTGAAATTTCTAATTTCCAACTAACTCGACAGTAAAGTTCGATCGGTTTGAAGCGATCCATTTTGCGGATGCGATGGAGAATCAAATGAACCGTCGAATGTTTGAGTAGCAGTTGCAGGCTGGACACTGCTCTCGGGTTACTGCGCCCCATGGTTAACTGAATACATTGGAGAAGTTCAAGCTTGTTGATCTGATTCCTGGAATTATTGATAGAGTCGGGATGATTGGATTCTCTTAATTAATTCATTCGCTTTCGTATTTTATTGAATTTGAATACTTTAAGAAATATGGCATGCGGGATATAAAATTAAGGGTGGATGGTTTAATTTCTATGATCGTATAAGAATTTCAAGAATGTGTGATTGTTAGACATTACATTGATCCTTGCAAGTGATTTCAATTTTTTAAAATAAAGAATCGATATTATATTCATCATTTATTGAAGAAAATGCCTCGTTCCTTTAATTTGAAAAGAATATATGCAATTTTAGGATAATATTTGAGGAGAGAATCGTAGGAAAGATTATTCCATACGAATCATTAATTCAAGAATTGACTTTAAAGTTTTCAACTTATTCAGAAATTTTGAATGCGTTTCGAACTTTCAATGGAAAGATATATCACCAGTGGTGGATCGTAGAAATTCGTGTTCCCTGGCACCACATCCACTATCAAAAGTGTTTGAGGACCCAGCAGAGTGGCGCCAAGATAGTGCACTTGACCCTCTTGTCGAGGGTATTCTTCGAGTGTATGAGTCAGCCGGCGAAGAGGAAGATTCCACTTGGCATCCCAAGGAATACTATGACTCCATTTACCCTCCGCTATAATCACTCCCCATCATCCAACCACCAAGATATTGTTCTCGCAAAGTTCTAGATTCTAGAGGGACGAATCTCGAGCCTGTCAGCTACCATCTTCCACGATAGGTTTTTGTCTCTTTGAAACAATTCATTCTGGCAACGAGACTCGCGTGTAACTTGTTACTATTCTCAATGATGAGATAGATACCACACGTAACGATAGAGCTACGTAACTTATCAGCCCGCAAATTTACTGCTTAACCTTTTATTATGAATCCACTTCCAACTGGAAATGGAATCTGAATACCATTGGTGGCTTTCTTCTTGAATAAAACATAAGTTTCGCGCGGAGTCGCTGTAGTACGGCCAGTCGGTAGAGAGTTGCGCTAAAAAGCGGAATAATGTTGGCACACAGAGTGGGAATATCGAGCGGCTCTGGTACACTTGATCGACTGTTCTTCTCTTTCTATCTTGATGGACTCGATGTAAATGAATATTCTATTTGGCATAGACTCGCTTCTTCCTGGAGACATCGCTTAAATGGTAATAGTCGATTTTGCGAAAACTTTTATGTGAAAGCAATTCGGGATGAAGATTTCTAGAAGTTGATTGTGACGGGTTTGCATAATGCTTTATCCATGTTCGTTATGTAATATAAATGAGTCGTAACTTTCGCCTGAAGTTGAAAAGCATCTTGTGCGAATTATCAAACCTTTGCATCAAGACAGTACTCTTAATGCACAAATTTGAAGAATATGTATTAAGCAGGAGCCACTTAAAAAAAGTTTCTCAATGGAAAATCTTAATGTTCGGAAGTAATCAGTAAAATCATTTCCACTTTTCAGATTTTCATTCCAACATTTCCTAACAATCTGTTCTCTTAGAAATGTAAATTCCCTGTTAAGGAACACAAATCAAATCTTTATCTTTCGATAACTGGCTCATATAGAGAGCTTTCATCTAATTCGATGCATATCGGTAAAACAGAAGCATGTCCTACGCAACCGGTGTTCGAATCAAACTACCGGGATTCCCTTCACGTTCGCATTTACCACGGAGAGAGAAAATACAAGTGGAAAACGGGCGTAAAGCGTGGCGAAAGAGAAACCAGAATGGGCGTGAAGATGTAGATAAACACCTACGGAATCGACGTAAGAAGGAAATTGAGAGATATCGATGTTACGCGCGACGCAAAGAGTTGGAAGCGTTCAGGATTCAGGCCGCGTGCCTGAAGCATTCTACTGTCCGCGAGACGGACTGACATATCGGACACCTGAGTCGCTCTCAATTTAAGGGATTTACGAGCTCGTCCCGTAGGAGCCCGCAAGCGTCTGTATAAATTGCCACGGTTTTATATAACCGCTATCAAACTGAGAGCTGCGAGCATAATATACCACAGTTACAATAAACCGATGCGCTTGACAAAACGCTTCGAGCAGTCTGTGCCACGGTACATTGCTCCAGAATGTAGAACTTGTAAAGTATTTTGAAGACTAGTGAGAACGTTGCAACAAAGATTAAAGTCACGCGTTAATGAGTTCCTAACAATAAATATTACCATGAATAATTTTAAAAGAAATATTATATAGATTTGAAGGTAGAACATGGAAAGAAATTTTTTTATAATTTCTCTAATAGCTACAAAAGTGTTTTAAAACAATTGAATGGAATGGATATTAATAAATTTCCTTTTCATTATTTAATAAAGTTCAATTTCTTAAATTATTCGATTATAATAATGATATCCTAGTATCGTATATCGGTTTTAACGAGAATGCGTCACTCAGTTACGTTCTCGAATTTCATGTAATAACGACGTCCGTCAGGCTTACGTTTGATATTGGCCGGACCGTCAAAGCCTCAGCGGTATTGTTCCCCTAAAGAGAGCCGTTTCCATAGCGGACCAACCGAGCGCAGTGAGCATCGCATTTTTTTCGACGGAAAGCTGCGGCTCTTAGCATGCCTAGGCCGTTATTCAGCGCACGGAGAGTATTGCCTGCTTGAATTACAATTTCTCTTCCCTCGTTCGACAATGGGCTATGCCCAACGCGATAAAAGAGCCTCTGTGACTGCACTTGGGTACGTGCAGAGGTTCGCAGCTCTCTTCTTGCAAAGTGCGTTAAAGTCCGCAGACGAGACTAAATCGGAACTGAGCTTTCGGTTCATAGTCAATCTGATTGCCTTCGTGGAATGGCACTTTGGATCAATTTAAATTCTTCCGCGGCAGCTCATTGAGCTTCCTCGACCTTCGGATAGTGAAACTTAGTGCTCGATATCTTCGAGTTTCGTTCATATCTTCGTGGAAATCTTTCGAGTAAGTAACACGCGTGTTATCCGGAACTGATTTTTCTTGAATATAATAAAATCTGTCCGCGCAAAGTGTAAAATTACAAGATTGATAATAATTAATGCAACTCGTAAACATTCTGATGCATTACTGATGTATTTACAACCTAACAGATCTCGATTACTTTCAGCTTCCATTAGTAAGCGCTCTTAACACATTATGTATACATATATATATATAAATATGTATATATGCTAGTGTAACGTATCAATTTGCAAACTTTATCCGCGACGATAATAATGTGTTTGGCAAGTCTTCAGTAGAAGGTTCAGAGAGCTTTTAATTATTAATTCGAATAATTGGCTCGCCGATGCGGAAATTTTCGCGAGCACTTCTCTCGTCGAGAGAAGCGGATGGTTGGTATTCATGTACGTCCGGTAACAGATTGATTGCTGATCCCGAAATTGTCTCGAAAGTTGCTTTACATGTTTCAGCAACGTACTCTGGAGAAGTTATAGTAACTCGACTATGTTTACGTGACTTGACGTGACGAATATATATAGGTAGCGTTTGGCGTTAACTAACTAACTAACCAGGATATCATCAGTCCAGTGGCCTTCTCCGGAGATATCCATGCCTGCCAATTAGTCGAGTTAGAATTGCAGATTCGTCGGAAGTTAAGTCGTCTAGCTTGGATAGTTCGGTCTTGCCTCGTATTTATCCCCCTTCTCACATCGATACGCGTCCCAAGTGCACATTCGCAACTCTATTGAATTTGGATCCACGACGGTGGAAATCTAAGAGCATCCGCTACCAAATTATATGTAGTATCCAATTATTATGGAAGACTCAATCCGATCAATGAAATTTCATGCATAAATCTGGATATCATCCGAATTTCCTTTCTTATCAGATAAACATTTTTCAAGTTTTGCTTCGTGCAATATAAGTTTTATTGATGTATGATCGATATGTGAAAGTACTACTACGGGTATATCGTTTCGCGTGAACAGAATTCGCCGGGGAAACTTAGTCCGTTTCAAGTTGTATGAGTTTCCGAGCAGTTCGAAGATCCGGTACGTTCATGCACAAATCATGTTAGAATCCGAAACTAGGTAGGATTCACATTCTAGATACTGATGTGTTGTTGGATTAATGCATGTGCCTGTTGTACTGGGAGAAATTTGTTAAAGTCACACAAAATTGGTTTAACCACTCAACGGGAATAAAACTAGTGGCACAGTGCACTAGAATTCTGTGAGAAGTTTGAGAAAACAGCTTTTATAATTGGTATTACGTATTCTTTGGGGATTGCTCGATCAGGCTGCGTTAATGAAGAAAAATCGAACTTCCACGTCCGTTGGTACACCTGAGGATATAGAATTACACGGAGCACTGTCGAGGAAAATTTATTAGCAGAAACAAAGGTGGTGGAAAAGATCGTAGATTACTCCCCAAACGGATGCGCCCACAGGGAGAACGCGTTCCATCTTACTTAAGCGTGAAAAGTGTTCGGTGCGAATTTTTCACGAAACGAGGAAGAATAAGGAAAACGAGCCTTGACGTAACGCGTTCTCAGAGTAATTCAGTTTCGCCGTTGAATAACTCGCTCGATTGACTACGAGGACGGGAGTAAAATCTACCTTTTACTTTTGCGAAAGCGAAAACTGTCGGAGAAGAATATACACCATTCCATAAGCCTCCGTCAGGAAAGATAAAGAACGGTAGGAAAAAGTTTCCCACCAAAAATGTCGAACGAGAGAAAAGTTGGGATGGTGGTGGTCTTATCCATGGTGACGTTAGAAAACATCTCGACTGGACACGAGGACAAAGAAAGGTATAAAGGTGCAAGAAAAAAAAAAAAAAAGGGTAGCAAGAAGAGTATTTCGAATCGTCGTAGGGATCTTCGTAGCGATTTGCTCGTTGGCTTTGATTTATAAGTCTGACTCGAAATCCTTTCGAGTTGGGCCAAAAGCGTTCGTTTGGCCAGTTTGCTTCTACGGTGAAACGAGTACAGTCGATGGGACGCACCCTTCGAAAAAGCAGGAAAGAAAAGAGGAAGTTGGAGTTGGGAAGCGATCCTGTGGCTTCACTTACCGATGATGCATTGCTCCGAAGTCGACTCCAGGCACAGAAGGATGGGATCGCGGTAATGGATTCGGAATGGCTGAAAATAGTCGATCCCTGTCACCGAACCGGCCACGATTCTCTCCCCTCGAACACTCGTCCCTGACGCCCCTTTCCCTTCTTCCCTTACCCCATTCAGCCGGAACTTTGGGACACGCGATTCAGTTCCACCGGAGGGACACTACCGGGAAGTTCGCGAGACCCAGTTTCATCTTGAGTGACTTTCTGTTCCGAACAGAGTAGCTGCACTTGACTGATACTAGAGGAATTGCTTTTGCGGTCATAGGCTTTGGCCCGAACCTTTCAATTTTCCATAGTCTTCATGATGAAGAGAGACAATTGTTTTTTTTCGATCTTATCGCTTCGGTACTTCGATATGGAAGTATAGAAATATCCGGAAGAGCCATGAGTCATGGAAACTACCACCTCCACTTCGAGTGTATTGTACTCTGGTGCAAATTTCTCGCAGCTATTTCGATTTGATGGGACACAAGCGAAATACAGTGCTTTTTTGTAAAAGGCTGTGCCAAAAACACAGAAAACTCGCGTTTGCATTCAATTGGCGGGGGAGCGTTTGCTCGCGACTCACTGGCCAGAAAGGTTGCGAGTGCTGGTCTGGTTTACATACAGTAATTGCTCTCGTCGTAACGCGTTGGTCACAGGCTTCGAAATGTGGAGTGTGTAAGGAGGGAGTCAGCCGTGGTGGTATCCCGTTTACATAAAATCCCTGGTGGTACTGCTCGATGGACACGGTCAAGGGAGGCTCGGCGTTGTTTCGGTGCTCAAGCGGGAGTGCACTCGTCGGAAAGTCCTCTTCCGATTTTTTTTTTTTTTTTTTTTTTGTTCTTGTGAACCGGCGACCCGTCGACCCGACTAACGCGGAACGCAGCGGGACATAAAAATGTCGATAACGTTAACGAACGGAATTGGCGATTTTTATTTCCAAGTTGGCGCTCGTCCAGCCGTGCGCTATTTCACGCGCCTTCCAGCAGCTCGTCCGACAGCATTGTTAGCCGAGACGCAGATTGGATATTGGATTTCGCATACGAACCGAGTAGGCTTTTTTCCCTAGTGCTCAGTTTCCTGCGATTGCCTATGAAGAACCGCTCGAACTGATTCACATGCAATCAATTAGCATTTCCGAATAAAGCTGTAATAAACGCATTTCGGTTTATGCTCATTTCACTCGTTAACGCATAACTGATCCTATTGAAAGCATTGGAGTCCCTTTCGTCATTTTTCTGCAAGTCAGAGTCACCCAGTTTGACTAACGATAGCGATAATTAAGAAATTTATGATAATTTTCTTAATGAGTATTGTTACGTCCGGGAACACAAACAACAGTTTACGAAATTTAAAAACTCTTTATTCATAGAACAGCGCGTCGGTTAAACACGTCTTCATTCTTCGAAGATCCGGAAGATTCTCTTTGTTCCGTTGTCCATCAACAAACGTTCACAAATCGCCGTCACTATTTAACTCGATCACTAAAGAGATTCCTTCAGGGAGACTCATTCAGTTCGATAGAAAGCACGCGACGCCAGGACCGTAATAACACAAAAGTATTTAGATACTTTAGATTATTACAATTGCTCTCCCAACGTGTCTTCGTTCAAAACTGTTCAAAGCACTATCCAAGATTTGATCTCCCATAAAACTATCAAATCAGTTGACAAATTGAAACGCAGGAGTCGACATGAATTCGCGGAACAAATGTCCTCTACCTTCTGACAGCCATAGCCAGTATGGCATTAAGACCGTAGATGCACCGCGCCGGTTTCATCAAGCCGGGTACGCCAGTCCGGATAGTATGATAGCGTTTCAGTGTATCCGTCAATCTCCGAGAGCAATGCTGGTAATTCGTATGTGGCAGGAATGTCGATGGCGAGAGCGACGCCACCAACGATTCTTTCTTTGTGATGAGCGCGTTGGAATGCACTCAGCCGATGGTGTGGATGCTAGCTGTAGACTGCTACCAGGATATATATTCACCGGTGGAATTTCGCCGGTGGACGATAACTCGCGCGTGCGATATGGGAATTCGGAAGGGTCCTCGAGTGAACAACTCCCTAGGCTCGCACGCAGGCAGACGGTCATGGATGCTCGAGACTCAAGCGTATTTGGAAGTAACCGTTGTGGCTATGTATCGATTCCTGGGAAATCGTAGGTGGGAATCGTGAACGCGTCGTCGCGGCTTCGCCTTTGATCAATCGATGGCCGATCGAGTGAGTCCCCACGTCGCGTGACACCGACGCACGAAATGCCTTTGACGCACTAACGGGTGCAAACGCGCGTGACAAGTAATGCAATTAATTACACAGAGCCACGTTCACCGTATTCCAATAGCAGCAGCGATACACCGTGCCGATCACAAGCCGATTCGTAACAATAGAGCTGCAATCTCTGCTTTTGGGTGGAAGGGTTTTCAAGTCAAAGTCTGACAATGAGAATAAACGCAATGTCTGCTGCCATTGAACTCTTACAGGGGCGAACACGACTATGAGAATCTCCGAGGGGAAGGTGAGATTCGCTCGGTTGCCCTGAATATACTGACAATGAGAAGTGGAACGGTGAGAAGTGCTGCAAACTTATAGGGTAGTTAGTAAGTCGGATTGTGTTTGCTGGTGGAACGGTACTTTAGATCCACCTGGTATGCACGAGGAACAAGAGGGTATCAAAGTGATTAGGGGGATAATGAACAGATCATTTGTAATCAGCTTCATCCGATGTGATTTTCGCTTTTAGAGATACTAACGATTGTCTCTTCGAGGGATAATAATAATTATACGTGTTATCGACTCAATTTCAAAGGTCTCAATTCATAAATCTATTCACCAAGGGAATTGACGAGATTTATATTTTGATACGAGTCTTGGTAACTCGTTTAGATTTTCTGTTGCACCTCTTTACGTACGATCTGTTTCAAAACATTTGTTCGGAGCATGGCGTGTTAGCGGGAAACGTGGCGGATCACACTCTGCTGCAGCGTTTCGATAACATTGCGCGTGAACAGCTGAATTTATTCGACAATGGGCATATTGCGACCACGTCTTTCTATTGTTTCGAAAAAGTTGGACGAGTTTCGAGTCGGCTGATTATAAATCGGCGTAGGGAATTACGAAGAAAAATATCGGTGAAGAAACTTAGCCGCATTGTGAAAGAGTTTGAATCACACAGTGGCAAACTACTTTGAAAAAGAACTGCCTAAATTTAACGAGCATGTAAATCTTTGCGAACAGTAGCTCATGGGGCTGAGCTACTGCGAGTTTTATGACGCCATTTATGACTACCTTCCCAACGACATGGTCTTATTTTAAGAAGCTTTACAATATTGCCCGAATGCGGCTAGATTTCATCTACTAATTTATGAGACTCCGAAGAAACATAGTATATTCAATGATATATTAAATATTTCAAAGAGTAAATAATTCGGAAGATCGAAATACATCGGAGCGTAAAGATTTCTCGTATCTTTATCAAAACCGGTTCATTTCCATTTAACGATTTCAAAGTGATCATTTGCAGGTATTGTTCATGTGCAGAAGCGCAAATTACGCTCGCGAATATGGGTTTAACGAGGAATGTCGATGCGACTATTGACTAACATAATTTTCATTGGAAGCAGTACTTCGAGTTAGTGTGGATGATTTCTAGAATAACGCACAACCTGGACTCCCGAACATAGTTCATGCAAATGGATACCCGAGGGTCCAGTACTTATTGATACACCGCAGTTGGATACGGCTACAAGCTTCGAATTCAACAGTATGATAGACATTGTCTATTTCGATCCGAAGCTTTACTTCCACATTCGACCGTGGGTTAATTCAATGCGAAATCGCGTTGTATCGTTGCTTATGGTAACCGTATCTCTACATCAGAGCTACATTGATCCATAATTCCATTCGTCGTACAGAGCTACAAGTTTTGAAAAGCTTCCAAAAGGAAAATTCAGTGAAGTGAAAATTTTCGTCTATCGAAAGTTGTGGCTAATTTAACTCCAAGTTGATCGTGAGTGGCTATAGATTCGAATTGGCCAGAAAGTCAAGACCTAGATATCGATAACTTGGAATGATCACGGATAAAACAGCAGCGGAACTTTCGAGTAGTGAGATTAATAAAGCATTGATTCCAGCCGTGAATAGCCTGGTCGAGCTATGTGTGACCATTTATTGTGACTCGGCACGAGAAGATGGCACCTAATCTACGGCGCTTCGTGAGCTAAAATGAAATTCCAGCTCGAAACTACCCTCGGGGATAGAATCGGTAGTTTACGGTGACTGCAGTATTTCTCTCTCGCTTTTACGAAACTTTCGAAACCATTTATCTTGTAAATTTAATCAGCAAATGTGGTCATACATTATAATTATTATTGACTCTCTAACAATCTTTTAAATTTCAATGCAAATTTCTTAAATATCATTCGGTGTTTAAAGGACCCTTTAAAGGATTTTGAAATATTCATTTTACTTTTTTCGAAGTATTTCTCGAAAATTGCAAAGACATCGAACACATCAAAGATCAAAATTTACAAGATAATTCGCGAGGGTACATTAAATGAATGTTTTGTAAATAATATGCATATTATTGCAACTAAATCATTGAATGTCTTTAATGGCTTTTAGCGCTACTTAATTGCAAGTTTCTGATGGATTTTCGTTGCAATCGCAATGCCAAGTTTGTACTGTATATATGTATATTGTGAAACTCGTCGATTACGCAATTCAAATTGACTGCTCTAGCAGCAATGAAATCTTTCAGTTCCAGTGATTCTTCCTTGGTAATATATGGAAATCGATGCAGTACTTAGTTAGTTGCCAGAAACGATATTTCGCCAAGTTCGATTGGGCACTGTACCACGCTGAATCCTAGACCCCGCGTGTCTCTGCGGTTGGTTTTGTTTGCTGTGCGACAGATTTCTCCGCAATAACGTAATGACATTTTTAATTGCTTTACTGCTAATTGATTATCTTCCGGGCCAGCAGCTCGAGGTTGCGCGGCTTGTTATTTGTTTTCCCGACGCTTTCCTCCGGGTGCGCCCCGGGTGAAAAATTGCCGACTAACGATTTTCGTCGAGTGATTCGCGGACGTTCGTTTCGAGCAATTGTGACCCTTGTTCATTTTGGTGGTTATGAGTTTCCCGACTCGATTCCAACGATTGACTTCCGTAGAACCATTGTCATCCGTAGCAAAGTGGACAACTTTTCGCAATAAATATATCTATGTTAAAAGTAGGAATAACGAAGCAAGTTACAAAACTGTTGCAATATACATATGTATGTATATGTGTATGTATATGTTATTAATACGATTGTTAGTTGCGTGAAATAACTTTAAAATAATGAAATTTGTGTAAATTTCAAATTTTTACTGATCTACAGTTGCGTCTCTATTAAGTGGACTTTAAAACAATTTTTAAAAATCGAACCAGTGGAGTCACAGTGAAAAGGTGGAGCTTCGAGCGTTTGTAGCAGACATGAGAATAGGGATGCAGATTTACGATTGGTCCAAGCCGTTGAACTAGACTACAAAGATGGTATTTTATTTTTCGACGACGCAAGAATTTATTGCGAACTACCGTGGAAAACAACGCAGCAAAGAATATGTATGTAAAATCGGTACATGAAGATGAACAGTGATCAAAAAATGCATTACGAGTATAAAACAATGTCAACCTGGTTGAAAGAGGCACAGCGTGAAAATTCCTCTGTACATTGAACAGTGCCTAAACAGTAGGTGATCGCACATTGGAAGCGTCAAAAAAGCAACCTGCCCAATCGCTTTAAACCCTTTTAAAGCCACGTGCATGCATGTGTGGCCCGAGCGCAGCTCAATTTTCAAGTTCGCTCAAGCTGCGCCGATTTATCGTCCAAGCACCGTCGAGTTTGTCGTGCTCTCCTGTTTCTATGCTTAAAAAAGTGTGTTCCGCTTGTCCGAAACATTTTCGCGCTACTGGGAAATGCGGGTCACACATGGCCCACGAATCGCGAGTCTCAAGCGTTTTAGGCTCCAGCGACTGGTAAATGCTGGTTGGTCGTTTGTGTGCTGTATGCGAGTCTTGGGGTTACAACTGGTATAAATCACCGGAAGGAGTGCACCACGAAGGGAAAATTCAGTCCTCTTCGAAGAATACCGTTTACGTGATAATTTCAGTAGTCAACTGCCATCCGAATTTTTGCGAAACTATCCGCGAGATATTGTTTGAATGTATACTCGTCGGAGCAGAGATTTAATAGGGTTGCTGCTGAAAATATTGCGGGGATTGTACAGGACAGGTTCGGTTTCTGACACAGCTGCGGGTGAAAAGTGTAAATGGAAGGAAGTTTCAGCGTACTTCTGACTGTCAGTGTATTTAAGTTTGACTAATACTAAAACTACCAAAAGGATCGAATTAATCCGTTGAACTTCTTCTTTAAAAATCTTTTCTATCTTCGAAATCCAAGAGTATATCTATTATTGTACGAATTTATACACTAACTTAAAGATTATTTTATTTATCTGATTTCTATCTCAGAAATTCTAAGATTATTAAATATGTAGTTTGAAAAAGTCACATTGATCAAGCTAATTTGTTGGTTTACCTGACTGGGATCTGGTTTTTGTGAAATACTTGGACGAAGAAACAATTTGTCGAGAAGGATCCATTAGACGCTGCAGTAAGTGAAAGGGATAAGGTAGAATTAAGTTAGGGAGTTTGCGCTTGGCGAAAGCTTTGTCACACTTGGAAACAATGAAAGGGTCTTACGAATTCAAGAGTTTATGAAATAGGCTTTAACAAAGCGTTCAGGATTTTCTTATTAAAACTTTCCAAACAATATGCACGAGTAGATCTTGATTTCATAATAATCTGGACATGAAGGGGTACACAACATAAATTACGCTAAACGTAAATTATTTTGAGTACTACGATTATCTCGATATAATTTTTACAAGTTTCGATACATATAAATATCTGAATACAAAGCGTTTATTCCAACATTATCGCATTGTGATCAAGTGGAAGATAAACGCGAGAAAAAATTCTTATGGACCAAATTAAAAGCTGCAGCTTGGAAGAATATTATACAAACTTCCCTGCAAACAGTTCGAGTTTAAGAGTCGGATGAAACTAAGGAGGTGCTGGGTAATTGGTGCAAGGTGCTGCCGATTTTCTTCCAAAGTGTTCTTTGGCACCAATTGTACCTATTCTCACCAACGATGTTGAATTTGTATTTAAACCAAGCAGGCTGGTTGCTCCTTTGTACACCATACCATCGTTCTTTTCACCTTCATTCGTCGAGGCTCTTGTTTGTTTGCGAATGGTGCTTTTCCTTCAACTCATTCACCAGACGTTTCTCCTTCGTGACCCTCGCCAAAACCCTCCCGTCACGCCAGACTCTCGTTATGCATCCAAGAAATCCGACGGTAATGACATTGCACCTGAATTTCTCGTTTGTTACCATCGAAAATTGCGGATTTTCATTGAAAAGAACCGAGTCTACTCGTCAGTCTCGAAATGAAAAGGCTAAGAATTTTTTACGATTACGCGAGATTCACCCGTTCAAGAGTCTAGATTCACGTAAATCGCGAGAGTCACATTTTTGCATGTCGATGAGAAAATCGGAACAATATCCGGTGATGAGTTAAACCAAGCAATAGATAGAAACAGCGGAAATGTGTCCCTAAGGAATACACCAGTTATCCTTTACTTTGATGCTGAGATCCAGAGTGGAATATTGCACTGAAGTAACATAAGACAAATAATTCGCCATTTCTATGCACTCTCGCAGATGAGATACGGGGAGAATATTCTTATTTTTTTCCTGGGGATCAAGGCAGCACTTTTCCTCCCTTTTAATGCGCGACTCAGGAAAGTTGCTGCTTCTTTCGCCCTCAGTTTACGAAAGCTTCATCTGGATCAATGCGCAAAGCATTAATGGCCTTCCGTAATTAACGAGAGAGTGGATAGGGCGATGAAGACGATTTTAAAGTAGCACGCGACAGTAATTTACTTTAACGAGCCGACCTGCATAAGCGAGTTAGTGTCGTCCGAGAAATTGATTGCACGATCCAAACTTTCCCTTTTCGGTGTTTGCTTTTTGATGCTTGCTTCTTGATTAAACCCTCGGTCTTTAAGTCTTTACGATTTCCTGAGTAGTCAAGTTTTTGTTACTCGTATGAGCAATTCTTCGATAAAATTGTAGAATCTTTATAAACGTAGTTACGAGTCCTCGCTAGAGGATAAGAACAAACGCGTTTCCTACATTACTGGGTCACACAATGATCCGACCACTCGTTTTGCTCTTCTTAAAGGTACTGTATATATATATAGCATGTGTGAAAGAAGAAGAAGAAGAAGCAACGGAGACAAATGACGGGTGAAAGAAAAAGGAAGAGAAACACGGATGAAGAAAATGACGCATGAAAGACGCGCTAGAGAGAAAAGGGTAGAAGACGAAAGCAACGCTTCGTCGACTCATCCGAACCCTCATTGTACACCCGAGACGACTGGATATTACGAACACGAGATGTTTCGTCTACCCTTCCTGCTGGCACCTTCTAATCTGGTTTCTTCTTTCTTTATGTTTTCTTCGTGCTCCTTCTAAAGCGGCTTTCTGTTTCTGGACATGCTCTGGAACAGGTATTAATGTTACGGAGGAGCCAGGAATACGGAATTTGCAAGGGGTGGAAAAGTTCATACTGCTACGTTTCACATTCAGATGGGATGTGATTTTTGCCAGAACTGGTACGATTAAATTCAACGGCCAACGTATCTACGTATAGATATAATAAGTTCAGGTGCAATAAAGTACTTGATAATTAACGAGAATCTGATGTAATATGAGAAAATGTTCATTAAATATTACGCTTGTTTCTTTGCAGAGTACATATGAACACATTTTATTATGTTTTTGTAAAGCACTGCAGTTGATAAAAGAGAGGAGTCATTTTCATAATATGAATCGTAAAGTAGAGGACGTCGAGGCATCGTCGAACGCGAAAGTGGCTGAGCTTCTCCGTGCCACTTTTATGATCGATTTCCCCGTAAAGAGTCGCCATAGCGTCGTTGGTTACGGATTGGCCGTATATTTCGCACTTTCAGGACAAAACAGCTTCGACCGCTGCAAATTTTCGATAACGCATTTGGCAACTGTGCTTGCGCTTTCGTTGAAATATTCGAACGTTCAGAACGGTTTTAACGTTCAATTTCGATAGGTTATGCAGCGTCATTAGTTCGTATAATTCAAAGAGAATATCCTGAGGAATATTGCTTGAACCGATCGTTGGAATTTTTCACCGAATTCTTAATAGTGAAATGGCAGAATGCGTGGAAGGACACGTTCGCGAATAAAAATGCGAATGCAAATAAATGGAGAAATCTCTAGCGGCATTTCCAAAGGCTTCAAAAGACATTTGGCACTCATTTCTCTTCCCTCAGAATTTCCCCACAAAGGATTCCTTTTTAATCTCAGCTTCCTTTCATCCATTCAGGCTGATCAGCGTTTTTAAACTTCTGACATTGTCTGAATGTACGGAGTCCCTCGAAGAACACTTTTGAAAAGGCCATCGCTTATTCACCCTTCGTAATATCCTTTACCTTTGTTTACCGTTAATCGTTCAATTAAGTGACATTTTTCGTCATTCACGTCGTTAATAACTCTGTCGCTATTTTCGACGATTCAGCAGTACACTTAACAGCGGGTAACGATCATTGAAGATTTAGTTGTGCGATCTTTATGGTTTTAACGCGTTAAATCGTGCGGCAAATATATCGTGGGAAAAGGTAACAGCATCGAGTGGAAATAAGTAGAAACAGAGAGAGAGAGAGAGAGAGAGAGGAAAAGCATATGACGAATCTCTTAATTCACAGAGCACCTGGCAAATGGAATGAAAATCTGTCGAAACAACAAATGACCACGCTTGGTATTGCACTTCACCTAGTTCGAACCGATATTGGATTGCCTCAGTGTTTTCTTTAAGGGGCCTCAAAACTCGGGATGAATCAATCGCTCGCAGATATTGCCGCGTCCCGATTTTTCTCTCTGACGGTTCCGTGTGGTCGCAGTTCGACTGTGAATGTGAATCTGTGAGTGTACCTTCGTTCGATTTCATCCCGTCTTCAACTTTACGGGTCGAATGTTACAGAATATAAACTTTACTCCCATGGTACGCGTCACGATTTATGGTAATAGCGACTGCGTTTTATAACGGCTGCACGTGGCAGAGGTTTACAAGAAGCTTCGCAAAGGACACTAGCTCAGATAGAGGAACGGAAGACAGCGAAGAAGAACTCTGAATCGTTCTCAGTCTCGTAAGGATCTAGAGTTTCCTTAGACGCAGTCGAGAATTCTCATTTTCTTAAGTACTCGAAGCATTGCTTTTTAGAGAATAATGCCTCAGGAACTGGATTTCCTTTCGTCAGTAGTAAGAAACTTCTAAGGCCAGCCTTCGCCGATCCGTTCTCACCAATTTAGCTGGGATTCCCTGGTAATGAGTTCCGAGCCGAAATTTTGTGATTTTAATGGAAATATCTTCGCGTGACTATCTATTCTTATCAAGAACGTATAAATACTACATCGAAATGATCCACTGTAAAACTGGAATTTCCTAATATTTGTATCGTTTATTTCAGTTTTTATTGTTCAAAGGGACTCGTTTTACCATTTCAGACATCATAACTCTCCTTGTTGACAGTATTCCCACAAAAAAGGATAAATAATATGTATAAATATTTCGAATCGACCTCTTTGCGGCCTATAACCCGTGAGAAGAATTACACCCACTCCATGAGGCTTTCTTAAATAAGTGCGTGGGCGTAAGGAAAAAATCAATTTCACCGAGAGACTGCGTAAATGGGCTCGAGTGTGGGCCGGAATGGGTACGCAGGTACATGTACATAGCTTGAGAGGGTACAAAAGAAGACAGGGATTTGGTTTTGGTGGTAGACAAGAGTGGTGGATACACAGTGATGTAGTATTGTATACGCAGACACATGGCAACCCTTACAAATTCCTCTAAGACGAAGTGGGTCGCCAGGTAGGTGAAGACATGCATTCTTCAGAATTTATAAAATCATATGCAAATCCTACTCGGTCCTTTTACTTCCGTTCGCCTTCAAATTCAGTCTACATCTCGTAGCAGAAGAGTTTTGTCGAGTGCCTTTCTTCTTGTCGACTGCATTCCATTCTATTTTTCTGTCTCTCTTCCCCCCCCCCCCCCCCCCCCCTGCGTGGATGTCTGACGGGGTAAAACTGGATCAGAAACAGGCAGGGTCTACCGTGACGTGTATTGAACTTCTCGAATGACGAGGCATCAAAGTTTCATAGAAATCCCGTGGTCCGAGGCATCCATTTCGCAGGTTAAATTATTTACGTGGATCGTCCCGAAAGTTCGTCTCTTCGTCCAAGGCGACTTCTTTTTCCAGAAAGAGAGAAAGAAAGCGGTAGAGTGCCCTCTGGCTATATTGATTCTCGTCTCACGTTTCTATCAGCGGTAACGGCTCCGCCGTTTGTTTTCGGTGTCGATGGTGGCTTCTACTCGACTCCCTTTCGCTCTCTTTTGCTCCAGACTCTTGTCACGGCACTTCGGATTGTCTGTCGACGTGGTGGAAAAACGAGGGCAACGAAGGACAAGAGGCGCGCAGGGTTGTCTCGTGATATTCTCAATACGCGAATATTCATTTTTGAAAATCCAAGTTTCTGTTTGGCGAGAATTCTTTGAATGCAAGAATTGAGCAATGCGAGCTTCCAACATTTTTGCCTTTTAACATCAAGCTCGTATTTCTACGGGAAATTCATTAGGAAAATGAACTTGATTTTTTAACTATTTCTGCAATACCTTGCTTTGTGCAAAGTGCGTCGGTACAAAGAGTGCGCCTACTCCTCTCTCTCTCTCTCTCTCTCTCTCTCTCTGGAATCTTACGGAAGAAAAGCGAATGTGAAACAGGTATTTATAAATTTTCTGCTGGAACCTCTGTTCAACAGACTCGCGCGGACAATAGGTTCTGCAAAATATTTTTGTGCCGGAAATACAAGGAAGATTGCGAGGTTCCTCTCGCAGCGCAATTTTGTCCGCGGATTTCCCAAGCATCCTGAACGTTGAACAACAATGGACCTCCTCTTGCCATGCGAGATAACAATAACGCGGTAAGGATTGTTTCGGTGATGAGAAATTTTAGAAATCTCCCAAACCTAGTTCCATTGCAATTATTTATTATTTCAGCGAGCCATCACTCTGTAACTTATTTACAGCAATGATATATTAACCTGATTCCACCTAGATTTCTTGCCTAAATTATAGTTTATAAATTTTAGAACTAAATTCAATTAACGCTAACTATAATAAACATGTCATTTAGGAAACAAATACTGAAAAAAATATATTATACAATTGTACTATTTATTTATTGTTAGGTGCATCATGGTGGCATAAGGCATTCAGCTAAACGAGGAAGATTTAGCAAAGTGCTTCGCTTTTTGTTCGCAATGCCATTTTGCATACGGTCGAACGTGAGTCGCATAATTACACGTGCCACGTGGATGATAGTGGTAGAAAAGTACGCCACCACAGAGCACGAACTTTTTTCATTCTGCTACGACTCTGCCACCCTTTCTGTGGGCTAACTTACCGAGATTTTAATTACACAGATTTAATTCACCCCTATGCGATATTATTTCATTCCAGTTAATAAGCTTTCCAGGAATTCAAATATCTATTTCTATTTTCCCATATTACACCAAGTCAAACGCTTTCAGAACGATATAATATATCCAATTACAAAATCTAAGGAAGAATCAGGAAATCCGATTACCATCTCATTACGGCACGTGATATAATTTCGCGACACACGACATTATTCAGAAGCATCTCTTTTCCTATTACCTCACGAGAATTACGCCATCGATAAATGACTGCATACCGCAAAAGACAATCCATGTAATGATCCACGAAACATATTAATACTAAATTACATTCTCACAACGCAAACCGCAAGTCTCACTTAGAAAATTATGAAATACGTTTCCGCGTTTCTTGGTGACTCGTTAGACGCGTCTTGATGGGATTGATTACGAACACTTCGCATTCTTGCCGGGTCAAGAAACTACTGGCATAAAGTTTCAATAACGTGTCGTTTTAGTTAGAAGCGTCCTCGGTCGTTAAATTGGCGGAAAACGATCGCGTAAAATCTTCACGTGGTTCACATGCTCCATGGGACGAGCTGGTTTCTGCACGCTCGAGTCATACACGTGGTATGCACTCGTAACATAGGGTTGTGGAGATGGTGTGCACCGGCTGTCTGAATAGCCCTTGATATATTACCGGAGCTTTTTCCACCAGGAACACGTGCAACACCGTCACGTTTTTACCGCGAAGAAAAAGGGAAAGAGTGCTCACTGTAGTGACGCCACCAACTGTGCTATTCACGAATCATTCGTGAGTCGCTCATCTTCGCTTCGAATCACGGTGATTTTTTAGATGAATTTGTGATTTTTTTTCTAACAGGATTTCAGATTTTAAACTATCAATTTCTACGAAATGTTCGGGATTTCTAAAATCTTTCCGAAGTAGATAAATATTCTATAATAACGTAATTGAACATTTTGACCAGCTTCGACTGTTTTTAAATAATTGTTTGCCTATTTGTTGCTCAGACATAGTGTTGCAAAATCAAAAAACCCTTCATGAGTCTTCGCTATTCTTTAGAAAATTTTGAATCGGAAAATTAAAATGTGTATTGAGTAATAATTTATGACCTCAATTCTAATTATAACCCCATAAAATAATTTACTTTAAAAGTTCTGAGTCATAAAATACTTTGAATATCATTAACTATACCAACTATCTAATAATAATTCGAATTGATACGCATTCTCCACGAATAATAGATGAGTATCCACTGAATAGTTGGGCTTGACCTTAGAACAACAATGTGTTTTTCGATCCAACTGCAAACAAATTTTAAGGGTCCGACATTATCGTCAGCATCATATTAATAATTAATAGGACTACTTCACAGTTTGTTGGGTAGCAGCATTTCTTGTGTACAGGCTACAAACAGGTCTAGTGTATTCGGGCCTCTGACATAATGAAGTGTAAACGAGAAGTATTTACTCATTTAGACAAGCAGTTCCTTTGCCTTCTCCTGCAATGTAGGTTACCACAACTGCTAAACGTTTATTTAGCGTGGACGGTTCTTCCGAAGGATACTTAAATCTGTATTTACAAGTCGTCAGGTTAATTTCTTTGTTAGACAAAATTATCGTAAGAACAGCTCGTTGGAACTTAATTTATTTCCATATTCTTCTATTTTTATCTGTTAAACTTTTACATTGCAATTCAATTTCACGTTAGATTTCGATACTGCTTCACAAAGATTTCTGTTGAATATATATGCAGTCTATTTCCATGTTCTTCTATCCTTGTCTATTAAATTTAGCATTCCAATTTTATTTCAAGTTAGAATTCGATACTGCTTTACAAAGTATTGTGTTGGATCTGGCATTCCAGAGTCCAGTCTCTTTTTATTAGATAGTATATAATATATTCCACTGGAGAATCCATCGCACACGATGCAGAATTGTTCTCGTATCGCCTGTTGAATGCATTCGCTAGCTCGAGGGCATATAAAATTGCTTGGTTACGCAGGAATTTCATCCTGCATTCAATTTATGCTTACAATAATTATTAGATAAATTCAAAGCAAAGCTTCGTCAAATTCTTTTCTCCTATTCTCACTCGTAGAGTACAGTGTCTATTCGATCAGTATTTCATTAGCTTCCTGTTTCCGGAGTTAACGAATCTCAGTAGTTCAATATCGAATCATTCTCTAAATTGTAGATGATTCTCTCGCGAGACTCAATTCTAAATTGTTCAGGAGATCGAACAAATCGTAGATTCTGTTGCGCGTCAATTCCACATTTAACGAGCGTGCCGACCAATAATCAGAATCACAGAGAATGCTAATTGCGATGGCGGTATTCGTCAGTCTCTACCAGCGAGAGATGGTTCGACACTGGTCGAAAAACAGGGATTCTCAATCGCACAGACCGTTGGTAGTGTAGAGTAGAGAGGCGTGCAGCTCGTAAATCTCATTTCTGCCGAACGAAACCGGTAGCAGCAGCAAATCGTGATGCAGATGTGCGCACGGTGATTCTGCCGTGTCCGTGTCCGTACTCGTGCCTGTCCCGTACGTAGGAAGAAATTTCCAAATTTCGATCCTGGACACATCGCATCGCGGTGCGCATGTTTATTGTCGCATAATGCATACCATTATGTAAATCAGTGTTTCGCCGCTTACGCTTGTAGCCCCGTGGAAATAAACCGTGTCGCGACAATGCTCGCCACGAGAGCCCTGCTGGGGCAGCGTTTATCGCGAAAACTCGCGGGACCGCGTGCGACACGCATCGCGAGTTCGGCAATAATACTCGGGTCTCTCGTGTTTATTGCTATCGACGAATAGCTCACTACGGATCGCTATTCACTATTGGTTATTAAATGAAAAGTTTCAGCCCTTATGAGGCATTAGGAGTCCAATAATAATTAGCTATTGTTTCCTCTAATCGATTCCGCACATATTGCGTTCATTTGGAAATCCTTGATTTTATGCAGCTCTATTACACCTATTTTGAATCAAATTCATTTTCATGCAATATTTTCAAGTAAGTAGATCTGGTTAATTCTTGATAAGTTATGTAAGTGTGAATCGGTTAATATTCTTTGTTGCAAGTTGCTCTTATGTGCTTTCTATACTAACAATTAGCTGATGCGAAACACGATGAATTAATGCATTTAATCAGATTGCTTTCTTTAATTATGGAATTTTCTTAGTCGCAAGTCTTGTCTGATTAACAACGAATTGCATGTTTTAAACTCGACAAGAAACAGAGGAATAAATTATCCGGTTAATTACTGTTCAGCAATAGATTATGTTCTATAACGTAGCTGATAATCAATTTGGCCATCTACGTTAACCTGATTACTTCAACTAGTAGGCATTAATTAAGAAGTCCGTCACTGTGGCATGCATTCGAGTAGAATTAGCTAAGAACGACATTCTCGCGGAAGGCGATCCGCACTATTTCCTCACCAGGTTCGTTAATGAAACACATGAAATACGTGCTCTGAAGTAATAAATTCAAATCTTTTTTCGATCCACCTTGTTCGAAAACATTGCAAAATCTGGTGACTATCTCGATTACCTTGCCATGATCCTAACTCTATACACTCGATCAAAGTGAATTTTTCCAAGGAATTATTTCTGTCAACTCCGTGACGTCAAACCACCTCCGCTCGGGCGTTACAGATCAGTGGACTTGTTAGCTATTCGCTTTCGAGATACGATATTTACCAGTACGTAGTATACTATTAAATGTAACGAGAGAGAGAGAGAGAGAGAGATACGAGACAGAGACATTGACTATTCTGTGAAAAACTAGTAGTAATCGTACTTATAATGGGTCAAGGCAACTCTGTTTAACCGAAAAAGTTTTGACCGTTGCGTCGCTTAATTAGAAGTTAAAGGACCTGCTCGAACAGAAAACATGGCTGTCGGTGCCAATTCGCATAGAGAAAAAGACTTTGCCGCGACAACCGACAATTATTGGGACGCCAAGCAGCGTCGCTGTCGCGAATACGCAAGCAAATACGAGCTAAACGCAATAATTAGTATTGCACCGCGCCAGCGAAACGGGTAGCGAGAGGAGACCACCTGGAACTCGACGTGAAAACAATTAAGAGTGAAATCGAATGCGAATCGCTTCGGTTCCTGGAATCCCTCAGAAATTACAATGCCAGAGTTTGTAACACTTTAATGAAACTCTACGTGTTACCTGCATGCATTGAAAACAGGTGTTTGACGTTAATACAATTGCTCGTAGAACAAATTATCCGGTGCATCTTCCGGTCCTTAATTATGTGTCAATTTAAAAAAAACCTTTTAAAATTAATCCTCTACACTGGGACAGTGCATTCGGACAGAAAACTAATTGCTTACAGAGTGGTAAATTATTTATAAAACAGTTAGAATTGTAGCATTTTAAACAAGATGAGGCCACTCTGAAAATAATTCCAGAGCTTCGAATAATAAATGAACAAAACAATACTGTGACATATTTTCAAATATATATTAATTTAGATGCTTTTATGCCTGGTTAGAAAGGATCTTAAACCGCAATGAATTAAGATTAACGTTTATACTATAGTAACACGGCCTTCGAGTTAACTTCATTCAACACCGGAAGTCCTTTCATCTAATTTTCCAGACAGCTTTTTCAAACAGGACAATAATACTCCATCGGATCCGCGAAATTAATTTCTCCTATAATTGCAAGTGCAAGCTGCCAGCTGCATTGAAAACTCGAAAATTCGTTGGCCCAGAGGAGAGAGGAGGATGGTAGAGGCGTGGTGATTGCCTTGCTAATGGATGAAACGATAGAAGCTCCAATTAATCCCGATAACAGACTTCCCCGCAGCGTAGCGGCGAGTTCCTTTCCAAGCACGCAGCACGACCGAAGAACTTGAACAGGAGAACGAGCTTACTCCATACCGATCGGGAAGGGTATTCTCCAACGTGGCCAATTGTCGTCGAACTGGCTGCCAATACTCTCGAACGTTAGCGACGAATCGTGCAAGTAATTAGTTTCGTCCATATCCGAGCATGAGCGTTCGCGGAGAGTCCAGTGGAAAATTTGAAAATTTATCCGCCAGCGCTTCCTCGTTCTCGTGCAATCATGGTGTTCGCGTTCGGTGGAAGCCGCTAATGGAAGAAGCGGCCGAACGTCAATTAACGCCAATAATACGGGTGTCAACGTCGACTACGCTGTGGGAAAGAGAGCGAGGGTAGAGAAAGAAAGGATGATTTCCGAGGAATTACGTCCGGTGAAATTATTTGCCCCGAAAATCCATCGAGTTGAACTCTCTAGCGAACGATCTCATCGTGTCACGTTTATTACGGGCCCTTCCGCTTAACTTGCAGGGCTTTCTCATTTCTCCTATGCCAACTGGTTTTAGAACCTGGACGTGGGAAATTTGACGCTCTTGCAAAAAGGCGAAACGTTAAGCGAAAAGGGCGCACATTAACGTGTACAATACTCGTTGCATAATGATGGGACACGTTACTATTGCTGGGGAATACTGCTGAGTTTCGAGGTTCCCAGTGAATTTCCCTTCTCTTCTCTGCCTTATTATGGGAACGATAATTATTCGAAATGGCTCTTTCTCGCAGTCGAGAGGCGTCAGGGTGAACAAAGTTATCCGGACGGGAGCCCTTTGGGAAAGGGTTAATTAAATTAGTCGAAGGATGCTACAGTGTAGCACTGCCGCGTCACGATTATTCTAATAAATTTCGTGCCAATGAGAGAGTCGCGCGTGGTTTCCGTTGTCCAGTTCCATCCGATTAAATTAGTAGGTGCAGTGAGATAGGAGCTAATGATCTCGTGTCAACTACTTTATACATTTATGGTCGTTCGAAATGGTTTAAAAATTTATTATAAATTCCCTTGCATCATTACGTTATACATTTTCTATGTATTAGCCTGCTTTGTGTAGTGTTAGCTCGATTTTCAATTGAGAGTGGCCTGAAATTAGTTCCCAAGGAATTAGGAAGACGATTACGAAAGAGGTCGTTTCTTCGTTGGATCTTCCAATGAAAGAAGAACTTTAGTCAACTCTTTGAACTTCAGTCGTACCTTCCCACTGAAAGCTACGAGGCTTAACATCTTTTCAATAGTCAAGTGAGAAAGAATAACCGAATTGAAGGTCAAGAAAAGCTTGGGTGGAAAAGGATGGAACGCTAGAAGATTGGTCGTCAGGGGGGATCTCGGGCTTTTTGGTTTGTCCGAGGTAGGATAGAACTTTGGGAGAAATGAGTTTCTATCCCTCGAAGCGATATCTAGTGCCGAAACTTGGGATAAAGGCAATTAAAATTACGTGACGTCACGTTTACTTATGTCAACATGTTTACTTATTTGTTTATGAAATAAAGATCGCAGAGTAAAAATGTACTCTACATCAGGAAGAAATAGAATTTAGAGTTAAGAAAAATTCAATTTAATTAATTTAATTTGATTTAATTTCATCGAAATTCTAAGGAGCGACACGTTAAATTAAACTTATGAAATGGAACATAATATACTCTAAGAATATTATATTTTAAATAAGTAAATATTAAATAATACAATAATAATGATTACAGTGTGATATTCTGTTCCTGCTGTTCCCAAAAATTCAAACAGTTGGTATTTACAGGAAATTTCACAGTATCACCCATATTTTATACGTTTCGCCAGATGTCTCTGCAGCTTCGCAGACGCGATAATGCGGGAAAAACCGGTCGGCATTTCCACACATAAATATTTTATTCTGTTCAGTGAAAAACTCGCACTTCTAATTTATCGCCAGTCGCATCTTGCAGTTGTTGCTATCGATACTCATCGATACTAATCCCTCATATATACGTATACTCATGAGTATTGATGCCTCCCTAATGCACGTTACAATTTATTTCAATTTTAAGTTTGAATTTATCGCTCTAATGCGTAAAAACCAATTTCTGAAATTTCACGTATAGTGGCCAGCGATATTTTTTTCGTATTTGGTACAGATAGGCAAGCATCGTTATGCGAAAAGAAAATTCAGAAAGTGTCGAGCATCCAACACTTCAGGTAAAATATATAGTATATATGGAATCTATCCTTGCACTTGCAAGCGCAATTACCAATTTTCCGGTAAAACCATGCAAATGCTACCAAAACGTAATCTCAGTGATTATGGCGATTATGAATTCCTAGAAAAATAGCACTTACAGTTAGAAGTGCATCTCTGTATAAATCAGAACGTTGCTTCAAACCACACTAGACGCGAAATGCAGAAATTCAGTTCCTTCATACGATTAATGCAGCCTTTTAGCTAAATCGCAACTGATCCTTCCGTTATTGCAGAAAATATGCGAGTGAATTTTGGTTTATCTTGATTTTCAACAGCTTTTATGGAGAGTATTTCAACCGTTATACTGGCAACTGAATTTAACCAGATTTTACGGAACACTGAACATAAATGGGGAAATAAATGGACTCTCATAACTTATGCACAAACCACACGTTAGATGTCTAAAAAATCGTTTGTACACCAGCTTCTTAGATCGCGTAGACAAAAGTGATCCAGCTAGCTTAACACAGTCATACTTGACTTATAGAAATAGTAAAAGAAAAGAGGCGGCGCGAAAAAAAAAGTCGAACAAACTATATCACAGTATCGCTGAAGTGACTCGGTACAGATCGAATTCCCTGTTCTTGTGTGGCTTATCTGCGTGAATTCTTACTGGATGTTAGAGTCGATGTTCCAGTCAAGAGTTTCGAGCGGAATAGTAGCAACTTTAAAGCTGTCGAAAAGTTTCTTGGGGATCCGACAGATATACCTCGTCGAGCCGCGCGCGCGCGCGCGCGCGTTCCCCTCCTTCAAAGAACTACGATCACGACGTAGTCGAGAATCGAGTCGAATCGAAAGAGGAGGGTTTGAGGGGTTCTTCGAGAACTCGTCGAAGAGACACGAAGAGCAGGGGTCAGGTCACACGCGAGGGCCACTTCCGGCGTGGCTGGCCCGTGCCGGAGTGGCAGTATTTCCTGATTCTAATATTTTCCAGTCTAGTCGATGTTTATCGAACGCCCTTACGACGTCGTTAACGTTAACTCTTCTTTCCCCTTGCTGGCCATTCGCCATTTCACTCGGTCATAGACATTTATTGTATTATTATTGAGCTCCTTAGACGATCCTACGCGACATCCAATCGCTTTACTCTTTGTCCGCTTGCCGGTTTGTTATTGGGAAACTACGTAACAGCAATGCTTGCGACGATATGTTGGCTTGGTGAAAATTAAGGGCCCATTTGAGAAATTATTACTCGAAATTTTTCTAAGAATACATGTAGATAATACCAGTATCGAATATTAGGATATTCGTGCTATTTTATTAACACTACAACTTGGTTGAATTGCTTCAATGATATTTAGATTTTGCTATTTAGTAATATTGTAATTGTATTGTAATTTATTCTAGACGTTTTCGAATCATTATTCGGTGACAATTACGGTTAACGTGTTAATGAAACGAAAGAAGTTAGTGAAAGGAACAAGGTTGAAGTGTTCATTTGGAAGTAATTGTAACGGATATACATTTAATAGAAAATTATGTTTGTCACTAACACCGAGCCAACAGTACGGAAAACATTCGAAGCTAAGCTAGCATTCGTTGTGAGCACGATAGGAAGTAAATTTTGCGATCAAAGTTTCGGGTAATTTTGAAGTACTCAGACTTTTTTATTTTTTATTTTGCCGTAAGCGTAGGAAAAGAGGGACGGGTGGTGAATTGGTTCGATAGCCGCTGGCACCAGATTAGCACGCCACCGCTTTCTGCCCCGAGATTGTATTTTAAAGTGGATATGACTGAGTCCCAGAAGTTCCACCCTCGCTGTTCCAGCGTTTAGCGAGCATTTAATATTTCTCCTTCTGGTCCCAACACGAACAGATGCCAATATATAGCTTCGATGGACTACGACCAGTTTTTTTCCTACTATTTCAACTGTTATTTTCAACATTTGCCTTGGCGCATCGCGAAGTTCATACCAGGGCAGCAATGCAAACTACATCGCTCGTCGACTATCCAATTTTTTTAATGATTTTTTTCGTTAACACACGCCGGCCAATAAAATGACTGACAAGCTTGGTTTATTTCACCGGCTATTTGCACTGTCACGAACAACCATCCGCGGCTATCTTTATAGCTAGTGAGCTGAGTAAGGCTAAATCAGATAAAAATAACATTCGAATTTGCAGATTTTTCACTGCTGCACCGACTGGAGCCTGGCCACTGGCCAACAGAAATATTGTATACACCATGATGTAAGTCTCGTCACATTAGAGCACAATGCAGCACACACATTTATCACATTTAATTTATTCGAATAATTTGACAGATTGATATGTATTCATCAGAAATGAGAGAAAAGTGATAGGTATGTGTGAAATTCACCGCGATAACTGCGGATTCGTATTCTTTCTCCACCAAGTAATTTCGCGTGGTAGAAAGAAGCACGTAGAAAGCACGTTCGCGTTGACTCATTGTCCCGAATGAAGGGTTACGTCGATGACGGAAATTCGGATCCGGATCTTTGGTGGGGCCTCTCGTAAAGGTTTACGGGCTTGGCTTGGTCGATATCCAGCTTGACGAAATAAAAGAAACACTGTCTCTTCCTTTGTGTCGATGGAACAGGAAGGAAAGTAGATTTGAGTTCAGCTGGCGTAGTACTATACCGTTGTTCGCCCCAAGCAGCTTTCCATATTCCTCGTTCGTCAAGCCCAAACCATGAATCTCATTCTCCTCTCTGGACACTTTTATCGTGCACAAAGATCGAGATTTTGTACTTTATCATTGGTATCTTCAAACTGTCTGCCACTTGGCCGATACCAACCGACGAGGATAATCGGCCAAGATGGATGGCCGTCTTTCTTTCGCCATAATGAAATAACCGAGTTCTGGAAAGGAGCACGGTAATTTGGATTTTCGCCTTTAGGATCTGTCACTCTCCTGTCGTGAGTAGTCGTACCAGTTAATATGAATTAACGTAAGTAGATACGTGGAAATAGCTATTCGACGTTCTCAAACGTTCATTTAATTAATGCCAAAGGAAGTTATTAAAATTAGCTGAAATTTCTACCAACAACCTAATACGATATGGCAGTTGAAATTAGAAATTAAACACCGTAGGGGATGTTACAATATATTAGTCATAACGTTTAACAAGGTCGTTTGACAATTACTTAAGTGGTAGTAATGAGTTTATGTCATTACACAACGCGAAAGCTCTTCTCAATTTTCCACGATTAAAATACTGTATAAATACAATATGGAACCTAGCCTAATTTCTTTCAAATATTGCAGTCTTTTCTTAGTTCAGAATAATTAGGTTAAGGGTCCTAATTAAGATAATAAAAGCCTCAGCATGAATAAGAACTTTCAGAAAATTATGATAATAAATTTAGTTTACTTCAGTGTATTGTCACCGAGCACTCTTACAGAAAAAATATCGAGACACAGCTCTTTGTGTCTCATAACCTGAAAGAAAGATCTTCGTTCATATTAATCAAGTACAGTACTCTCCAGAGGCTCCTCAAAATACAGACGACTGACGGAGTGTCGTACAATTTTTCTGCGAGTACACTTCCCTACACCGCAAAGTTTCGCGACAGCTCGAGAAGCAGGGGTCGGCCGAGAAGAGGACACCCAGCATCACCGGTGCGGAGGGAAAGTGGAGGATAATGAAGAGGCCTCGATAATAGTACGCGCGATAGAGGAAAAACGAGCTAACTCCGTGAAACAGGGAAACAAAGTCGGCTTCAAGTCGATGTGGTAGCCGAAGAAAACAATTTGGACTCTTTCGAGCACTCAAACCAGACCAAGGCGGAAGAACGAAATCTCACTAAAGGAAATCGAACATGCTCTACGCTCCATGATGGCCCACTGTTTTCAATTAACTCTATTCGGGGGCAAAAGCAGCTTCATTAAGAGGGAACAATGTAATTAAGGAGTCCCAATAGAAATAAACGTGCATCGGGGTGAAAGGGGCTTCGTTGGAAACTGGGAGAAGAAAGGGGGTGAGGAGGGGGAGGGGGAGTCATAGAGAAAGAGAGAGTGGCTGGTAGCTTCGTCTGAAAAGCGTTCGCGTTTTTCCATTATCGATCAGAGCGAGAGAAGGGTGAACACCCCTAGAAGGGTTCTCGCATCCCCTCGCCGATGAATATTCCGCATAAACAATCTGATTCGATGGAATTCAGGAGCCGTGCTCCGGCACTCCTGATGTTTCCAGAGCTCGCATTTCCTTCGGCCACTGCCCCGCAGCGATTCTTCCTATTCCTTTTTATGAGAGGCCTTGCTCTCGAGCACTTTGATTCTAGCGCAACAAAAGCATCGGGAGGAAATACGTAAGAGGCTGTTTCAGCTCGAGGTGAGAAACTCCAGTGCTAAGGGTGGAAGGGAAGAGGGGTGGGAGAGAGAGAGAGGGAGAGAGAGAGGTGAACATTTGCCCCGCCACTTTGTAACTGCTTGCGGGCTGTACGCTTCTGCACTTTGATCTTTATTCTCCGCGTAAGGGACACTTGCTCGGTGATCGGGAATGAGCTTTTATCATAAGAGACCACAGGTGGTGGTGTAATATTGATTTTCGTCGTAGATTTCCTCTTTCTGTGCTCGAGGGCTCCAATAATTTCTCGTCGAAACGATCAAACTTTAATATTAACGTAGTGTCAATTGGAAACGTTAAGAATATTACATAACACTTTGGGAACTGTTATCAATTCCGGCAGATAGAAACTTGTATTTTATTGAGGATTTCGATGGTCTCATTAAACCGCGCCGAACAATAAAATCCATCGTGAGTGTCAGGGGTGCTCTTAGGCTATTAATCAAGGAAGTTTCGTACGCGTGTGGACGGGGGAGAGCGCAAGCTTCGATATAATTAATACGAAGAACAAGATGAGGGAAGAAATCCCGGAAAGAACGTTGGACGAAGCCAACGGTAACTATCGATGCAGTATTCCGGAGGCAAGTTTTTCTAGCGATCTGCTCAGCGAGCATCGCGGAAGAAGGAGGGGCGGTCGAGCGATAATAACGAAAAGTTTGCTGAAGCGGGTCTCGAGGACGCGGTATGGTGTGTGGCGTGGCGCGGGAGGGTGTGCGCCAAGAGGAGAGAGCACAGTCGAGCGTGGAAAACAGTTGAAGGAACAGAAGAACGGAAAACAGTTGCGAAACTGCTGCAATTCTTCGAAACTACCGTGAACCAAGCACCAGCAGTGTTGAGCCACCAACACACAATCAGAACCTAGTCACACCAGTGCAACCATCATCCTCCTTCGACTTCGAAGAACAGTATCCTCGAAAAGCACCCCCCTCCCCCCTCCACTACCACTAGCTATCAACCCCTCGTTCGCGACTTCGTGAGCAGGCTACCACAACTCCAGCTTTATCATCTGCTAATAGCGAAATAAAATCCTGGGAAACGTTCTACCAAACCTGCAGGTACTCCAACCCTCATTCCTTTGGAGAGAAGGCTACTGGATGTGCCAGTTGCATCGGAGAAACTTCGAACATCGCATTATACTGGGCAACAAGGGAACAGGATGCCGCCAGTACGTGCGATATTGCTGGTTCATACTACTGCATCGAGGATTTGGCATGCTCCTGGCCGTTTGTTTGTAATTCTCCGCGGTGAGAAGGAACCATGACGATAGTCTCCCGTTTGATTCTCCTGCCTGTGGTGGAGTTGATTGTCCAGAGTCTATTGCATTCCAAGAGCTGTACATTTCCAAGCGTACTAATAATGTGATCAATTCTGCTTCATGTTACTGCGACTAGCACAGTGATTAGACAAGCAAGATTCTGAATATTGATCGCGATGCTCAACCAGAGTTTTCAACGTAGATCAAAATTTAAGATACAGTTGTAAAACAAGATTGTTCTTAGCTTGTGCTTTGTAAAATTATATTCCAATGATCAGGGTTTTAAACTTCCTGTCAAGTTTTATTTGATTGAGTCATAAGCTTATTTTAGTACTGGTTCTTCAATTTTACGATTATGACACTCGCAAACTGAAATCAAGTAGAGAAAAAGGGAATTTATACTGAAATTAGTAGCAGGAACAATGCTATATTTCAAATGTTCATAATTACAATAGTGATTCTAATTTTGTATAATTTATTAGCTAACATATTCTACTCTCTCTGTTAGGTTTAATATCGCGTACGAATAGAAGCAGAAAAAACGTTTCATTCGAAATACGGTTTAACGTAGATGCTAATTTAATTATTTCAAAGAGCTTTTTTTTCTAAAGATAGATATCGCGCTTGTATCGTGTATGGTTCGTTCCTACATGTAGCCAGAAAATCAATCGATGGATACGACAATCCCATTTCTCCCGTTTCAATCCACAACAACATCAATGCCCCGCGGTAACCGACTGCTAGGGTGGATTTACCCTGACGATGGACTGCTTTCCCATTCTTTTCACCGACGACAGCGACGAATTTCACACGGCCGTTGTAATTATTTTTCCGTTACTCGCTTTCCAATTTTAATTCAACGAAGCACGTGCTTAGTACCGAAACTCACGAAAGGAAATTAAAGTTGGGTCTTTGGACTTTGGTCGACAGTTAACTTGTACAACTATCGGAAGAAGAGGCTTCGATAAAAACGAATAGCGCGCTATCGAAGCTATTCCTCTCGATCTGCCGTAAAACAGAATATTATTCAATCAAGCCACTTCGACGGATTTTTACCATCGTGCGAATTTTTGCAAATATTTCAGTCGAAAGTAACGAGAAATTTTATCGGTCTATCGCCTAGTGCGGTGATTCAATTAAAGTTTATATGTTAATGAAACATTTTTGAGAAGCATCGCGAAACGCTTCTGTGGAAAGGGATGCGAGATAGGAGAGATCCTTTTCTCGTGAGCCACGGTGTCTCCGGCGCCATCGATCGTTATTTTATCATCCCTCTAGACAATAGACTGGAGAAAGAAAAGCACGGTCCTGCTGCGGTGTAGTCGTCCACTCGCCGCGTTTTCTTTTCATTCGAAACTCTTTTTTTTCCACCATCGCTGTGAAACTTCTTCTTTCTTCGCTTCTTGCTTTCTCTCTGTATGCCAGAATGGTTTTAAGCGTAGCAGCAATATAGAAATCCTGCCGAAGGAGCGTGAATTATCGCAGCGTAAGATTCTTTTTCCTGTTTTATTGAAATTCAGGATCCGGAAGTTCAGATCTTGTTTATTCGCGCGTATTAGATCCAAGGAGAATTAATCAGTTTGTTGTATTCCTAGAGCTATCTCCTCTTTAAGGCGACCTACTTCAATCTCAGGTCGATATTATATCCACTTTTTTATTTGAAAATATAACTTCGCTAACACTGAAGTCATCGTGCAAGATTAATTGGCACAAGTTTTACAGAAATTCAATATAGTCCCCGAAAGAAATTAACTAGTAAAATAAACTAGTTCTCTTTCCTTTCTTCCCTTGCAACTGTTATAGTCTTACTAGGAATGCGGAAGCTTCGAAACAGGTGGGTTAGACGTTTATAAGCAGTGAGGATTGAGAGAAGAGAGTTCTTCGTGCCAAAAAGAAATTGTACTTATTTGTACTAAATCAAATTGTCGTTGTTTCTGTACTGTCATTGCGGTCCGCTCTTCCACTGCTTTTCTTTTCCTCATTTTCTTCCTTTATTAATCCGAACTATCCAATTTAGAATTGTGTTAGAAACGATTCGATTTCGAAAACTACCTATTCCACGTAAATTTTATTTCTCGTGTGTCTGTTTCATTTACTAAAAAAAATGAGTACTTTTTACTTGTTACAATTGATACTATTTCAGTGAATTTCATGCTTTAACGTATAGGAGAATTCTGTGCTCGGTTCTGCTACAGTATTCAGTTTCCAATTTAGTGTCTTATTGCAATGTAGCAAATTGATACAGTGATCTATCCACGCTTGATGAATGTATTGATCGTTGACTGTCAAACGTCATGTCACTTTATTGAGCGTACAATTTATGTGTTAGGAAACATATCGGTGATATTGTGTAATTTTTATGTAGCGGTATAGTCAACGATTAATTGAATTTCAACGTTAAAAAATCATACGATATTCGCGTCCAAAACTGCGAAAAATTTCTACAACTGCAATGTGATATGAATATATCATCAAATAAAAAATAGTATAGATTAATGTAATTCGTTTGAAATATTTCTATCATAGAATTAATTGTTTTGCATTATTTCGCCAATTTAAACAGCTTTCCATTTGAGTGATGTATCATTGTTGAAATGAATTTTCTTCAATATTGGTAAACATATTCGCACCATAATTCTTAATAATTTGAACGTTAATATATTGAATTCCGAAAGGATTACCTGACAGATTTTGATAAAATTGTATCGTTACGAAGCAACTTTGACCGGGGGAGGAAACACGCTGAATTAATCCAACTCTGACTTTTTTTACCCTCGTGTTCAACGAACTATCAAAGTGAGAGTGTTAACGGTTACGATACAGAGTCAAACCCTTTCATCCCTGACGATCGATCGTCGACAGCATGCTTTTACCACGTGCTACGAGGAGAACTCTCCTCACGCCACCGATATTCCAATCGAAACTGCAAACGCAGCGTCCACGAGGAAGTAGAATAGTGGCATTGTTCCCTCGGTTCCACGACGTTCCTCCTAAGATTATTTGACCGATATATTCGACCACTCGGTTCTCTCCGTTCTCTAGCTCTCCGCGTTGCAATAATAATGCCAAACCACGAAACCCCGCTTTCAGAAGCATCTCCGAAAGTTTTTGAGTCGCACATAGTTCGACATCGAAAATAATACGGCTGTGAGTTCTCCGCGGAATCGTCGGAACGAGGAACTGGCATCACCATTTCAGAATTGTAACTACCGGACTCTTTCGGAAAGTTGCGCTTCTGAATCTGTAGACGATAAATGTAGGACGGTAGTGCCACTGTAACTTTAGTAATTTTAATCATTTCTCCAACGAACTTCTTCCACATTTCACCCCCAGACTATTCATTGGAAATTTTTCCCAATTCGAGATTTTCCTTCGTGCATATACATATATATATATATATAGTGATATAGTGAAGAAGGTAACGATGGGAAGGTGCTACGAGAAATAGTTATTTCTACATTCCAAATAGAAAGTGGAGAATTGCAGTGAATTACTCGTTAAATTTACTGTCGCATTTTCTCTCGAGCCGCGCAGTGTGCAATTGCCTCCGTACTCGGACGACTAATTCGCCGAGCAGGAAAAATGTCGCTAGAACCGCTGCTTATTACGAACCATTTTGCTCGACTCCATTAAGTAGGATCTCGCGAGTGGCGCATCGAGAAAGTGGGCCGGATACAGATTGAAAATTTCTTAAAGTGCTGCCGGTGAATGGTGTAATTGAGCAAGAACACCGAGAGGAAGACACGTTTGACGGCACGTTCAAGCTTGCCCTGATAACAGATGCTCGGCATTGTCTCAAAAGCTGTTTATTTATCTCGCTCCTTTAACAATGCCTTGCTGCTTCCCAGGCCGAATAGCTCCGGGCTGAGAATCGACGTCCTTCCCTGATTACTACCTTCGCTTGCTTCCTTGCTTCTTGTGCTACCGATTTCTCCCTTGTCTCTTTCGTCCCCTCTGTTTGCCTTGTTTCATCTCGAAAGACCCGTTTTTCCACGATTCCCCTCTTCGCTCTTGATCTCTCACGAAATTCTCTTCGACTGTCATCCCAGCCTCGCAGTTCGCGACATTTCATTTCGCTTTTCCAAAGCTTCTTCCGACGTGTCAAATGCCTGCGATTGAATATCAGTCGCATTTACTCAACTTTTTCAAAACTGAATTTCTTGCGTTGCCAATCCTCTTATTGAGAATTGGAATTGGAAGTAAAAGTTCCAAAAGAGCAATCGACTTTAATGGTTTTTGCTTTCTTCTCTACATAATTCCTTACCGATCGTGATATGAATTTTTACCACAAGAGAACAATTATACAGCACTGTTCATAAAGATGTGAAACAGCAAAAATTTCAAGTTTACTTTTACTCGTGGTTTTGTTGTCAAACAGTAAATTGGAGAGTTGCGCAAAACGTGTAAGTCTCATTTTGCCCTTGTCTGGTGTAGCTTTTCGCAAGAACACGAAATGTTGGAGATACTGAAGTGAATTTAGCGAATACAGTGGAGTGACGGTGAATAACCGAAACGAGAGACCTCGTCTTTCAATTTCGTTTTTATACCTTAGAGAACAGTCTGAATTGTGGCAGCTCCAATTAGTGACGTTTTTTATCACGAAGAAGAACGCTTAACAACGACATCTGCAACTGTTTTCATGAGTTTCTCTCTCGTACGTTCATGGAGTCGAAAAATGTGTTCTAATACGACGAACTCTCGTATCGTAGTTTCGCGAAATGGTATTGATAAAATGAAACAAGGCAAAACAACTGGATAGGCTACCACACCGGATGAAACTTTATTGCCCGTTAAAGCTCTTAACAAAACCGTGCTAAAAGCGCGTTACTTTCCAAGCTCACATTCGCACTAGACCTCTCCCCTATAGCGATGCTTCCGCGTATAAAACTGTTCTTTACATAAGCCGAGCTGTTCCGGTGAGTCCAAGAACTTCGCAAGGAATTAAATATTCAACGGTTCGTCGTGTTGGCTGGTGGAATCTTTGCCGCGTTCTTTTTTTTTTCCTAAAACCCAGCAAAGTACAATCAGAACGTTTGGACTTGAGAATCGAGACTCCCGTCCGCATCCCAACTCTTGATGCTCGCCAGCACTGTTTACACAACAGAGCTCGGCTGCCAAATGAACTCGCGAGATTTCTTCAATCCAAGAGGATTTCCATGGCAAGAGCTTCTGCCGAAAGTAGAAGCAATTCGAGCAAGAAAGACAGGAAGTTACTTTAATAAATACAAAAGCCAGTGCTATAAACGAGATAAGAATTGCCTGGCGCTCGTTGTGGTCCCTTCGGTATCACTAAAAACCGCGAGTGGGAATCTAGCGTCGCTTGGCATGCTCGTCTTTCACTGACAGTAAGTTAATCCTTTAAAGTCGACCCCCGTCATTATCGTTTTTGCAAATGGCAAATTATCAATGGACACGCGAGGATTCGGTATTCTTCTTGCGAAGGTCCAACGGGACAAGTCTGTAATTGTGCTTCTTTTTTCTATTCCGGTAGATGAACACATTTGTCTAGTCAACGTTGAAAGCCGTTAGTCGCGAGGGTCGAGAATAGAATCTACAGGGAAACGACCGACAACCCTCTAGAGTCGTAGGTGACTTCAATTACCCGAGGTGAGAAGTTGCCGTTTGACCTATGCTTATAACGCATAGCTCGTAGTTTCAGGAGCAGGATCTCGTCACTTTAGTGGGCTCAGAAAGTTCGGAACTTCCGGAGTGAGCGTTTTCCTTTCAGTAGCGACCCGTTGAGGTCTCTGAGCGCGAAAACCCGCGGACAAATTACCGGAACCGCTATCGCTGGTGCTTCAACTTCCGACCCACAGACCAAGCCCTTTAAGGATATTAATAAACGTTATCAGAAACAGAGGGACTTTGGTAGAAGAAAGTTGAAAGTTCGGGGTCCTGGAGTTCTCAAGGATCGTAACTTTTAATAATCGTACCGGAAATTAAGCACAGCCAACCAGGAAAGTCGAGGGTGCTAGGTCGAGAGAACTTTATTGAGCAGAAGGAAAAGAAACAGATGTATATGCAATGGATTCGATGAAAGAATCGATAGATGTTAACGAGAGGCAACAACGGTCGCGTGAAACAGAAGCTAAGGAAAGAGAAAGATGAGGGAAGAGAAAGAGAGAAGAAGAAGGAAACGAAGGAAATATACAGAGGCCCAACCAAGTTTTCCAATCTTCTAACTCGAAACGAAACTGTGAGCTCACGAAGTCGAATCACGCAACACAGCGCGCGCCATACACCAGACAGAGCCTATTCTATTTCGTATCTTATAACCTTCGTAGATATTTTTCGCGGTGGTTGCCACGGCACAGTCGATACTGTCCCGTTCGATGTCGACAGTACAACTGGGATAACGTGGCCTCATTGGCCTCCCTGTCCTCGTTTCTAATAGAATTTTTTTTACACCATCGTAAACCGAGCTCCTACGGATTCCCGTTTCCGATAATACTATCTTTGGATACCATTCGACGACGAATCTGGTTTAACATTGGATTATCAATGTCAACTTCGAACTGCACAGTGAATAATAGAGAAACTTGAAAAATTGAGCAGAGACTTATTATTTTGGTCTCGGATGGGATTCGTTGAATTCAAATCGTAGTTCGTGAGGTCAAAAGGTCTTCGCTCGACGAAATTAAGCACCGACAGTTGTATATACGCGAGATGACACCGCAGTTAAATGGCAGAGTTGTGTAGATAACACACGGAGACAGTAAACAACGCGGTTGCTTTTCACTCTGCATAGTTGAATAACTTTTTAATACAGCTTTCCCAAGAGGATGAAGCTTCTCTCGGCCCAGTTAAATAATCAAGTGTGCACCACTTAAAAGTTTATTCGATTTCAAAACCGCTTCCAGCCGTGTTTAACATCCTTTTTCTTCGGCTAATCCGGAAACTTCGTTACTATTACATCTGCTATAAAACGACGACGATTCTTCGCGATCCGCATCCGCGTAGGAGCTATACACTTTAAGTCCGTAAGTTTCTTCGGAGCAGCGTGAGTTCGGGACTATCTACTCTGGAGCAAGTTTTAAAAGAAGTTCCATCGTCTGCTCGCAGGATTTCGCGGGCTCGTCTGTGGCTCCTGCTTGGATTGCTTCTCGCGAGAGGGGTTGCGGCGTATTGTTTTGTATCTCGCACGCCTCATCGGCTTAGCCCGTGGGAAACAATAACAGCGCGTGTGATGTCTCTGCATGAAATCACCTGGAAAACCATCCCATCCTCTCGCGTCCCATTGATCTGTCCTGGTGGTGTGTCATCCCACGCGTGGAAAACTCGACTGGTATTACTATTCGATGATTGCTCGAACGCCTAGTGCTATCCGAGTGTCTCTCTGTTTCACGCTCCGGTTGCAATTTTTGATATAAACTCGCTGACACCATCGACTTTATCGTTTGCATCGTTGGGGGAGTCTGCAATTACTCAGCTAGCTCGTATAGAGATACACCAGATACCGTGTCTATATCTTTCCAAGCAATCCGGCAAAACAGTATTTCCATGCCAAAAACAACATTGTTAAACTTGAACTCTTTACGACACTGGAAGCGAGAGTACGAGTTGAAAATCGTGATTTAGATTTGAGAGCGAGGTGTGAATCATGCGGTGGATGTTGAAATGCGCTCGCATTGCAAACGCAAACAGCCTAAGTGCATTAGAATTAACGCTGTGTATTATTCGAGGGCTCGTGAAATTCTCTGCCATGGTACTGTGCTGCGTATCACGAAGAAATCCAAATTAATCTCGGCGACGTTAATTTATATTTCGTAGTGCTAGTTTAGAGGATTCCAGGACGAAACCAGTGCGGGTCAGTTTCTCTCTGTGAACCTAGAGTGTGCGTCCGTCTAACGTTAAGTGTTTCGGAAGGGAATATACCCCAAGATGAATAAGAACACCACTTAACATCAGGGGAGTATATCTGGGCCCTTCATTAAAATGCAAAATTTCCTACATCTCTTCCTTTCTATCCCCCGGTGCCGGTGCTGTGACCGCTCGTACGTATAAGCGCAAAGTGTTCGTAATATTTTTCTGCTAAAACTGACTTTATACTCGGAACTAAAATCCCCACGCGTATTCGTTTGCTCAGTGCAATAGTATCATTCACCAGAGGTAGAACGCTAAATTTTCAAGCATAAAAAGCACATGTGGCTTGACCAGTTCGCAGGTCCCAAACCATCAATTGAAAATTTTCGAAATTCTTCTAACATATCAAGTTTTCAAAATACGAATCGAAAGTCCTACAAGAGTAATATCACGAGTTTTACCAGTTGATCTTAGGTTACTTATATTTTATTAGAAGTTAGCAAAGTTTCGAAGGCTCTCGAAAATATTCCAACTGCCCAAATCAATCAAACTGGTTTGAATTGCTAAGAGTTTCAATCGCAAATGCGTTCGGCAAAACGCTTTGAGTCTCTTGAAATTTAACCCCTCAGTAGAATCTGTTTGAGAGGCTTGAATTCCGCAACTGCATGTGGCTTCCACCTTTCCCTAGGTTTTCCGGGTGGCCTCGCTCGCCTCTTCCGTCGTGTTTTCTCCCCTGGCGTGACACACAAGTCGCCGCAGTCGTTGCTCCAGGGGAAACTGCCGCCGCCACGCGGAACAATCGTGGCAACTCATCCCGGCAGTTACGTTCAGTGCTCCACCGAGCTTCAGGAGTGAGCTAACCCCGTGTAGAATTGGTCGGAAGCTTCCCGAGATAAGAGAATCGCCACTTACCGGGAGAAAAATGCAGCGAGTTGATTAAAGAGACTATGCAAGAAAGATACCAAGCTGATCAGATTTGCCTTACAACAATTTGTTCGAATAATAAAAATGTTTCTACATAATTAAAGAAGTGTCGTCACGAGCAATATGACTCGTATCGATACTTCAGTTCTATTAAATCGCCCGTAGTACGTTCAACTTCAAGTATAATATTGTTTATTTAAAATTCGCATTTGCAAAATCTATTTTTTCCGTATTTTCGGAAAATACCTACTCTACAATTTTACCAAAAGCGATAAAAATACCATTACGTTTAGTACTAAACTTATTAAAAAATGTATGAAAAATCGAGATATAACAAAAACAAATCCCTATACAAAAAATTCGTTTCGGCAGTATTGTAGTTTATAAAAAAACACGAATTTTTCCAATGTATACTTTGAGTCTGTCTCTTCTAGTTTGGAAGATATTTAACAAAACGTAATTTAGCGCTGATTTTCAACCCCCCATTTTCCATCCCTAAATATGCAACTCAGCACGAAAATAATTATAATTATAATTATGTCTCCAACAACTAAAGTATGTGCATATACCTCATCAAAGGTGAGCTACGTTCGTAGAGAAGAGTGTAACGCGGAGTAAAAACAAAATTATGGCTTACCACAATGCATTCTCGCAAAAGGAATGCTATATTTTTCTAAACTACAGCCCTACCCGCAAAACTGTTTGTTCGCGGCAAGGGACTATGCAAATTCAGGAAAAGACTGAGAGAACGGCGCCGCCAGTGCCATTTTCCTGGCCGCTTTCCGCCAACCACTTCTTGTTCTTTCATAATCCACTTTTTCCAGGTGGTTCCTCTACCGTGTGCCGAATGAAATTCTAGACGAAATAATGAACAGCAAAATTGAGAGAGAGGGAGAGAGCGAGAGAGAGAGAGTATAGAACTATGAGACGAAAGCCATTTAAAGCAGTCACGAATCTCGTTTATCGGAATAGTCAACACTATGAGCAGTCCGATGTCTTTGGATAAACGTTCACCTGATACTCTGACATCGCCTATACATTTCCAGCGTATCTCTCCTACTTCCTCATAATTCTCCCTCGCTCTCAAGCTATTCCTTTACCTGCGCACGCCCTTGTTCAGCGGAATTAACCAACACTGACCGAGCAAGTTCGAGGATGAATCAGATACGTGGGAAGCATAAATTAACCCTCCACTGACATGGGATCGAGTTTAACTAGTTCGACGCCCTTTTTACGCAGGTTTAGTATTACCCGAAGCTCTCGATGATCTCACTGCGAGTCTTTGCGGCATAAGCACGCATAAGAATGCAAAGTCCTCTGAGACTTTGAAATGGAAACGAGCTGCAGGTGCCGTTTACTCGATGTTCAAGAGAATGAGGAAAAAGGATTCGATATCGAACAGCCGCGTTACTACACACCTATTAGCTTTACTGGAACTGTTCGAGTTCTATAAAAATAATGTGACTTCCATCTTGATGCTACCTCTTTATCGTTACCGAATCAAGAATCAAGGGAAGTTAGGATGAGCAGCAGATGTGAGAGAATCGTGTGGTACCTTCGAGGTCGTTTAAACGTCTGCTAGCATCTATTATACAGTTTCGATTAAGAATTGATACATAGATTCTAAAGATTGATTCTTTTCTAGTTTTGTGAATCTAATTAAAATGCCATCTAGAGAAATTGTCCTAATATCGACCAGGATATCTCATGTCGAATTGATACGATTCCTTTCCAACTGGAAGCAAGAGGAATAATTTCCTATTATTGTCGAATCTCGCAGCGAAATTACCGCGGATATTGGCACTCGAATAGAACTTTTGAAACAAATAAGACCAAGTTTGCGACCGATTTGAAGCTTGTATCGAAATGTATGAAGCTCGTAAGATGGCGATGAAATTCATGAAGGAAGATGAGAAAGTTTGGACCATAGTGAAATTCCTATGTGAAACATGCTCAATCTCCAATTCATTTCGGCATAAGTTCATCCAGCTGGCAGGGTTTCAGATCCGCAGATCAAATATGGCCGGATTTCTCGGGTTCACTCTCTCAGTGTTTCCGGATACTATGAGTGCAGTATTACGAACTCGTTGAAAATCTGCATCACTTTTACCATTGGGCTTTTCGGATTAATAACACTCTTCACCCTTGTTTTTGTATCTCTAAACCTAGGAGACTAAACATCACCCTCGAAACACACGAAATTCTGACCCGAATTCGTAATGCAAGTTTGATTAAACTTGCGAACGCGATATTAATGTCTACTGGTTGCCATTGAATCGTAAATAGTTACGTGTAAGTCAAAAGTATCTCAGCAGGTCACCAGTCGGTCAAATAGGATTTGAATCATTCGATCCTTGATGTACAGAGAGGCCTCTGTCCTAAGTTCGCATTAATGCAGAACTACTAAAACTCTCAGTTCCATTACACGCGCATCACTCCATTTATTGCGAAACGGGTCGGAACTTTTATCAAGGCACCGAGGCTTTCGAGCGTTCTAATTCCAGTGAGCGCGTTTGTTGAAGGATGTTGGAAACTGCCGATCAAAATTGACTAGCACTCGAGGAACTAGTTTTTAATTTTCCCAGTTTGTACGAGTCACACGGTGAACCATTACTGAAAAGCTATTGGTGCATTGAGGGTATTTTGATTGATATCTATGTGCTAAATGTTTATTAGTATTAATTCACCATCGTAGGATAATTCCAGCTGTTCGGTGAATGCGTTCAACGATTCTACTGTGCGCAGCTCCATTACATCTGCGCCGCACCATTTATCACGAAACAATCCAGAGAACAGTGAGCAACTTGGGTAAAGTACCCACTGAGTTCTACCAATTCCGTCGTACATGCTCGCTTAAAGCAGTCGAACTATCATGATGACATTGTACCTTCTGTACTTCCCTTGATCCTCTAGTAACCTTTCATACTACGTATTGTGTACTACGTACAATAAAGGTATACTACACGTAAAGGCTCTTAAACTTCGACGATTAGTCTACCGTTCAATCTTCTCGATTGATTACAGTATTGCTGTTAGTACTAATTACAGACTTTAGAGGTATTGATTTAATCTCGATCTGCATTCATTAACGTCTTCCCCGTTAGATTGATCGTTACTAATTGACAGATGTATTTAACATCTCTTCCTAAACTCTTCATATAATAGTTCCCATATAACTGACGAGTATGCGTGGCGGTCTTACGAAATGACCGCTGTTCCAGATATTATAAATTGTAATTAAAATGATTTGTGCAAAGGTGTCTGCTAATTCAAACCGAATCACTCCATTGGCTAGTACAGTTACGCAAGGAACCAATAAGCTATCGGCGACAGACACTTTAGCCGTTTATAAATAAGATATAAGAAGATATTTTTAGAATTCAGTCAATTAGGATACTATAATTAATATTCCAATTTTAATACATTAATACATTACATTTGAATGCAATTTTACGAAATTCATCATAGAAGCATTAAAAGAAAGACAAATATAATTAATTGATTAAAATGAGAAATTTGATGGTTCGAATCACAATTATCAATGATCTTATACGAGCAATTAACGGATCTACACTTGATTCGGATTGATCAAGTAACAGTGTACAAAAATCCTTCTGTTTGGAGTTTACACAATTTTCTACCAGTACGATTCCCAAGTGTTGGGATGCATTTCCCTGCATTTGTTTGTCGTAAAACTCGAAGCGAGGCAGTCGCAGAAGTTTCGAATGAGCGCTGCGGAGCTCTGTAATTCCTGGTGCAGAGGGTGCGATCCCTCGAGCAGTCGGGCAATCGCACCGATGCGGTGCTGCTAGCCACACCCTCATAGGGCACAGTTCGCATCCATTCGAAGTGCAGCGATAAGCGACTCGCAACGCGCCTGCAATAAGTTCCTCGATTGCCGATGCACCGCGAGGAAATTAAAACTTGCTCGGCTCGCGGATCCCTAGTGACTCGGCTTTCAGAATTCAACCGACTGACTAGGCTATGGTAGAAAATAAATACAGACACCTATAAGTAAGCATCTAGAGAACGAAACTGCATCGAGAGATTTATTGTAAAAGTTTGGCACATTAGCAACATATAAAATACTTTAATTAGAAACTGTTTGCACGAATAAATACCAATTTTCGTTTAAATTTCATAAAAATAAGAAATAAGATGAGGCAAAAGATTATTCTATGCTTGAAATTCGTTTGAAGAATAAATTATTTACATCGTCAAACGTAGATTTTTTTGCGTAGTTATTGTTTGTTGAAATTATTCGTTGGAAACGTATAGAATAGACTCACGATTGGAAAAATTGATAAAACATATTTCTATATAATTTATATTGACGAATAATTTACAAATGCACGCGAATGTTCCAGACAGGATAAAAGATGAAACTGGAAAAAGCTGAATCGCTTAGGAAAATGGCAAACATTAGAATATGGCGAAGAATAACGATCTACGTAAAAGAGTAGGAATGAAAAACGTCAGGGGTTGGAGTGGAAAAGCCTATCTGAAGTGTGGTACAAGTGTTCTCTAGGGTAATCTTAATTCGCGAACTGTTGGCTATCTCTGGTATTTTCACACATTTGCCACCGAGTCGAAGTTCTAATCATTTTCCATCTCCGGCGAGTGAAAAAGTTGCCACTGCTATTCGCAGAGTACTTTATCCATTTTCTACAATTTCCTAGGTGTTTTAATGGGAATGAAATAGTGGCTATTTTATTGTTTTTAGTTCAATCTCCGTTTTGGTATTATTGAACGCGATAACGAGCTAGCTAAAATGCTTTACGCGATAATTCAATGGAATTTACGATTGCCGATTGGCTGTTTAAAATTTTGGTAACACTTCAATTAATATCTAGTCATTCTTCTCACTCTATGCTGATCTGTTTCCATACCTATATGTATATTGTATATTATACATATAAACCTTTTCCTCGATAGCCTGAATAAATTGCTATTGATAATGACGTTGATTCTACTAATCAATATGAGTACAACTCTATAATCATCGCAGTCTGTACTTTACATATTAATTATTATCAAAACATTCAATTAGTCTTGGCCACTACGCGCATCGGTCCAATGAGCTTGACGAATATTAATTGCGGTCTAAAATGAACTACTGTACCATGTATTCCGAAAAACAGGAAACTGCTCGTTCAGTCAATTAGGCATTTGTTAATATTTAATAAATATTGTACATTTGTTAGAAATCACCAGATGCAAGAGGTACGTAAGAAAGAGGCATGGAGAAAATCAACCTAAAATTGAATATTATATTATCTATAGTAACACATTATTTATAGAATTCCTGTGTGACTAACAATAAGTTAATTAATAACGGATGTATTTACCGTTTACGTTTTACGAAATTGCTATTCAAATTTCGATCATAAATACAATATACTGTATATTGTGTAATGTGTGTATATGTATTATTACAAACGCATAATACGTAATATAATAACCTATAACATTTAATTGATATTGTACGTATTATGTGTCGAATATTATACAATACAAAGGCATTATCATGATGAGTGTGTGTCTAACCCAGAGTAAGCTTAAGACGTTTGGATCACGTTGCCACGATCACCATCTCAAGGTATGCTCCTATTGGCTCCCCGCCCCACTGATATTTCAGTGATCCCTTTGATCAAGTTCAAGCACAGTGGTATAGTGACCTTTGTTGGGTCAGGAAGACACGCTTGTTTTGAGAGGCTCTTACTCCCCGCGTTCGTGTTTATTCAAGTCCACTGACGTTTAAGGAACAGTGTAATACGCGTTATAGTTATTGCTCAACACTATTGCGCCCGTGAATATGCGGTATTCTCCTATCTATGGTAATTCTAATTATTCCTGGAAATTCATTTAAAATTCTAAATTCTTTTCTTAGCTTATACTATAATATTTGTTCCACTGGTTTACTCGTAATTTTCCAAATATTTCGATCGATTATGCCGGTAATTGTTCTGCCTTTATTTGGGAGTGCGCCTGTTGCATTCGCGGGGTTCAGACGGGTAAAATATTTACAACGCCACTGGATTTGCTTGTGGGGTTTGGAAACTAGAATATACATATGTTGTTGTATTATGCGATAGAAATGTTCAGTAATCATATGGGTATCGTTGTAATGCTACAAGCAATCTCGGTTTGCCGATATGTCAAGAGTAATGATGTTTATGTCTCCGCGTATGTTTACATTTGTAGGAGATGGATCTCGACGCTCTGTCGCCGATCTTGGTTGTATGTTCGGTAATCCGACTAATATCACTAAAGGGTCGTTGCCCGCTTGAATTGTTTTTCTAGATATGCACAAAGCCTGCGAGTTCCGAGAACTTAATTAATCTCGTTTTTTCAGAATACGTAGCGATGTGAAATTGTAGGAAATTACGATTCGCTTTATCCTTCCTCTCTGGTACCAATATGAGAAACCCCAATGTGTAAAACCTGGGCCAGTATTATTGTTTGAAATAACGTTTGCTATTACCATCGCTATTTATTTTCCAAAATCATTTGTGTACCTACTAAAGAAGTTGTACTTGAATTGAGTTATCTATATCTATTTGTTTATGCATGTGATTTTTATTGAGAGTTACTATCACGCCATTATATACCGGAAATAGGTTTACCAAATTCGAATATCCAATGTCGCATAATGATGAGTTTTTTATTATATAATACTTTGACAATTATAGGTACTTTGGCCGGATTCGTATATGACGCAATACTAACTGTACAACGATCCCGACATATGCCTTTTTACCGCGGTAAAACTTCGCCAAATTGCGATTGTTTCCTCCGAAACGATACTTCATACTAAAAATCGATAGAAAAACGATAGGAATTGCAAAACATGCAGATGCGTTGACTTGAGCGCGCATAGGCAACCGTCACGAGCAGAAGACGAGAAGGATATTGAAACTTTTATAAAAACTTCTATAAGAAATTTACATAATATAGAAAATAAAATTGAAATTAAAGCGTGAGTTTCTTTATCGTCCACTCTAATGTACAAGAGTAAGACGTAGTTATATATTGTATATGATATGCGTATTACGAAGGATATAACGATTGTGAATTTGGCTACTATAACCCCATCAACCGAACAACTACATACACAAAGTCATATGAGCCAATGAATTAGATAGTAATTTGCACTCACCAAACGCTGAGAAGAAGCTTTCTCCTCGAAACATTGCAAGAATAGCACCGACAACGAAGTTGGTTGAATAGCATTGCTTTGTTGGAATGACCGCGAAACTGCCATCTCCGATGATCTCCGTTCCATGCTTTATCCTCACGATGTGCACAAGACGTTCACAACACTTTTGACACTACATTCACCTTCGCGCACTACTTTTTAACACTTTTACCTCGTATTCCCGCGAGACTTTCGAGACTCGTTGTGCTATGTGCGCGCTAAGGACTCCAATGGAAAGAAGACTACTAGAGTGATATAGGCTGCAGTTAATATGTTTTGCACGATTAATCGGGTAGAGGGCGCGTCAGTCTCACTGGCTGAGGTGCTACGTGACGGCACGAAGGAAGACAGCGAGTCTTTTCGATCGAAAATAGAAAAAGTGTGAACGGTGAACTTCAAATCCTATAACCGGTATGTTAATAAAGAGTATTAATATTAACTGCTATGGGAAATTTGAGAAACTGGATTGTTCTTATTATGAGAGTACTATAACTGCACTTATAAGTAAACTAGAGTCGCGAACTATCAACGTCTACTCCTAACTATGCTCTTGCGGTGGAGAATAATTAATTTCTGCTTGATTAATTAGAGCATCGCGGGTAGATCAGAGAAGTATTAGTGTAGTGCGATTCAACGGGAAATTTATGAGTTGATCAAAAGATCCGAATATCCAAAAAGATACGAAGAGACTCACTGTCTTTTTTCGTGACATCACGTAGCACCTCAGCTAGTGGGACTGGCACGCCCTCTACAGTATTAACCGTGCAAAACATATTAACCGCAGCGCATACCATTCTACTAGTCTTTCTTTCCATTGGAGCCCTTAGCGCGCACATCGCACAACGAGTCTCGAAAGTCTCGCGGGAGTACGAGGTAAAAGTGTTAAAAAGTAGTGCGCGAAGGTGAATGTAGTGTCAAAAGTGTTGTGAACGTCTTGTGCATCTCGTGAAGATAAAGCATGGAGCGGAGATCATCGGAGATGGCAGTTATGCGGTCATTCCAACAAAGCAATGCTATTCAACCAATTTCGTCGTCGGTGCTATTCTTGCAAGGGTTCGAGCAGAAAGCTTCTTCTCAGCGTTTGGTGAGTGCAAATTACTATCTAATTCTAATTCTATCATATACAATATGACTACGTTTCACTCTTGTACATTAGAGTGGACGACAAAGAAACTCACACCACAGTGAGGCGCACGCGACGTTCGTAATTGTATGAGCATCTGCTTAGAATTTTAGGTTACTTTGAAGCACAATAGTATTTTTTATTAACAAATCATGTTTTGTCACGAATGAGTTTGTACTGTTGTACAGTAAAATAGGCGTCTTATGATTTATGAGATGATTACGAAATCGGTAGTGGTATTATTTTCAATTCAACAGCAGATTCTTGAATAATGCACAGCTAATCTGTGCGTTAATGAGGAGATAATTTGTTTCTCACTAGCTTATCCTTTAACTACTTTGCTATTCTAACTGTTTACGTTTGGAACAAGTGAACCTCGAGTATCAATGCGTGAAATAAAAATCTAATGTAACCCGTATTACCTATTTCGCTTACATAAGGGTATATCTACTTTAATTCCATTTGCTAGTATAAGACTGATCCTGATATTTACACCAGCGTTTGTTTTTATGAGTGTTAAATCGATCTACAGTTGGCATCTTTATCTAATATCCTATTTTCTAACTTTTAATTTCAATTTTATTTTCTATATTATTCAAATTTCTTATAGAAGTTTTTATAAAAGTTTCAATATCCTTTTCGTCTTCTACTCGTGACGGTTGCCTATGCGCGCTCAAGTCAGCGCATCTGCATGTTTTGCAATTCCTATCGTTTTTCCATCGATTTTTAGTATGAAGTATCGTTTCGTAGGAAACAATCGCAATTTCGCGAAGTTTTACCGCGGTTAAAAGGCATAAGTCGCGATCGTTGTACAGTTAGTATTGCTTCATATACGAATCCGGCCAAAGTACCTATAGGAAATTCAAGTGGAACCAAAACTAGGTAGAAAATACATAGTGACAGATTCCAGGACGCAAAATATTGGTCTGTCAACGGTTGGGAACTCGTGCCAAATGTTCAGGATTTCCTCTTGCAAGGAGTTGCAAAACTCCAGACAAATTTTAATGACACTTCTAGTTATCGTACGACCACTAGTTTTATTTTTATCATCTCATAGTGCAATGAGCATATTTCACATGACTTGATTTTTTCGCATTAATTTTAACAAGAAAGCTATCGTGGGTATAAGAAACCGGATCTTAAACGAAGCGACACGTCGCGAATCTAAAATCTGCTTTCTACGCTCGTGTTTGACTGCTGAACGCTTAACATACGCAGCGCGTCTAACAAAGGGGTCGATCGTCACTATTTTTCGATCGGTGAGCCACGAGCAGTCTCCTGTATGTACGTACTATAGAACGTTCTTAACCTACCTCAACACGTTTCAGCCTCTGGGTTAGGTCAGGAATACCCAGTATACATTAATACTGCTTCGCACGGACATTGAATCGCGTTAATTTAATCCCGTAACTAATTTTCATGGAAATTAATGAGCGTCGAATTTCCACATTTATCGCATACCTCAGTTTCTCATTTACCAAGAGAATGCTACAACCTTCTGCCAACATATAGTAAGAAGAGTAACCTACGTACTAAGGCAGTAGAATTACTTCGCACGTTGGATCATAATTAATTTAATCGCTTAACTAATTCAGACGGTAATTCCTAGATTAATGTGCATCGAATTTCTACATTTATCGTGAGAATATTGTTGCCTTTCGCCAAATATAATAAGACAAGTTGTTGGGTATGTACTAAGGCAGAGAAAAAAAAGAGCCAGTCAGTCTGGCATTGTCCTGTAGAGTTGCCAGACGGAACCGTACCCTACGCGGCTATGAATTAGGATAGGATAGGGCAGAGTCGGTGGAAAAGTGCGAGCGCTTGCGCCAAAAGCTCCTCTCGCTGGAGGGTGCCGGCGCCGGAGGGTGGGAGCTTCGACGAACAAGGCCAGTCACGGGGAGGGGACCGCGCGTTCGAGCTTCTGCGAGATTCCGAGAATCTACTGGAGTCAGTACAACTCGCGTCGCGGCGCCTTTCGTTCCCGCGGCTCGTGTTTAAGGGCGCAACGAGGGTGAACGTCGTTTTATACGCGAACTCTCACTCTCTACTACTATCCACTGGTATTTCTCTGCGTGACAGTGTTGGAATTCAACTTTTTCTCACAGTCTCTTATCGACAATTACGATCGAGTGCATATCGAGTCGAATTTTGGAAATGATACCATGAAAGTTTTTTTTTTTCTTTTCAAAGTGATGGCGTAAGGGAGGTAATTAATGGTTAGAGACTGATTGAGATCTATTGGTTTAACGGAAAATTGTGATTAGTGGTGCTCGTGAATCATTTAATTCTCAGACGGAAAGTTCTTTTATCTGCTGTGTGTAGACGATTGCAAGGAATTGCGAAACAACACTTCGGTACGTGTCAGAAGTAATTGGACTTAACAGGGAAATTCTTAAGATTGAAGTGCGACAATAAGAATTGTACTATTATTTTATTCAGACGTTATTTCGTTCAATGACAAACGTGTTTGATTACTACAAGTATTATTGAAAATCGGTAAAACACATAATCACGTGGATAACGTATTGAAGGAGCTAGACAAACCCTTAAATATATCTGGAAAATCGAGGCCAGCATCATTGTTTACGGAAAAGAATTATTGTCATTCTCGGAAATCATAGATATCTCTGTATACTATGCGGTAGCGCGCGTGATCTTGTTCGGTAAGTGGCGCCGAGGAAAATTGAAAATTATGCAAACATAATTTTCACCGTGGCGCCCAGTTACTGTCGGCGTTTGTTCCACCAGTCGCGCATACTTGGTGAATGCGTTACTTCGCAAAGTTAGTCTAAATTTGAAGATCGATGCAAAGGACTTATCCAATGAATGTCAAAAGCATTCTGTTTCACTAGATGCTTCTTCTATCACTGTCAAATCTTCAAACGGATTATTCCACTTTTACGTATCTGCAACTTTTGTCCTAGACCGTCTTCTTGAAGCCGAGTCAAGAGTAAACAACTCGCAGGAGACAAAGTTCGCGCCGATGTAACACAGTAATATTTCTCCAAAGAGTACGATTCTTTTGTACTCGGTTTTGTTTCTCGTTTCGAAGTTTGTGTTTTTCTAGTCGTTGACTCGTCTACCAATCAAGCCATGTGATCCGGCTTGTTCGCACGCGTTCGTGGTGCTGCGATAACGGGAGCAATCAATTCGTAATCATGGGTTAGATAATGCCGATGAAATCGATTAGGGTAATTACCTCTTATCACTGGGTTTCCAGTTTCGCGCTCACGGTCTCGATGCTCTCCCTCTCGTTTTTTTCAATGGACCTTCAATTACCGTTTGCATACCGTTTACATACAACTCGAATTCTAATTGAGGTTTAATTTTAACGAGTTGCATCTATGATACAGCTGGTTAGATTTTAAATTGAAAGGTATTTTGTGGCTCTTATCTCATTGTCAGTCGATCGTGACTTTTGTTTAAGTATAGTGAGTTATTATAATGTTGAGAATGGAAATAATATAAGGGTTATTCATCTGACATGGAAAATGACTTTACTGTGATCCTGGAATTAATATTAGATTTATAATCGTGGATGATGCAGTGTTGCGTTAAAAGCATCGCGCTAAATGGTTTTTGATCGTTCAGCATTAAAAGAGTCGCAGTTGGTAATTATTCGCATATTTACCGTAGGCTACTCGGTAAAATAGGGTTTCGTAAGGGAATTCACGTTGAACAAAATTGCATATTAAACGTCCGTGTAATGTAAACTGATTTGCGTAAGTAAGCTCTGCGACGAACAATTAATAATTAATCACTTTCGCCTTATTAACTACAATTGACGAGGTAATTAAAAATCGGTCGGAAAATTAGGCGTGAGCATGCATAATTTCGTGGCGATTTGTGTCGAAGTAACCGCTGTCCTGCAAATTTTAAATGCTTAACAATAATTGATGGGGAATAATCGGGGAACCAACGCGACGCGACGCGACGTTTCCGAGATTTATAAGCACTCGCGATTTTACTGTGACAGCATCGACACAAATTGGCGCTTTAAACATTCACGCGAGGATGCAGACGTGGCAAGTGGCCTGCCAGTAAAGCGTTACAAGTGATGTGGAAGAGGAAAAATGCCTCGTGTCGCTGCGTTATCTCCTGAATAGTGAATTAACGAAAACGAAACGTCTGCGAAAGTGATGCTGAAAAATAATTTTTGGTGAGTATCCTATCTATACCTTTCACTTGCAAATTTTCTTTCTTTCTTATTGATCCTATAAAACGCATGAAAAAATAATCGCTCGTAGCGTTCACTAACGTGGAAACTATTTGCATATTGTTATTAATATTATGCATTTCGAAACAATTGGTAATGTTCTGATTCTATACTAAAGTTTATTCAATTGTATTTGCATATTATTTACGGTATAAATCCAAATAATTATTACGGAATACACGAAATTACTTTACTATACAATATTCGTGTTAACGTATAGTTTTGTATTTCGAGCAATAAATGTTTCTTTTAGGAAGCTGGTGTATCCAATTATCGATAAAAGTTATCGAATATTTTTTCGTGCATTACTTTGTGGGAATGTAGAAAGAAGGATAATGGAACTTCGCATTAATAACCCATCTAATGCTTTTATTTATATGTATATCAGATTTCTTTATCGGACTCGTGGTATCAGGATAAGAATAATTCTGTATAATATTAGAGAGTAATATCCTATCAGATAGTTATGTATAATCAATTGTTGCCCTATTTTGTTTTTATTAGTCTCTATAAATGATTATACTATTAACAAATAGGTTTTTAGAAATAAATTAATGATCAACAATTTAACGAATATCGTATATCTAACAAATTTAGAGAAATATTATACGTGACTTAGCGCTAATGAGCATAAAATATCATTCAGGACGATTGCCCAATATTTCTGGTCATTTAACTCGATAATAATCTGACCCCTCGATCCGCTTAACTCGATCAATGTCAGCTGTTGCACTGTATAAGCTCGAATATCACCTCATTTGCCTAATTGCCCTCAGTAATTCGTCTTAGTTGAAACCATAAATAGGGCTTTTCTGCATCAGCAAAGTTCTTTAGAAGAAAAACCACACACTTAATTCGCATTGTTTCCATCGTAATAAGGGCAGAATTTTCCACTGCCGCAGTTGCTATTACACAATATTATTTAGATGACTCCTCATTATTCAAATACTTTTTTTATTTTACGCACTGGCAAGAAATCTTGTCATACTGAAAATATTTTATATCCAGTAATCTGCTACTTTCCATTCCATCGTGGATGGGAATTTCAGAATTTTCCGGACAACGTTATAGGACAAAGAGGAAATCGAAATCGGTTACAGAGTTTTCTCCAAAGCGTCCAAAGGCTCAATGGAAAGTCGTTAGTAAGCTAGAATTCAGATACACCGAAACGCACTATTGCCGAAAAAAGCTAGCCGCAAGTCCATCGTCAGCATTCCATTCTTCTCACAGTTTCGGTACTCGTAGTTTAAGTTCGTGAGTCGCGCGCGTCTAGCAAAGTGGAATCGAAGAACTCTGTGGGTAAAAAATAAAAAACGAGAAGGTAGCACTCTTGGCATAGAAATAACGCTAGAATGGATAGACGTCAAGCCATTGTACATAGTCGGCTCATGAAAATCCAGCTAAATAGCTCGTCGACTCGTCGCAAATTTGGCGAGTAAGCTGCGCTCCCTTACGAGATACGCGCATTACGGGAATAACGGATTTTCATTAGGGGAATGTCGCACGAGCGCGCGCGATTTCCGGCGTATTTATTCGGCTGTAAATGCGGGGCCCATGGCCCACAGAATGAAAAAATGACAGTGGCGCAACTCCCGTCGATCATGAGCTTTTAAGCCGACTGCCGCCGTAACGACGCGAATAAACACTGTTTATACGCTCGTGCGCTTAATGCGCCGATTCGCGCAATTCCGTTGCACGTTAATCGCAGAGGGGTCAGAGGGAAGTGTAGTGGAAAGGGTTACAGTGACCGAGAGAAAGAGAGAAAGAGAGTAGAAATGTTCACGCGATAACGAGAAATTAGCTGCGAAGCACGAACCAGCAACGCGTAATTGGGCGTGCATCGATTAAAAGTCGCTGGAAAAGGGCAGAAATCGAATTTTCTCCGGATCCGTGGTCCAGCATTTGGACTCGTGTCTCGCATTCAGACTGTTTGGCTCTCCCGATGGTGCATCACCGATCGATTCTGTGTCGTGGCTCTTTTATCGAGGCGCATCGTAAGCGTAAATGTACACGGCCTCTGGAGACACATTAGCCGTCTTCGCCATCTGGGAGCAATTGCTAATCAATAGCCAATCGAAACAATAGTACGAAGATGCGCTGGTTACGGCTGGGAATAAAATACGGTTGCGTTGACCGATGCAATTTGTCTGATGCACCGGAGATTGAAAATTCCAATGCGGCTAACGGCGAACACGCCGAACTGTGGTTTCGTTCAATTGTTCCCCGTTAAGGCAAAGCTCTTGATCTATTCGAACCCTCTGGGATAGCATTACGATTCCGATTACGATTACGATTACGATTATAATCATTTTACTTGGTGATGAGTTTTAATTCTCGATATGTTCAATTTTCGGTCTGTCACATTCAATCGCAGAGTACTCGCGAATTTCGATATTTAATTACTGATTGAACATTCCAATTAAGAAACATGATAATTTGAAATATTGAGATTTTGAAAAATTGCCAATTAATTTCCAATAAATACGTCCTTACAGGAATTTATACTTTTGGATATATGACAGTTGATTGAAACCAGTTAGTTCAATGCCACTACGATTTTCGTACGAAATTTCCCATGCTTTATGGAATGTGTTTAATAATATTTGACATAAAATTGTCCAGTGACTTTTGGATTGTTGAAAATCAACTGTCCAGATACATGTATTAATTACGACATGTATTCGTATGGATATTCGTTGATTAAAAGATTGAATAAAGTGAAAGATGAATTCTCGAGAAAGCGTTCGCATCTCTAATTATGGACGACACGTCCGTCTGGGTAAGGGAGAAGCGTCGAGGGCCTCATATGTTCTGAGTTGAAGCGACTGGTCTCTTTTAATATGTATAACGCAAACTCATCATCAAGGTCTGAGACTCGAAAGGGCTAGGATACGCGAGTTCGCAATTAACGAACTTTCTAACGAAGAAATCTCTGGGGGTTTTGCAACGTCGAAAGTACCGTCAAACAGTGAAGAACGAACGAACTGACAAACTTGTCCGCTCTATTCGCGTTCGTTTCAATACAAACCATCCAAAACATTGGTGTACTCCCAAATCCGACTATTTTGTGAGCGAGACGAAAAAGTTGTTTGTTGGTGGCGTAGAGCACGAATTACGACCGCGCGAACTGTCGGTTCTACTTTTAGTGAAAATTCTGTAAACAAGGTGTTTCGCTTACTCGCCACTCTGTTACTCTTGTTTTTCACTTAATAACGTTATAACACCAAGTAAACACAAACCAGATATTCCTTGTCAATTGATCTCAATTAACTGTTTTATTCTGATTCATAATAAATTTTACCCTCATATAGAATAATATAAAGCTATTGCTATTTATACCTCGGTTCAATTCATAATATAATACTTTCAATAAGCTCGTTTTGGGGAGATCCAATAAAACCCCCAAAATTATTTACTCGAACCTGAATTATGATAGAATACTCCCATACATAAAATTAAGCTACTCGCTAATCGTGTCTGAAACGTGAGCAGCTCCATTTCTGTTTAGTGTTTCCGTTGATCATGTTACAGTATACCGCGTTTAATGCAGCTATGTATCATAGAAGGATCGGTACGCAGCGCACGATGCAAGTGGTATTAATTACAAAAATAGCTATCCTTGCTAGTTCCACTGCGTTAATTCTGTGATATATTGACACGAGAGAGACGCGTTACCATGGGACGTGACGATTTTATCGTAACGATTTTATTGACATGATTACGCATAGATGCGTATGGCCATCTACGCGCCACATTAGATACAATAATTTTACATGTTCATCTGGTGCGCACCAGGAGCTGCGGTCAATTCGCTGTAACATCGTCGCGCGTCGCGCTGATCGAGTTTCCAAACATTCTACAACTTCCTGTCCATAACACTTTGGAGCATGCAGACACGTGTGTTGCAAAGTTTCGAGCATCGCCGCGACCCTTCCGCCAATCGAAGTCCACGTTGATCTCGTGTTAATCGTTATTGTCCCCTGAGTTTCGGTCGCCGGTCACGTGAACTTTATCCCTTTCTCGAATATTTCCACGTACGAGTTTGCTCTATTCGCGCGATCAAGGCCCACATTCAATTATGCTTAAATCGCTCTCGTTTCTGGATACATCGTTAAGAGGGATCCACGCGAATTAGAGTTTGCTGGGCTGATCCGATCGCACGGGGACTCCATTGACGATTTCGACGTTTTTTTTGACTTTTTTGTTCTTTTTTCATTTGAAATGAGCGGATTGGGCGCTGCTTCGCGAGAATTTGTAATGAGGATTTCGGCTGATCGCTGGTAGCACCGGACATGGGCTTCGATTCAGTTTGAATGGATTAAAGTATAATCGATGCTTGGACCCAATAGATATCTATGAATAGAAGTGATCCGGTCCTGTGAATATTAATTACTATTTTTAAATCTGGCAAATTTAGTGAGAAAGCTAGAACGATGATCAGTTACACGAAATCTATAATCACTCCTATCAGATCAATATTCAATTATTTCAATATTTGCAAAATGAAAATATTCTTCTTGGATAAAGAAATTAAACGAATCAACCTGAAAGAAAAATCACTCGAAATTTCTTATAATTAACGACGAACACAATTGCGCATTAGCGAAGAATTTCTCGCGTGTCCTTGGACGTTTGGAAGAGTTCTTTGTCACAAAGGTAAAGATAATGATCATTGTCGCGCTTGGCATACACGGACTTTAACGCTTTTATTTCACAGCTACGAGGGCCCCTCGCCTCGTCATTCTTTCATCCCGTCTATGTTAAACTCCATGTCCCTTTTGATTAACAAAACGGTCTGGTTGTTCTTGTAGAAAGCTACTTTGAAAGCCGCGCGATACTTTAAAACCACTAACGATGTGCGCAAGCGTTGCTCACACGCGATGAAAAGAACACGAGGTAAAATCTACAGAAGCACGTCCACCTTCAGGTCCGTTACTTGCGGAACCTTCTCTTAATTACATCACGCGGTTGGAGAATTTCGCGAAACTTGCCGCGCGAAACCCCTTGTGTTTCGTGGCTGTCGATACATCGGTGATTTCCTTTGTGTGTACATATATGGCTTGTACACGCAATTCACAGTCTTTGCCCGAACTGTTGATTCACAAAGCAGGGCACTCTCTCTCTCTCTCTCTCTCTCTCCCCCTCTCCCTCTCTCCATCTCTTTGTTCCTGTCGCGGCTGTCGATGCAGCAGTACCTACACCTTTCCTTGAGTCGCTTTGCAAGTTTGGTCGCTATTCAGAGCGTAACATAGTGGGTTAGCCTTAAGCTTTGCTTCTGGTATACGCGACTGAGGACAGAAGGTCTCTTATTACGCAAGATTATGGTTGCTGTGCTGATATTTCTGCAGTTAAAGTTACGAAGCTTTAAGTCCAACTCATAGAGATTATGGTTAGTTGACATTTATGCAAGATTTTCTTTATTGCTCTGGGATTTCAATACGCTAATTTAACAATTAAACTAGATTCATAGTACGTAATTACTTGTACTGACTAGTTACATCCATGGCACAGCAGCTTTTACGTGCTTTACGTCGTGACGTAATAGCTCATAGCCCAGGGTGTTATACGCCAAATCAAGAGACAAGGTCTTGTCTCGGACCAAGTACAAGGAGACAGACCTTGTATCTATTCCGGAGACAGAAGTTATTCTTGTCTTTGCAATGTTAAAACTTCATAAACTAATTAATTTTGAATATTATATGAATATTCTATATTGCATTTCTATCTATTCGATAGACTATTGATAGAATTTGATAAAATTTCCAATGAGGATTCGTCAAAGCAGATATAATTAGTGAGATGCAGCTGCGTTAGCAGAGATTACGACTGGCTCAGGTGTTCAGTCGGCATCGGATGCGTATACGCTCATTCGCTCCATCACGCGTGTTCAATTACCAACTCGATCCGCTAGTTTGAGCCATCGAGCGTTTCGACGACGGCTTTCCGCAAGAGGTAAAAGCAAAAGAGAGACTGTATCGGTGATCACATGCTACTGCTTTGTATCATTCGACAGCCGTCTACCACTTTTCGTATCAATTAACGGAACCCAATCCACTATATCGCGTTCAGTCTGTCAAAGTGTGAATCCTTATTGGAAAGTCATATCGCGGATGGTGAATCCCTAACTTGGCGTCCGATTGAGCACACCATTCAATCGTAATATCGAGAGAATTAAATTAACGATTTCCTCGAACTCGGTAAGAATCGATATTTTATTGACAATTATTAGGAAGTTCATTCGTTGGGGTGCTTCATGGTAACACTTGTTCGAGTAATTAAGCGGGGGATGGATTTCACGGAATTCAGAAGTAGAATGGAGAGTAACGAGCATTCGTTGGATTCGCAATTGAAACTGTAATAGTTCATTGTTCCGAGTTTCATATATACAAATGGTTGATAAGTGTCGGATAGACCGAGGGCGTTGACGAGATAGTATTTTCCCAGAGAATCGATGGAAGTTTGTTGTTTCGTCAAGTCCACTATTTAACGCTGTTGTTCGCGCACTCATGGTTTTAATCACCGCGACATGATGCTACACGTTCTTCGGGTAATTACTGCTACGACCTGTGGTATTAGAGCACCTGTCGTGTACTAAGTGACGGAGGGCGTTTCGTTTCTCTCTAGGACCTCTAGAGGTCGATCGCTTGTACACGTTCTCACGATCTAAAATTCTAAGGTATTATCGCTGTATTAGATAAAATTTTACTGAATTAGAATATGATCTTGGTAATTTGAACCTATGTGATACGAAGTTGAAGTAACTAAATCTTTAATAGTTTAAGTTTGCTCCTATAAGTCAAACTTCCATCGTCGTTGCCTTTGTAAGTCGAATCTATGACCATGTTCGGTCTCTGTAAGCCGAATTTTCCTATGTTAAAGCTTCTCTTTACTCGAGAACTTTGATACATGGAAACCTCTATAATGTGGAAATTTCAGTTTTTCTTTTGAGATTGAGAACAGTTTCAGGATTATTGCAACATTCTAAAATAATCTCTCTATCAATTATTATTATACGAATAAATTGAATGATTAAAATAGGTGGCAAGGTATCTCTAGAAGCTCTAACAGTCTACACAAAGTCGATCGATAGAAATATCTTTGATGTCTCTCATGGAATCAGCTGGTTTAGCAAACCGTAAAACACGATAAACCAAGACCACTTAAACGAGGAAAGAGGAACGCTCGATGCGGTAACGATGTACGCGTGCAGAGAATACCAAGGGATGTAGCGCATATTGATTGACAAAACTGCAGAGGGCGCGAAACAAGAGGGACAGGAAGCTATCAGCGTGTCAAGCTCGAGCAGGCTTCACTTTGTGAATATCAATGCGAGCAAGACTGTACACTTGACGGGCCACTTTTGCTGGAATGGACTCGCGTAACCATCTATTGGGTCTCTTGGTCCATGTTCCCGTGGCGGTAACCGGACGAGACGTCCTTTGTGATTGACGGCGAGCCACACCACGCTTGTCTAATACTCGCCCTTGCCAATTAAAGTTCCAGAGGATCGTAATCGATAACGGGCACAGGATACTCAGCTTACGTACATAATATTTTTACCGAAGTCTGAAGGACAAGAAATATTGGATAGGAAACGATCGTAAGATGCTTTTATGCGGTAATTGAAAAATACTGAAATTCTTGCGTATGTATATGTAACACTAGTAACGAAGACATTATTTTATTAACATTGTAAGAGATTCTGTCGAAATCCTATGACATATGTATATCGCGTTTTCTGTATTGTAGTTACTCAAAGTATTTCGAAAATGTCAGTTTGCTACGCTGTATGCAAATTAGTCGGGAAAGATGAGCTGGTTTGCATGGCAAACCCGTTCTAGCATACGGGCAACAATGCTGCTTCACCCTTTGTAATCATTGGCCATTGAGTATATTAAGCTTGTACCACGGTGCGGTTAATTAAAATTCATTGAGAATTTACCTAGTTGCGTCGACGACTATTTAAGGGTCCATTTGAACACTTATTATCGCCTTTCATCTATATTCTCTCGTTAGTACCTACGGTTCGCTTTACGCCCTCGCGTAATACAAGATTCACCTTATATCGGTTGAAACAGTATTCTTCTCTAGTATTCAGGTAATTTGAAGAAAGTTTCTATTCGAATCGTCCGCTCAATTTCCAATGCGAAAGTTCCTGGCGCCTCGGGTAAAGAAACGCGCTAATGTAGCCGCGAGTAAATAAATTAAACGTCCCAATAAATTCCGCGAACTCGCACAATTAATTATACTGCCACGGACGCTGCCCACGCGATTTACGATCACCGGCGAACATATTGTAATTACGCTTGCGAAATTGCCGAGTGCTCGCCAAAATTTTCCTAAAAAGAGCTTGCAAACGTTTAAGTCAAGCGAGAAAGTTTTAACACGTTCGCGCGTCGGTTTGTTTTTAGGAAGTATATATTCAACGGCCGGATAGAGAATGTTTGCTCTTTGAACTCGAATGGAAGGAGTGTTAAATAGCAAGCATGTCACAGTCAAAGATTAATGAGACCAAATGGATGGGACGTGGCTCCTGATAATTGTGCTTCATGACACAGTTTGGTAGAATAGTACCTTCGCTAGGTGACATTACAAAGGATACGGGTTTTGATTAATTTCTGGAAGATACGAATGTCGTTCCCTGTCTTTTGAGTTACTATTTATTTTCGTCGCTGCCTCGGGCAAATTTACGACGAGAGGCAAAAATACTCGTGTACCTATGTAACTGAAGTTTATGTTGTACGGTTGACATAATACTATACTTTCCGAAGACTTTGTTACTCCATTTCACAGCCTTTTGTACATCACGCTTGACTGAGTCTTTTGAGGCCGAGTTAGACTGTAAATCTTTCTCTGTGTGTTCTGCCAAGAACACTATTTTAAGGAATACGGAAAACAATTTCACAGTATCGATCAATAACTGTACAAAATTCAACATACCCTTGTTTAGCAGCGGAAATAATTTTTAAAATGATCGATTCCGTCGGTAATATACATAAGAGTAATTAAACGAATTTTCTCTAAACGATATTCTATTTAGTAGTTAACATAAATGATAATAATGCTAATTTGCTTAAAACAATTTCCACCGAAGAACAATTCAGCGAAATTGTATATAATTCGAAAGGCATTAGTTACGGGAATGGCATCAATTGCGAAATGTGTGAGGCGGTTCGGAGTAGTTCGTCGGACGGTCTCATTGGAGTGGGTGGTTTAGTTTCACGGCGCTCGTTTCGCGAAAATTGCTGAGCGAATCCGTCGCAAAACATACGAGGACACCAGCGAAAAATGCGGAAAGTCCAACCCCATGGAAATTCGCGGAAGTGGGACGGAAGGGTACGAGCGAAATGGGAGGACAATACGGGACTTCCGGAGGACGTCTATAAATTGGTGCACGTAGGGAAGAGAGAGTGAGAAGGAGAGAGAAACAGAGAGAGACTAGGACAATTCAGCGCAGTCTGGTTACAACGGGTTAATCTAATTTAGCCTCCGCAGAGCCATCCGCGATACAGCCTGCCCGCCTGTTTAGTGCGCTATTCACAATGACAGCCGCCACTGTCGATCAAATGTGCGACATGCGTCACGCGACAGAACCACCCTGACACAAGTTCCAACTAATGAAGACATTTAGCCTGGCGAACCTGGAGAGAATCTTGCGTCTAGTGAGTTTCAGTAAATTAGCTGATGCAACGAGCAAGTTGAATCTTTAAGATTCAAATCTTTCCCAGTTTTTTTTTTTTAAGTACGCGGTGGAGATTGTGGCTATATTAAATTCGTAGAAACTGGAAACTCATTGTAGAAAGTAACTTTATTTGAGAAATTAGTGGAACGATATTCCCGGAGATTCGTAATCAGATGGTAAATGCTACTTTTTAAATACGTGTTAGAGGGTTTTTACTTTAATGTATTCCATTATAAATTTCAGTGTATTTTTTTATGCGTATTTCAAAATATGTACACGTATGCGATACTTATCAAAATATGGTAATTTGCGATACGGATGAAGAAAATGTACGTGTTTATCGAAATATATTTCGTGGAAATATTTGTTTGGCACAGGCCAGTATTATCGAGTAATTTAAATAATTATGTTTTAAAATTTCATGCGCCTGAATTCGAGCGCGAAAATTCAAAGTAATGTATCGGCTAAATGAGAGAATTAAAGGGTAATTCTGTTTTAGTGATATGTACATTGGAAAAGGAATACGATTGAGATACATATACACGGTAGAAGGGTATCATTGTTTTTAGGGAAATTGTTTCGATGAAACAGATTTTCCTGGGTATGTCAACAATCGACAGGTAAGGTTGAATCGGTTCGTATTATATTGCGCTGCTGCGCATGGCTTTATTACTGCATTATGACGAAACTCAATCGTACCCTCAGTCGGGAACTTTTTTAATAAAATGCACCGCTGCGATGACAGTAGCCCGATCGGCCTTTTACTTAATCAAAATGCACTCCGACTGCAGAGATATTACGCTGCGGCAGTTGATTGAATGGAAAATGGTAAAGTTTCGAATGCTATTGTTTTATCTCATTGGATGTCACGTAAAAAGCGCTCGGAAACTTTGGCCATTCATGTTGAACTATTTAGAATAAAATTTATATTACGGATATGTGTCAAATATATATACAAGATAATGCAAACGTATTCGGAGGAGAAATATATAAAAATTTCTCATAAATATCTTTGTATCGTATTACAACAGGGTGATTCGTTACAGTATAAAATGATTTAAATGTAATACTTTTAGAGAATTGAGGGTAATTATTTCTCAGTCTAATTCAATTTATGAAATTCCATACAATACAATCTAATATATTGAATTAATAATATTGGATAGAACAAAATTGGTGATAAAATAATTGTATAAAAATGACAGCTATAAAAATTGAGTATTAAATAAGATTACGATTCTTTAGTACAGAAAATATAAAAAGGATCGAGTTGTTGCTTTTACTACGACTCCAGAGGCTTATTGTTGCTATATGTATAATCCCCGTGAATAATAATAATTACACCGGCTTTTTGAAGATACCTTGAGCTCTTTTGCCCCCACAAAAAAGCAAAAGGCCGATGGCGGTAGCTTTTGCACTTCGCTACCAATGGAATAGTATTAATTAAAACTCGAAACATCTTTCAAACTTTAACAAAAGTAATATGAAATTAAAATCTGGGAAAGGCTATACAATAGTTAATAATAAATAAATGACAAATTCAAGAGATTCGTCAAAAAAAGCTACTCAAGAAGCTTAAACCAGTTAATTAGTTACTGAAACTCTTATCAATCACATAATCTTAAATTTTCTTATATTTTCACCAAACTGAAAGTTTGTCTGTTCCGATAAAATTGGGGTTTTCCTCTCTTTACGTATAGAATAGATTCCCATCCCGGGTATACCCGAAAGAAAGAGCCACTAAAAGCGCGGACTATTTCCATAATCGTTTACATAATGTTGCGATCCGAAATCTATTCGTCTTTGGGAGCGACGCGCGGCGAAACGGTAAAGTAACGGGAAGAATATCGGGAACGAATAGGACAGACGGTGAGGAGGACTCGAGGGTGAATACACGGAAGGGTAGAGTAGACGAAGCGCAAGATCGAGAGGGAAAGCCACGATTTAAACGCAAATCATCGTTGAATAAGACATATCTGAGGACTTAGCAATTTTCATGCGAAGCCACGGAAGAGCCGCGTGGTTGCATACCCTCCTGACATAGAGGAAGATATACGTCGAAGTTACCGCAAGTACGCTTTCCGTGCGACACACGCGAAATATCCACTCGTAGTATGTACTATGTACCATGTAGTTACCTACGCTGCAATGCTCATGAAAGATTTATTTCTCGTGAAAGCGCGCAAATGGGAGGCCAAGACATCCAAAATATCTACGGCGTCTTTGGAAATCAATTTTGATCTTATCGTACGCAATGTGTTTCAATTGTGGTAGAAGCTGGAAAGAAACATGTCTTCGAAGGTAATTAATTGAATTATTAAACTGATTCAAGGATATCGTCTCTTACAAATGGAAACTTCTTTTAATAATTTTCAATCAAATAGGAACCAAGAAAGTCGATATAAATGAATGCTAATAATAATTCCACTGTAATTATTATAAATTCTTTATCATCTGCATATGAGTTCATTGACATTATCTGAAATGCAATTTTGATCGATTGGTTAGTCAGAAAGCCTCATTAGCGAAATATGGAATTACCGCCTTCTAATCTTATATTATATCAAGCTCTTAACTATCCTCTCCAATTTTACAGCTTGGTCTGAAACTTCGGATGTCAAATGAAAGGTCTTTGATCTCTTTTGGTTGGGGTCTTGCTAGGTTCTCTGATCAGAAACTCTAGGTGTTGAAGGATGTCGCGTCGCGACGCTAGCTTTTCCTCAGCTGACAACTCACAGTCAGTTCGTTGGAGAAGGCTTCGTAAGTGTAATCGGTTCGAAGCATGCTGAGGACGGTCGCCAAGAAAGCTGGGGAGTTAACGGCTCGCGAACCGACGAAATTGGCGGTGATTAGATTTAATAAGCCCGCCGGGAACAGCGCGCGCCGCGTCTCGACGCCGTGCAATTTGCCAAGACACCCTTGCACCCCAGAGACGCTTATTTCGCCAACTGACTGGTTTCCTCCTGATGGTTTAGACTTCAGTCAAGCTCGCGATGCTGAAAAGTACACCTTATCACGGTTAATGATCTCCTAAAATTTCCTTCCAAAATGAATTTAGGATAATGATAAACATTCGTGGGAAGAGATCATTTTAATATCATCATTTACTTCTCAAGTACACTGATTATTATTTTATATCACTACTAAGAGTTTCTTCTATCTTTATGGAACTTTCGTAAAACACAAACTTTACATTTATTTTAGTTAGATTTATACTTGGTCTTATTCATGATTTATTCTTATTTTCATTTTATTCTTCTTTTCAAAATCAGTGTCTATCATTCGTATTCGATTATTCTGATAATCGTAAATTCTGAATTGTTATCGTAAAAATTGCTATTGTAGAATTTCTTTTATACTTCATTGCATCCATTGTGAGAGGTCATCTTCTCTCGATCTTGCGGCGAACGCCGCAAAGACGGTAAAGTTTAGCGAACGGTGAAGAGACTCGTGAAATTAGCGATAATTAGATTTAGTAAGTCTGCCGAAGTTTCTATGCGCGCACTTGGAAAGCAACAGTACGACTCCATTTACAAGGCGGGGGTCTGATTATTGCGATCATTTCGTTAATAATCTTTACCTACAGTCTGCAAATCTGTCTGATTTTCCAGAAGTTGCTTTCGTCGTGACAATATTCTACGTAAATAAATGTCGATTGTTTCACGAATAATCCTAACAAAGTCCACTGATAATAATTTGTACAATCATTTCACCAGTATGATCGACGTTTCCACGAATCTGTAACTGTGTCGTAGTTTATTGTAGAAATGTATAACCGTGTCTGAAAATTGTGTTGCCGTTGTTATATTTTGGTACAGGTAGGATTTTCTATCGTGTAATATTGCGTTCGACTTTGTAGCATGAGCTTTAGTCAGAGGATAATGTTTTTCCGAATTTTTCGTCTCTCTAATATTCAACACAAATATTGAAAGCACGGGATTTAGAAAAGGCACCTGGCTATATTTCGACCATATTTCAGAAATAATAGCAGCTGAACAGAAATATTCTCTCTCTCTCTCTCAGTACCCTGACTCTTTTTCATGCTCCGCTCTCGCACCTTTATTTTTCATCCTGCTGAATGCTGGCCCGTAATAAATAAATGGAACTATACGGGCCTGGATAAATATTAATCTTCATTGGATAAATATCTAGATGTTTACGAGTTTTAACGCAACAATATAAGGGACGATATTTTTTTTACGCGACCGGAAGCGCTGGACTAAATTCCCTTTATATTCTGAATCGTTGAAAATTTTTCGCTACGTTTTGTTTTACTAGAGAGATCACTATATGGACCTCTAAATCTAACTATGACTGTAAAATTGAAGCGGAATAATCCAGAAACGGAAGCAGATCATTTTTACAATATAGTGCAAATTTAGCAAAACGTTTCATTATGTTGGAAATATGAATATATATTGGGATATTTGTAGCTTCTGCTGGATAACATAAAGATCTGCTGACAACGAACAGGCTATTTTCCGGAGAAATATCTATATTTATACGATATCCTATTTTCATAGGACAAATGAATGCACGAGATTTCGTGAAATAGCTTTCTCGACGGGTAATAATCGAGAGGTTTTTGACGTTCGGAGAACATTTTCTCTTTCGTCTCTGGTATTTGTTTTTCCAGCCTTACTGGAAAATGAGCGTCGATGTCAGGATGATGAGATCACTGCCGCGAGTAGAACCATCGCGAACATTGGGAACAAGTAAAACGCGTACGTTGTAGTCACCATCAACTTTGCAAATTAGCTTTTAATCCGAAGAATGGTATTAGAAAGAGAACTTTTCGAAATAACGTGTTTGTTTTAAAAACTAATTTAATCAGAATGCATGAACATCTGTAAATTTTGCTAATACTTAAGCAATTATCGGTCAAAAGACCAAACGTGACGCAGAAACGAGAAATTCGCATTAATTATAACGTTATATAAAATTTGCAATTAGTTGCATTCTGTAATGCAATTAAAATTTGATTACAAATTGCAAATTCAAGAAAATCGTACTGAAATGCATGTTAATGGTGTGATATTCTGTAAGGAATCGAAGATTGCGGGAGCGCCCATTATTTTTCGTAGCCGTCCGCAAGCGGAAGTAATATAAAATCCCGGAACAAAATGAAATCGACTATTAAGATGGATTAACGAGCCGTCCAATTCAACTCCGAGGGAATTTAAAATGCGATAACGATCGGAGAGAATAAAGTCTCCGCTTAGTCGGAAACGTTGTTGGTCATAATACAATTTTTGTAAAGTTCACGACGTACGGAGAATAGAAGTATTCTCAAGTCTCGAATGTATTAGTCCATAAGAAATATTTTCAGGGAAATGGAAAGTAAAGCTAGTGTTATTCGAAAAGTTTTAATTGGCTCGCCAATTGTTTGCATAGGGAACTGTGCTCCAGATGCACCCGTCTGCGAATATTTTCTTCGCCTTCTTCTTTGGGATGGTATTCGAGAATTTTTAAAAATGTAGAAAAAGTTTCTCGCCAATTTTATTATTTTACGAGAGAAAGAGTGAATTTTACTATTCTCTCAAGATTGTGAGGATTGCCTCAATAAAGATCGTACGATGTGTCTTTTTTAATATAAAATTTAAAAACCTGAATAGCAATATCATAAAACATATTATTATATATAATATTATGCTAAATTAGTCTAATTATAAATTCAATATACATGTTCCATTGAATTTTTTAAATACTGTTTCTTAGAATATCTTGTTCACAACATGTGGTATTCAGAGAGCAGCATTCACCGTAAAATCCCTTGCGCCATTTCAACACAAAGTTCAATGAACCTCGCAAAAAAGCGACAGTTAAATAAAAAAAGTTGGTGCATGGTAGAGAAAAAAAAAGGTGAACCAGGGATGTGGATCCTGCGAATCAAGTAGATTATCTCGGTACAGAGCCGACCTAACTCGAAGAACTGATGACACGATCCTGCGCAGGGTGAACCGTATAACGGTATATGGTTGCGGGTTCGGGCTAATGGAAGCCAAGAAAGTTTGGGGGTTGAAAATTTGTTTGGTCCCGCTCTCTCGCAGCTGGACATGCAGACAACAGAACGCTCTGGGCGTTCTCTCGTTTTTTAGGACCCTCTCCCATTTCTACCCGCCCTCGAATCTCCAATCCCTCTGGCGCTCGTGGGGAAACTTGAGAATAAAAGTTACCACCGACGCGGACTCAATTAGAAGTTTTGTGCGAGAGACGGCTGGAAAGGACGTTTAAGCAAAGGTGACGACGCAGACTCGCAATTCTCTCCTACATGTTTATTAAAGCTTCGACTACGTTTGTCTGCTAACGCTATCAAACTGGCTTTGTTTCATTGACGCTGGTTAATCGACGAATGTATAGTTTCCCTTTCAACGTGTTAACAATGGCATAACACGATAGTTCATTAACATCTGTCGATATGTCGAAATTCATGGTTCAAGGATCAACCTGACAGTAGTTAATTATCTATGTCTGTATTTATAATTGGCTATTATGCACTTGACAGAGTTTTATACGACTCTATAACACGTGTATTCGCTAGAAATTGTACGATACACATCACAGTTCTTTTAGTTATCCAATAATGTATGAAATATTTTTTACTGTAATTGCCTTGTATCAAACAATTACCAACCGTAATAGAGAATCGTTTTTATAGTATTGTACTTGTGAATTATAGTATTGAAGCAGTATTGCAATTATGGTATAAAACAGGCAGAACTAACAATAAGTAAAATTATCATTATTGAAGAAAGCTTTGACAATTGTTCAGGAAAAATTCTGTTAAGTTTTATGAGCTAAGTTAACGGTTATTGACGGTGCGTCGAGTATTGTGAAAAAAACTTTAACGATCATAGTTTTGGTCAGTCAGTTGTTCCGTTAAGAGTGTTGTTAACATCGATATGGATTCCCAGAATCCCGACTTTGTCCAATTTTCTAAATTGTCAGGGTACAGCTTGCGTCGTGCCACGGCTGTCGACTTTCTGCCGGAAGTTCGTGTGTTTCGAGCTTTCGTGCTCACCGCAATCCAGCGAAACAATTACGGCGATATCGCGAATGGCTCGACGTAAATATCACAGCAGCCAGTTTATAAAACAATTCGGAACATTTACACTCGGGAAATTTGAACATCCGCAGGATATTTTAATAGAAATAATACCGATAAAAATAAAAATTGTTTTTATATATACTAAAAGAAACTTATGAGAAGATCTGTCTTTCGCAGTGATAAAAAAATGATCGATAACTATATAGTGATTGATTTAGGTGTAACATGAATGATTGCGAACTATATTTGATTTGATTCAGTCTGTAGCTGGAGGAGATCGATGCTTGTAACAAGCAACTACCGCGTGGTTACGACGACTTGTTTGAAATCGAGTAGGGAAAAAGAAGGTACAGGGGAGAGTTAGACTCGTGAGTTGATCGATACTGGTGGTTGAATGTGATGCGTTGGCGAAAAGCAATGGGGTAGAGTCGGGTCCTTCACCTGGAGGGCTGGACTGACGAGTGGGGTCGCGGGGTTACCCAAAGAAAGACACGTTCGAAAAAGAGGGTGTCAGAAGCCTCGTTCGATCGGGTTACTGATTCAACGAAATCTCTTTTACTCGAGCTAGTTAAAACTTGATTAAATATGAACAGCGAATGCTGTCTTTCAATTTGGGTTACAAGATCACTTCTCTTATCCATCGATATAGTATCTACTTTCTGGTATGTTTACTCGAAACCTATTCCACCATAGCTACCAAATTGGATATATGTGTTTCAATGCTCGAACTTGATTCGACTAAAATCAGGTGTATTGCCACTCGACTCGGTATTTCCCTTGGTAACTAGTACCAGAGTAGTTTTGCGGTCGGTGGTTTGTTTGTTTAGATGTCGAGTAATACGGATTAATATTGCTCCGCTCGCTTGTTTTAGTACTATTATGTCGTAACCTGTACTGTTGTAGTTGAACTGTGCGTTAATCGATTAGAATAACAGAATAGCCACGAAACGGATGGTATTATCAGTGGTATTTTGGTTTGCCATAATGATTCGATCAGCCACTTAGTGTATCTTATTACCGAACCATTGGGAAATGCGTTACTCGAGTATCATTTTTTCGAATTCCTCTCTCTCTCTCTCTCTCTCTGTTTGTGTTTCTCCAATCGAACGAAAAATCTCGATGGTGGGTTTTGGTCGAAAAGTGACGCGAGATGTGACACGTTTGAGAGAGGCATTAATGACTCTGGTCAAATCGTCGATATTGCAGGAGGAAACTATTGACGAAGAGGTGATCGGTGGAAGAAGCATGTAAAAAAGCGTGCAACAGAGGGAAGCAGGAAAATCTCCCGTATCGTATGCCCACAGTGGCTCGTTTATGCTCGGCTCATAAACGCACCGATTTCACGGGCAATTTCGCAAATTGGAAATCCAGCCGCGATCACGCAATCCTAGAACTTTCCGTCGAGAGAATGTGCTTCTCTCGTTACGCGATATACTTTTCTTTTCTGCTAGTTCTTTTTCCATTCGTATTTCTCCAACGTAACCAACTCATTTGACACTCTATTATATTTTATTACCATATATGCGGATGGTCTTGCAACCTTATAAATCAACAAAAATGATTTTAATTTGAAAATTCTAAAGGTATTCAGAGTGTAATAAAGAATAAAAGAATTTCGATACAAATAATAATTGGATAGCTGCTTAAGCACAATAGAGTGGAATTTAGTTTCCTTCCTAAGATATTTTCATTTATAAAACATCCGGAAGTAGAATAATACTCCAATAATTTTCCTACGAGTTTCTCATTACTGTGTACACACACACGGTAAGTTTTCTCAAGGTTCGTTGTCGTTTGTAAGAGTAGAATAGGTAAACTCTGGGTGGTTGTGTTTTCCCTTCCACGCATTTTCTGATCCTTTCTGCCTTCTGCTCTCGTGAATTCTTATCACTGTCCCGGAAGTAAAGTTACCGAGCACCAGACGCAGAACGATGCGAGTCTTCAGAACGTCGCGACGCGAGGCGACGGAGTTTACAGACAAGACAAGAGAGCTGGAAAAGAGGATTAGCAGGAATAGAACGGGAAGAAAATTGGTCGCTCGGACCAAATTTCATGTTATACAATTCGCGAGACATTTAATCCGCAAGTACATCTCGAAATATCGCAAACTGAGATTAAGCGAACGCGAGAATTAAATTTTTCGCATAATGTTGCGTGTAAATTCCTTTTCGGATCTGCTACGTGGTTAACTTTGCGGTTTATCCATAAAGACGGAAATACGTAAATTACAGGTAGAGAAGTAGAACTGGGAATTATGTATTTTACGTCAAAAGTAAAATTAAATTTCGAAAACATAATAAAAGGTGCTAAATGTGGCGCGGTGCTTGTATAAATAGGTTTTGCGAGTCGAGCTTTTCTGAATATATATGATAAGAGTTAAACGATGAAATTAATTAGTCAGACATTGAAATTGACATGTACAGCTTTGGAAGTGGATATTTAAATCTGTTTGATATTTCGATCGCTCTGATTCAGATGGAACATTAATTATATCTACTTCTTCACTATATTTTTTTTATTCTTTCAAAATTTTTGAAGAGTACACCTTTTTTACCACTCTTCCGATGAGTTACGGAATAGTTCTATATTTAACGCTTGAAATCAATTAAAGTCAATTGGATATGCTGAATCGATTGATCGATATTACATCAATGGATCCTGCGCTTAAGAGAGTATGTTTTTCCTGGAATTCCGTCGAAACAGTGAGTTGACAAGGCAGAGGTTTAATGCGATAGTGATTTTAATCCCGATTTACCGTGCAGCTAATTCGTTGGTATTAATAAAGCATTAATCATACATGATACATTAAAGCCATATCATCCAACCCGTCAAAACCTCTGGCTTCTCCTCTCCTCATTATCCTTTCTTTCTCTCTCTTTCTCTTCCTAGATTAACGTCGCTTTTTGTTCGAAAAAAATCAATTACACGCTAGCTGACGATTCGCGAGTAATAATTCTTAAATCGAGACAAATCCGCAAAACATTTATCTCTGATTCTACATTGCTGTGATTTTTGCGAGAACGAGATATTGTACATCCAGAGGAATAAAAACTAGTTCGAGACTCATGGAGATTAAATGCATCGCAGAAATTCCGCGCTTATAACACAAAGTGGTGAACGAATATATTCGAGTTGGTTAGTTTTCTTACTACTATAGCTCTATATCGAAGGTTCGTCCTAACAAAGAGCGCTTCATCATTTAAAGAGTTCCTTAACTCGTCAGTGGCATAATTTCACTGGGTTACAAAGTTGAGTTCAACCGTTACATATCCACTGTCATGACGATGAATAGACAAGGATTGAAACTTCTAAAGGAAACTACAGTGTGAATAGGCTTCTCTAGACCTCTCAATCCCCCTCCCGTTCAGCACAGACAATTCATCCCACGAAACCAATTCTCTCTCTGAATTAAGCGAGTGAATTATTCTTGGGCCAACAATCGTGTATATCATTACAGAGCCTCATTACAAAGTTCGGGAAGACGGTGGAACTGCTATTCAAGGTGTAAAGGCTTTCCTCACTGTGTTATTTCTTCTGTCAATATACACAAGGATCTTGATACACCTAGAATAATGACTTGTCACCTTGTTTCTATGTGTTTCTATTCTGTCAGCTGTTTTAGTCATTAGGCTCTCATATATTATGCATTGTGTCGAACGAAACGATTAAATAGAAAATTATTAAATCTTGTTAGCAACCGTGTGAATAATACAGAACGTCAATGTTTAGTTAATCTCGGTATATCAATTTATAAATTTATATCTTACTGGAATAATTATTGTCAGTTGACAATTTTGTATCGTACCTTCGTGGCAATTCACCACCCTTCTTTTAGATCTCTGTCTGATAACTACAGGGGCTTCTCTCCCTTACGTTATAACTCCTCCGTTGACAAGTTAAGTTATATTTTATATTATCTCTCCTCTTTTATTTGCGATGCAACATTCACAAACGTACGAATAATTGTATAAAATAATTTAAAACATTCAGGAATGAAAATTGCAAAAAAGATCGTGAACCGAAGAATAATAATCGATCGTTGTTTTATTACGAGAGTACGTGAAATTCTATTAGTTGAGAATTGGAAATTATTGAATGGTTTGATAAGTATTAGCAGCACATTCCTTTGAAACTCTGACAGAACACCTTCTGCCAGAGCGAACCAATTGCTTTTGTCCGTAATCTCAGGAAATATGTACCCGAAGGCGAGATGTTATCACGGTCGAAAGGGTGGTCGCGGCTTCGAATCTACGGTGGGTGGAAGCATGAGAGGAACTTTCCCCCTTCTCGATTCTCGTTCTCTACTCTCGCTTTCTATCTCGCTCCTTTAGCTCCTTTCTCTCTTGTTTCTCTCTCTCTCTCTCTTTCTCTCTTCTCGTAGAACTTACATTTCGTGCTGTCGCATTCTCCATAATTTATCGCTGTTATTCCCGTCGTTTCGGGAGTACTTTTGTGTCGGGATGCCCCTATCGATCGATGCCGTTGGCGCATACACGCGCAAGAAATTAATTTCGTATGCACCCTCCGGAGAAAGAGAGATAAAACTACAGACACAAAGAGAAAGAAATAAAAAAGAGAGAAACGGAAATGAGCAGAGATAGAGAAGAAACGGATGTAACAAGCGAATCGCGGTGAGCACTCTCATTGTTATTGTATCTCATATAATATGCAAGCTAGACTTTTCGAAATTATTGGACTTGTAGATAAAACCGAATGCTTCGAACAGTCCTTGTTCTTTTTCGTTAAGTAAATAAGACGATCATGAATTAGTAGAGGAAAAGACATTTTTTAGTTGAGTTTGGTAGAAAGTATGTGCTATTTAATTTTCTCTGGTAATTTTTGCGTTAATTCGGGATACGCGGTTTGTAAACACTTAAGTAAAAAATTCAAGTTCGGAAGAAAAAGAAAATGTTGTATAGTAAATGTTCCAGGAGAATTGTAGCAGTGTTTTTATGGAACTAGAATAGAAATGTGTGCTAGAAATGAAACGATGTCAAGAGACGTTTTCTGTAAGCTCAACGTCGTCAGTGTGGCTTTGTAACTCCTGCTTTCGTAAGTTATTTTTAATCAGTTTTTAATTGTTTTAATTTTTTATCGTACAGCCTTATTTTCTGTTTGAGAAGCTGTTCCTCGCGATTACTTTTCCACGGCACAATGGAAAATGTCTTTCTTGTTGGAAAGAATTGAAATTGCAATGTGAGTTTCGAGGGAACATTTGTGCTTCATGCAGCGTGCAGTCGCCGTGAATACAGAAGGCAAACGTATATTCGACTAAATGACGTACACGGCCAAAGAATTCTTCTCCTTCCGGTTTTAAATATAAAATATTTATCGACTCTTACTGTAGCATACAATGCTGAAGTCTTATCCGTCTTTTATGGGAAAGAATCTTGAATTTCACGACGTGAAATTTTTAGTCTACCTCGCGTTGGATCCCTATTGCAAGACTAATATAACTTTAAAAGGTGAAGGAGATGCTTCAGGAGACCAATCATTTTCACGAGCTATCGGAGATTCTTTTGTCTCTGTCCACACGGAATTCTTCCGATATCGATTTCACCACGCTTCCAACAGAACTCTCTAAGTTTTGAAAAATTCTAATTACTTCAATATTCTCCTTATATTAAATTCTATTTACTTCGATATTATACTTCACCTATGTATATTATACATAGAAATCTTATAACGTGACATCCCATCCTGTCCCATTAAACGAATATTTCTTCCAACTTCATAATCATAAACAAAAATACAAATGAAATTATAAAATCAAATCAATTATAATAACAGTCAACAATTAAGGAATTCATTTATAATATGTCAAATATCCAAACAGTTTTATTAATATCATCTCCAACGAAAGCAGGCTACATTGTTCGAAAATGAATTTCGAAAAGCAAACACAGTAGCTTCCGTTTCTTTTCACGAGATACAGCTAATATTTTCCAGAAAGAGATCGTAAGAGAAAAGAGACAACCGTGCAAGTTCTCATCAGTTCCGTCGATATATCTTTGTTGTCCTTGCCCGAGACCTGCGCAAAATGAAGAAACCCGGTTATTTTAAAGTGGCAGTGCCGGATGAATGACTGTCTACCGGGGAGAAAAGAGATGATTTGGGATAGCAGACATGGCGTGGTCTGCTTGACCCTAGAACCACTAGCTCTAGTTCCTTACGAGCAGGGATTGGTCGCGCTTTGCTCGACGATGATGGATGAACACCGAGAATAGAAAATCTTGGCCAGTGGTAAACCGTACGGCAGTGAGGCACTTGCCGAAAAAAAGAAAGAGGAAAGCGAGTAACGTTAGGACTTGATGGTCAGTATGAATTATGGCAAGAGACCGCTTACGGTTTCTCGGTGTACCGAGCTTTCAGATACTGCACGGCAATTCCTGTTGTTACGTTACTTTATCATTGGGATATATACCAGTTCGAATAATAACTCAATGATCTCTCCGTTAAATTGAAATTTATTAAGAAAAATACAGCGTAGTGTTTTCAAGGAAAATTGATAATAACAGTTCAATCATTATTTAATTAAAGTTATGAATAAGGATAATAATGATCATAAACTGGGGTCAATTAATTTCTTTATTCTTATTTCTTTTTTATTTTATTTTACGTTTTAAACTCTCTTAGCAATTAAATAACGGCGTAATTATCAAGATAAATAAGCGAAATTCTTGTAAGTGATCGAACAATCATTCTTATGCTACATTTTAACTGAGAGTATGAGTTGTAATTCTATAGGACTGCTGTATAATATTATGGACTGAATAGGTGTTAGATAAAGCAATACATACAACGAATTTTAATGTTTGAACGTTGAATGTTATCTTTTATGTCGCATCTGTGATATAACATATTACTGTCGGATACATACAAGTACCATCTCTCCATTCTTTCATACGAGTGGCATTAAAACTTTTGCTGTTTCAAGCATAATCCTTTAAAAAGCAATGCAACTGTACACAGAGAATTATTTCTTTTTCCAAATAGCCGAGGCTTCATTAAATACCGAAAGAATGAAAATTTTATTGCTCGCGCTTATGACGGAGCAGAAACTGGACTGAGATATTTGACGTGATCCCCCTTGGTTCGCGACAGTAAGAGGTTTTATATTAAATTTTTTTATTATAGTATATTCGCGAAAGCTGTCACCAGACATTTACCGACCGACATTACCAAGAGAAATCTGACTACAGATACTTTACCGAGATTTAGTGTAATATATTCATGAAATATACAGGATTATTAGTATTGTAGCTCAATTAAAAACTTAAGCATTCATATGTAATATGCTGGGATTAGATTTATTGTTCGTAAGAAACAAGAGGCTTTTTACATTGTCACGCTTGTAAGATTCATCTTTTGTTTAGACACTTTGGACGCAGAGAGTTACGATGGTATGTCGCGATGAAACGGCCGGTAGTAGAATCGGTTTTTTCTCCAGAGTATAAATTCACCTGCTTCCAAGCGATATGTCAGCCACTTTATTATTCTTGACCCTCGTATCCCGCGACCTCTGAACCCTTTCCGCTCACCATACTGGGACAAACTTTGCACATGGCTTTTTAATGGCTCAATCGAGATGGAAGCTTCCTGCCTGGTAAGATTAATGCATCTCACCGCGAGTAAAGAGCTGAGTCGTCAAGAATGCAGACACGTGAGCAATCGATCTAACCGAGAAATAATATTGTATATTTACCTTTTGCCTTTCATGATTCTTTTTAGGGAAACAGGGATAGAATAAAGTAGATATCTTATAAAGTATAAGCTTCTTGTAAAGAAGGTTTTTTTTGCAAACTCTGTCTCAAGTATTGTTTGAAGCGAATTATAATATACCAAATTATATTAAATATAATATTCAACGAGATAATTCCAGTTTAGGTAATTAATGCATATTTCGTATAATTCCATGAAAGTATAAATTACGTAAAATCGTGATTTTAATGGTTTTAATAATATTTGGTTTGCGTTCAGTACGTGAAAATTCCTCGTCACTTGCAATACGAGTGTGAAATGTAATCCACAATGTAACAAGTACTTTATTCAAGTTACATTCGTCGAAAAAGTAAAATGCTTTGTAAAATGTAGATTCGAAATATCTCTCGTAAAAAAAGGGACAGCAAGCTTCAATATTTGACTTCGGAAAATTCTCCGGAAAATTCAATGAAACAACTGTAGCACATTTCCAATTTCGTTATTCTCGAGTTGTAACAGTACGCGGACACCTTCTGTGTCACAAAGGACCATAGGGCAAAGGTAACGAAACTCTGAGAAACAACGAACCAAATACATAGCTGCAACGTTAATTAATTGCATCGCGTTATCGACGCAGTCTTCCTATGACTATACTCTTTAATTCGTCATGGCACTGGCCAACGCGAAATTCTCATTAATTACTCAACGACGAGTACTCGGTCGAGCAACAGCGTCGTTCAATTAAAATCCTCTTTTTCTTTTTTTTTTTTTTTACAGCCGGTGGATTTCGGGATAGTCGCTCGCTTCTCTTCGTTCTACTTCTCATCCTTCTCTATCCACTATACATATATGTATACTACTCTGTTTCTCTGGGTTTTCCGCCGGTGCGAATTGTTGCCGCTGTTCGCGAAATCCTTCTGCGATTTTCCACTGGCGTATGCGGAGGCAAACGTTGGTAGTAGAAACGGGAGACACGTTTCTGGCACGGTTCGCTCGTGCGAATCCGCGATTAAAGTATTAAATATTTAATGCTCGCTCGGCATCGTGCCATAAACAATCGAGTCGTTTATCGGAGACGCGAGCTGCGCTCGCGCGGTTTCTACCGGGATTATATGGCGTGAGCCGATCAACGATAAATACGCTTGCTCGCTCGCTCGTTCACTTGTGTGAGAGTAAGCTTCGCCTGTTTTTCGGTGTCATAAAAATTGGAAGACTCTGATGGGGCAAAAATTTATTAGCCTTCGATCCTGGGTATTTTTCACCAGCTTTTATATCTTGCCTGAGGATAATGGGTTGTTTGAGAGTCATTCAATTCAGGAATTATCGGGGATTATCTATATGGAGTTTTAAAGTGCTCAGAAGATCGATTCGGTTTTAGAAAATAATAATCATTCCTGTCATTTTAGTTGTGCTTCAATTGTGATTATGCGCATCTCCTGGTTAAATGAGAATCCACTTCCAAGAGCTTAGCATTTCTGCTTGCCTCAGAAATGCCAGTTGCATAATATGTTCGTCCGGTATAATTAATACTGTAGCCATCCGGGCAAAGCAAACTCAACTCACAAATTATTTAATACACGCTATTTCAAGGAATCGTCCTGGAAATAGTTAAAATACAATAGTAGCAAATCGCAATTGTCTTAAACAATTCACCGAAAAATTATAAGTTCATCAGTTTTTCCCTTTGACTGTTTATCAATATTGGAACTAATTATTCAAAACGGATTATCTACAGTGAATGACATTTGCTTAAGGACAATACACTTGGTATTAAATTCTAATGAGCAATCCTTCGGTAGATCCTGACCACGTGTGTCCTTTACGTAGAGTGACAATTTATCGAGCATCGCGAAACCTGGAGGCTATATCGCCGCAAGCTGACGTTAATATCTCCAGTGAATAATTTTCTCACGATGCCTCCGCACTAATTGACTACCAAGCAATTATTGATTTCGAGTACTAAGACGGACAAGTCCGTCTACATGCTCCTGCGGGCATGTGGACATTCTGGATAAACCAATGAGACGTGGATAATGTAATTAGAGGCGTGCGCGCATTGCTCGTAATTTCATTAGAAATTGACGAATTAGGGGATTTTATCGATTGCACTTATCGATCGTACTTTTCGTTCGCTCTGTCTGTCTCCCATCGCGCTTCCCTCTATCTGACCGCGTGGATAATTCACTCGAGAACATTACTTCCGCTCGGTCGAATTTCGAAATTTCCTCACCGTCCGCTAGTCGATCGAATGAATTAAAAATCAAGTTGTATATATATATATCTATTTCTGTTAATGCCACCGAACGAACCTTGAATCACTATCGATTCGTTCATTGCTATCCTGATCACCGATGATGGCTATATATACACACAGAGTGATGCATTTAAAGTACATAACTTAAATATATCATTCGCTTTCCGTTGGCAGGAAAAATCCATTAAATCAAGCCTCTGCCTTTAAAAAAAGAAAGAGTATTAATACCAGATTATTTTCCGTTTGAAACTCAACGAATTTCGTTTGATGAAGATTATTACTTTTTTTAGGATAAAAAGTTGAATTTCCTTTTTAATTTCCTGGGTATAATATTGGTACGCTCGTTGGTACAGATCTATGTAGCAGCAATGCAACCAAATAATCCGCGAATTGCATAGTTACATATTTCGCAGTATTTTCCAAGAAATTATTATTTCTACGTAAAATTCAAATTTGCGAATATCTGTCCAGTACTGAACACGTTGATCCATTTGTATGGCGATTCGGATGTTACACTCAGTAACGTGGGAAGCTTTTACCGGACTTTTGATTTTAGCAACTGTTTCAAACAACTTTCCTCATAAATCCTAATCATTCATCGTACTGTAACCCTCATAGCGACATACGAGTAACGATAGAAACTTTTAGCGCGCGAAACCTGTCTCGAGTTAACGGTAGAGCAGCTTGGCTTTAAACTCTCGTCGTTGAACTTTTCTTATATGCGAGGATATCGGGGGCAGGTTCATCTGGCGGCCAATGGATCGACCGAGAAATATCGACTCGATGACAAATTAAAGTGGCGATGAACGATTAATTAAACGGTATTATGAGGCGCGATGCGAGAGCCATCGCATCGAGACGATCCTCGATTCATCATGTTTTATGTCGGCACACCACCACTCGTCGATGATAATAAATCCCTGTCAAGACGACGCGGTTCGCTTCGAGATTCTAGTATGGAAGAGACGAGAGGTATTCACCAATACCTTCCTTTTCCTATATATATATATATATATATATATATATATATATATATATATATATATATGTATAGGATATTATATACTTGAGTTTCAGTTGACCAGTCTCTGCGAAAGTGTTTCCTTTGCCTCGATTTTCCAGCTCCTGGACACTCGGGAAAGCTATGTTGAATAATGATCCGTGATATTCTCATACCTTCCTCGCATCCTGCATGCGAACAGCTGCTCTTGGAATATGTAAACGCTGTCCTCCACTGCTGGTCAAAAGTCCGCGAGCAGGTGGGCTTGAAAATTAATGTGTCGCATCTGTAGGTGGAATTAATAGAGAATCAATAATTCTTAAAAAAAAAAAAACGTTGTATTTATGAAAATTATTTAAAATACAGTTTGCCTAAGGCAACGTTTTATCGTATTCTTTCATACGTTGTATTTTAACGATTCGACAGTTTTTAGTAATATTGAAACATTTGATATTTGATACGTGAATTGAAAAGTATCGAGTTTAAGAGTGAAACAAAGTGGAACCTGTGAGCTTTTATAAATCTCTACCAAAATACGGTGACATTTTATTTCTATTTGATAGAAATCTATTTGATAGACGGTACAAATTTCGGTGCTGATTCAGTAGGGGTATCAAAGTTTATTTTTTAACTGGTGAAATCGAGAGGTTGATAAAAGTGAGTGACACGAGAAAAAGGGGAAATTTGTCCTATATGGATCGCGGGGATTAAGAATAAGTCCAATATATTCTTTGCTTGATAATGCAAGCACATAACTAAATCTAAAGTGTAGATATAAATTAATATAAAATATTTGCAAAGTATCTTTCGACATATAATTATTCTTTTCTAAATTTCCATAAACTGATTCTTTCGCATATGCAACAACAAATTCCAACCTTTTCTCATTCTCCGTTTATATACTCCGTGTAATGTCGGAATACTGAATAATCATGCCACACAATCGTTTTTATTCAGCACGGCATTGCTTACTTTTGGGAATACATTATAAATTTTCCAGTCGTGCATTCCCGTGGGTCTCGGTCCAGATATGTACATAATGCATGATGTCCGCATACACACATAAGCCCGCAAACAGTCCCAGCACGTAGGCCAGATAAACCCTTCGTTCGCCTAGACGGAACATTTTACCTACAATTTGTATTTACAATTTTTCTTCGTCTCAAATTCCTCTCAGCCTTTCAAATCAAAAGTTTCAACGATAACGAGTAAAACAAAAAACATTGTCACCGATGGACTCCACTTTCTCTCTGAAAAGAACAAATAAAATATCGAGTTGAGTTTACCGGATATAATTGAAATGTACTCGTTTTGTTGCGGGAATTAAATGTGTCTGTCGCAGAACGCAGTTATGGGTTTATGGCTGTCAATATTATCGATGTGTGTGTGTGTGTGTTCTATGCACAAATCCAGGTTGTCGAGACTGAAAAGAACATTGATATTTCCATTGTAAAATATTCTGGGCTGAGCGACGATATCACTGATGTAGCACACGTGGGATCCGGTATCAAAATCGCATCAGACAGTTCGCTTTCGCGCAAAGAACCAATGGGTTTCTCTTCGATATATATATACCTTCTCAGTAGCCCTTTTCTATCAATCCGCGGTGTCATTATATTTTCAGATGAATCATCTCAAAGTCCAATGTACTTTTAAAGGAAGTTTCAAGGAAAATTGTCTCGTCTGTTCTTTCTCGCCTCTATTTTTATCTACTTTAACTCATGTAAATTTCGTGTAGGATAAAATCATGCCGAGGACATTCGGTTGGAAATCCAAAAGATATAGTATATAAAATTACAATAATAGGACTATTAGAAATCAATTATTATATTGATATTTATATAAACATAAGAATCGAATATAAATGGCAGTATTGAGTATAATAGTCGAAGAATACAGTCAGAAATGCACAAAGTCGATATCAAGAAAAATGAAACTTATGATTGTATCGGTTTAAAATTTCGTAATACCTAATTTCCTATAAAAGTGTAGCAGAGAGTAAAATTATCTTATTATAACCGAGGTGATTGCACTCGAAGGATATGAGACGAGCGAGAACGTAATGGCGTTAAAATGACCCAGAATAGGTTGTAGGTGTTTGAAGGCGGTCGATACGGGCCATCCTCAAATGATATTATTCAGGAATAGACAACGGAAGTTTATAGTGTGCCGGTGCAACGCTTTATTCCCAATAAAATTCCTTTATCGGACCAAACGTCGGTCCGGATACTTTTCACGCTCGTTTACGGGGTCGGCAGGACGATCGATAGAAATGAAATGCAAACTGTGCCTGTCAATTGGGATCCTTCTTGCACCGCGTGCTGGTACGAGTATACCGGAAAAATCGGCCAGTCGATTGCTCACCGACGTCGATCACAGTTTTTCCAACTCCCTTGGAATCGTGGCACAACGAAAAGGCAGAACATTGACAGAGCTGTGGGTTTTAAATAAAATTTGCTTTGTCCGAAAAGGGTTATTTTTCTAGTAATCAATTTAAGACTATTGGAATCAAAATTCGAGTAATAGAGAATGTTACTAACGATTTCCTGACACATTTATTTAAACAAAAATTCGAGAATCCTACCCTTCTAATTCTGAAATTATAGAGTAGCTCTATATCCATAAAAAATATCATAAAATATAGTCTAGAATATATGATTAAAATAATTTGTTAACCAAATATTTCATATAAATGTATTTACATACATAATTAAAGAAACGGTAACACATAAAACATATAAAATTCATTGTACAAATGAATATATAATCCCACAGAAAAAATTGTACATTTATATAGAGTAAATAAATTTTTAAATTTTCGTTTTAAAATTGTATTAATGTATATTTTGCTTGATCAAAGATATGTATGTACCAGATTGCTCCAAATGAAATACGGGTCAGTGTGTAAAATGTTATCGTACGACAACAAATGATCGTACGCGTCCGCAATTCACCCTGAATTAATAATGCGTCTGTGAATGCGGCTCACTTTGCCATTAAACTTAATATAGCATAATGACCAAGCCACGCTCGTAGAATGCTCGCAGTATTCCCTTGTTATAGGGTGAAAACGAAATTAGTCCTCTCTGTCGTGCGTGCTGGTAAACGAGTTCACCCTTCTCGCTTACCCTCTGTCACATTGCTCTCCCTCAGGTATCGCGTGCGCCCGTCCGTAGATCGGGCTCGATTTCACCGCCTTCCTGGGAATATTTTTGCATAAATCCTGTTAGATACTACCCGCTGATATCGTTGTCTGGGCATACACGACTTTATTTAAAGGCTGCGTTTAGATTTAATTGTCTTTAGCTGCGATCGATACCACCCTTATGACACAAATTATTTCATATTTCCATAAGTGTTAAAAATATGTAGTTACTTGGGTTATGAAAATTCTGCAAGGTTTCTTGTACCAAGATCGTAAATTCAAACGTAATTTGCTAATCGATGTAACAGAAATCTAATTGAATTTAAAAATAATTCATTTATTGAAATCAGTTTATTAATGCTTCTTGATTTTGTAATAGTGTTTTAGTCATTGTAAAATGACAATAAAAGTTTTATCATGAGCAAGTTATATTCAGAAAATTATGCAGTTATGGTCGATCTTCGTTTATTCTCAAACTAATTGTGGGAATCCAATAGTGGTGCAAGTTTTTTAGTTGGATATTCGATACGTTTCGAGTGACCAGGTTTTCACCTCGTTGAATATATATATTGAATATATATCTTGTATATATACAAGATACCTTACAATCTCACAAGTTTCCCCCAGGCGTATTCGAGAATAAAATTGCCTCTTACTTCCCCAACCTGTAATCGAGCAATTTGCAAATTAATTTCTGGCCTCTTTCCTTCATCGAACGCGTACAATTTTAAAATAATAATTAATAGATAGTATATCGTAGTTTTATAGCAACGATAAAGTACGTGGAGTATTCATAATACAGACTCATCAATTTTATTTGAATTTACCCAACTTAATGTCAAATTTATGATGAATTTTTTCATGAAAATATTCAAGAGCATTTTATCACGAATAAATGCCTCTTGTTTAATAAGAAAAATGTGCATAGTAATAATCAGCGATAAATCAGATTCTGGAGCATGACCCCGTAGCCTCGAGAGCTTTTCAAAGTTAAAGACGCGTTAAACGTGTACGATAATTTCATTCACTTTCGTTTGTTAAAATACCATAGTGCTAATTGAGTTACATTATCATTCGGCGGGTGAGCATTCCGATTTATAATCCGACCTCAAATTAATCGGTAATGCAATACCGATTGCTAATCCGGAGAGAAATGAATTAATTCCCGTTTAGTATATCAACGATGGCTTGGTCGCATTTCGACGATGGCGGTGGGAACAACGAATGACGGAGGGGGGTACCGTCCATTATTCCAATCAATATTAATCCGAGGAATTTGCGATTAATCAGCGTGTATTGCTCGACTATTTAACAACGAGGTCGACGATCACCGTGCGTCATGCAATAAAGGGACACACTATTTTCATAGTTCATCCATCAAACATCTCGTTATCTCTGCATCAATTCACCCTCTGTCCCACATGCAACCCTTCCCTTCCATTAACTACTACTACACCGAGAAGCACATGCAATGCTGACAATATCGAACCTCGTTTCCTCCTGATATACTCTCTTTGGTATTATTCTGCAAAAGCCAATTATTTGTTGGTCCGATTTTCGTCATGCATTTATCGATTGGATTTAAACGATATCACCAAATAACGATATTAAATACAAGGTAATCGAAGCTAATATCACTTATTCGCGTTCTATGCCTTCTAATTTGCTTCGAACCCGTGTCTTCGAAATCTAAAAATTTATTGAAAATTAATGAACTCAAACAGGTTCTTCGAAAGATGAAATAATTTCGTCCACTTGTCTCACTTGATTATATATAATATTATTTTCCTATAGACAAGGAGAACGTGATTTATCATTGTATAAACAGTAATCGGTTATCTTTTAACAGAGAATAATTGCTCTTTGATAAATCCTACATATGCACCTTTATAAGAAATCAATGTAAAAACATGTAAAACAAATCTCCTAGGCCCAAAGTGGACATAATCTACTTGAGCTTTACGGTTCGCAAACGTTGTATACGCAAACCCGTGTTTCGGCTATGCCGCGTCCCTTTATTTAATTCCTTCCAGTGACTTCATTCGAGTCGAGCTAGTTTCCAGCGAGCGCAAGCTTGGGGAGTGCACGTTTGCTGCAACGCATGCAGAACCGAATGAAGATGTATATCTATGTTGGGATATGTCCGCGCAATCGAATTGACACAGGCGGATGCACCCTCTAGAATCTACAAGAAGATTGTTGCTTTGCCGTTTTCCTTTTGTCACAAACATCGCAACTCATATTCTAGATAAATATCTTGGTTTACATTCGTTGCACTTGGGATGCGTGACTTACATGAATCCCTGCATTTGTCATTGGAGCGAGCTGATGAAACTACAAAAGCTCTCCTGTGTGTGTGTGTCGCTCTGATCCCATGTTTTATGGTAAATCGTGACACTCTATGTTGATAGCAAAGCAGATAAAATGATATTTATTATACTCACTGTATTGTAATACTGGGAGATACATTTGTGAAAAGTTGCAGCATTGTTGCCACTGTTTTAAACTGTCAGGGATTTTCTTCTATGTGCAGAATACAGTGGTAGTCGTGTGTTATTTTAAACACGTTATTAGGATGTTTATCCAGTAATTTAATAGATGGATTGAATATTGATGAGTCTTATTTTAAGAACAATTGGATCATAAAATTGCATCTGAATAACTTTATAATAATATTATAATAATAAAATTTAGATGAAGATTTGAGAAATTATTGTAAAAAAAAATCAATGGAAATGAAGTTTAGAAACAGTTTTTCAATCGGGTCGGAATTTCGAACAGCATTTTCTATCTTTTTTCCGGTGTTAATATGTCCGTAACATTTCCATGACTTTTCCGAGGCAGCGCGTCATTTCTCACGTCAAAGATCCACCCGTCTCTCTCCGTTTACATGCACTCGCACGTGACCCACCGTGATCGTATGCATTACAACGGGCGCATATTACATCAGATCCAGCGCATTCAAACCACAGCCTCAGCCAGCTGGAGAACGAACCATCTTCCTGATGGATAGCGCGCTTGATTTACGCAGCTCGGAATTATAACCGCGGCTTTTGTTCTCCGAACTTCGATCTTTGATATTCACCAACGACGAAGGAAGTTCTCTATGACAGAACTATGCTGCACGTACGGTGAAAAATTGATTTCTTCAATAAAAAAGAGAATGAAACGTAATTTAATACAAAATGGATCAGAAGATTGTCATTGGTTATTTTTTGAAATTATTCTTAATTGTTCATCGTTCTCTTATTAATCATCATATATATAAACCATCATATGTATAACCAACGATCATATATATAATCTGATGAACTGGTTTTCCTGAAGATCATTACTGAAATTTAATTGATTATTTTATTAATTATTTGGCAATATATTATTCGCGATAGGCAAATGAATCAATATTAAAAACTGCCCTTTTCAATTCCTCCTCATGTCCATTTAAATTTACAGTTCTGTTCAAGCACTGTTTCCTTGCTGCGAAAATGATTTGTCGCGACAAAATTGATGCCACGTTCAACCGGTGCTCGATGTAACGAGATACAAAGTGGATGTGCGCAATTTCACGCTGTTCATTAATATTTGCTTGAAAAATGCTCGATGTGCTCATCATCAGCGTCCAATCGAAACGGACAAGAAAGTAGCATTCATTACGTATAAATCTCAAAAACATATTTTTTTTTCTATTTTCTCTCAATCCCATTAACGAATTTAAAATGAGTGTTTTTCCTGGTATATTGCAAACGACACTTTATACAGCAGTTCACTAACAGTTCGATAGGTTCGTAGTCGATTACGTAGACAATATCCAAGTGTATTATCGATAAACAATCACCATTGGGCCATGAGATAGAGATCTCCTGGAGTCATCGCACGTACGAAACTTCTCGTGGGTTGTGCAATGGGAACGTGTACGAGTAGCACGCGTGCAGAGAGTAGAAGCGCCTCGTATGTAGAACAGTTACCGCCAACTTACCACTAGGGACATCAAGACCGGCACGAAATTCATATTTGTCACGATTAAGCAGCAAGAGTAGCACCACGTGAAATGCATCACGCAACCATCCTTGTGTGTGTACCAGCTTTAAATTAAAGTTCACGAGCCATTCCCTTAGCCATGGTGATTTAATTAAAGTGCTCTCTGGTAATACGATGATTTTACAGAGTGATTCGAGCAAAACTCGAATCTCCTCTTCTCGCCTCTACCATGGACAGTCGTGTTTCCCAACAGTAACAGCAACCGTAGAGAATTATGAGTAGGCGTTTCTCGGTAGGTTTAATGCCACGAAATAATTAGATCAGTAGGAAATTGTGGGCATATGTTACCCCCGCAAAACTTTCGGTATTATATCCTTTACATCCTGGCCCCCTATCAACAATGCAGAGTAGTGGTAATCGCATTTAACAGGGTGCAGTACGTGACAGGATTCCGATTTCCGGGGGGAAACTTTGCTCGACGCGGTGTAAGATTCGCTTGGAATTTACTCGACCCCTGTGTGCTTCTCTACTATGTGTGTAGATGAAATGGCTTACTTGCTCGTAGGAAGCTCGTGATGTTCACAAGAGCATCTAACGCATACGTAGGAGTGGGAGGATAATTTGGCTAGGAGGACGCACAACGACCCCAAGGGGGGAGCTTGACTAGGATTCGAAATCCCTGGGTGGATCCGAGGAAGGACTGGACGCTGATGCTCAACCGTTGCTCCACCGACGCCGTGGACTACATTAGGGGATATTAACATACACACGAATCCTCGGACAGCCAGCCGGAATCCCCATCAAATGCCGGACTACGTGCGCTGGAAATTTAACGTGCCGGCCGCTCTCATGCAAGAAGCCACCGTAATTAACAGATAACGGTCACTGGGATATTAGTTTATCCGCGCTTGGACTCGAACGTTGATTCCACTGGCAATATATTATCCTTAACCTTGCTTTGACGCTATCGGAACGCTCGCAGGACTTGAAATTCTCCGGCGGACTTCGCTCGTAGCACAATAGAAAGATTTTTCTTTAAATCCTTCTTTTTTCTCGGAAGAGCTTATGATAAGAAGGATTATTTCGAATGATTATAAAATTAAATCAGGCTTTGAATTTAATTGGAAGAAAGGATGCATAATTTGAATTGGTGTATTAATTCGTTAATTGATCATTAACTCAGATAATGGTAGAATGAAAATTTATTAGTTATTCTAGTAGAAAATATTCAATTGGATTTATTTATCAATTCGAATAGCAGAATTGGTATAATTCAGTGGTGAATGTGGTAGTTAACGTTTCAAAGTATCGCCAGGAAGGAACAATTCATTTATTCGAAGCTGCATTCTCTACTAGTAACCTAGGACGCTATATTGTCTCTCGACTCGAGAACTTTAGGGCCTAACTTTGCCGTCGAGACCTCGAGGAGCCTCCATTGGCCCTTTCAGGAACTTAATTACAAGCGCCTCGTGCAAATATGTAGTATACGTAAATATGTATGTATACGACGATGTGTGCTTGGGTCGGCTGCTTAAGTTTCCACGTTCACGGAAGCGTTTGAGTCTTATTGCATCATATTTCCAATTTATCGTAGGGTATCTGACATACTGGCAAAGATGAAACTCATAGTATATCGAGATACTTTTTATATTTAATTCTTTTTACAATTAAACAGTGTTTTTTTTAAGAAAAGTTTCCTAAAGAAATTCATAACAAATTTAATGGTTTTGGTAAATTTAATATATGAGGACAAACCAAAAGAGAAAAATAATATAAATAAAAATGTAGAGATATCAAGCTACAGAATAATTACGGATAAAGCTAAATTGGTAGACAGCTTCAAGGCATTTCTACTTTAAGCATTCCTCCTCTTCACCAGAGAAGACGTGAGAAAAGGAACATACGGAGAAAAAGGGTGACAGGTTATTTCGGTACAGTAGCGAGACTACCGAGGTGGTTGCCTCATGCGTCGCAATTCGTCGCTCGAACTCAAAGTTCAACACCTGCTCTATACACAAGTGGATCTAGGTGTTTAAAGCAATTAGGGTGACTCATCATTGGAGAAACTAACTAAAAGAGGAGGCCAGTCGAAAGAGGTGGGAGAGAATGACGTGCGTGTAGCCCCGTCAGTTATTAGCGGCACGTCGCAAAAGTGGATTAGCCTTGGTAGTCGAGTCAGTCGTAGCGAGTCTCGAGAAGAGCGAAGATAAAGAAACGTGAAGGCAAAGCCTCACACCCCTTTCTCTTAGCCTAGCGGCGTGGCGCACCGTGATTAACGAGCCGTTTTAAGCCGCTCTGTCTTTCCGCTTGGTAATTATTCCAGACACACTTCCGCTGCTTCTCCGACGCGTCACGCGAACTTTCGACAAACCTCGTGAAATGCTGCACATCAGCGAATGCATTAGCACTCTCGGCAAACCGGATATTGGCTTTTCCGTTAAATTGAAGATTTATTTCTGGCATCGAAAAGACCGATGCATGTTCGGAACCCAGGGTAAATGGAGATTCGGACAGTGAGCACGTTGTGGTCGATGCTCGGTATGCATGGGGTAAACTGGTTTTCCGATAATTAGTGACGCCGTTCATACGTGTTTCGATCGAGAGAAAAGTTCCACGCTTTTTTCCGTACCGATTGCAGCAAGTATCTACCATTCCTGAATTCCTTTAATTAGGTATCGAACCAATCGAACCTGCTAGCGATTTCCGAAAGTGGGAAGTTGCCTTTTCGAAAGTCAATGCAAGGGATCTTCGTAAATTAGTTTGCTTGTCTGGGAAGCTTCTCCTAGGAAGCAAACGAGAACCTATTCTCTGGAATAGACACGAGTAGATCAACGAGCTACTTCGAGTCATTCTTCGAGGTTTGACAAAAGTTGATGGAGACAATTACTGGATCAAGCTGAATCGAGTGAACCACGTACAAGTCTTCCAATACTCTTAATCCTCCCGACGTATCTACTCTTAGAGAAAAAAAAAAGGAGATTATCCCGAAACTATACGTCCAACAATAGGGATATTCTCAAACACTCGATTTTACCTTTTTATTTGAGAAAATCGCACCAGTTCCACTGGCAGAGTATACAGTCCCCACGAACTCGTAAACTCGAAAAATATTTCAACTCCAGCGGAAATGTTCCATTTTAAGTGGCCGTGTTCAGTTCGCTCCAGCGAAATAATTTTTTTTTTTCCGCTGGAATCGTTATCGTTCCCGATAGAAACGATTCACGGGACCATTCGGATGACAAACGGGAAAATCCTGTCCTTTTTCAAGCTGCTACCGCCGTGGAAATCGTACGTGTATGTCTCGCGTACATGTCTCCTAGCATAGATAGGACACGTTGCTTTGATCGGAGGAGCCCCAGAGTTCTTGGCCCCGCAATGGAATTCGATTAAACTGCTTGCGGGCCCACGCTCGAGTTTCTTAGTCGAATTGGAAGATTCCAAAGGTTTTCTCCAGTCGGCAAGACCTTCCCGGAAACCGTTTCCCAACGTTCTTTTTTCGCGAACCCATTGCCACCGTTGCATCGCTACTACCCCTTTCGGACTTTAACTAGGGGCTTCCGTAAGGACCAATTAGAAAAAACTTTGACCAAGAGACTCCCAGAGCTGGATTACTTTTATCCGAGAGAGCTTTTCTTTTCGCTCTGCTCGCACAGGGGAACAATCGCATCTAGCGAATTATAAAGTTCTCGACTCGAAAGCAACCCAATCAATGCCACTTTAAGAGCAATAAGATTCGAGAAATATGCATCACCCTGTTGCATCTGGATAAATGGTTATTGAACTGAATCAATTTACAACGGTGAGAATTATTTGAATATTCTGTGAAATTGATTAATGATTTCTCATATTACGCAAGAGATTGAGAGTAAATAAGACGACTTCGAAAGGTCACTTCTTGTATGAACTGATCGCACAGATTGATGTGACTGAAATGCTCGAAATCGGAGAACAAGAGCCGTTCGTATGCATGTAAAAGGCTTGTAAAGCCGTAAAAAAGGTTTACGACTCGTAAATATCCAGCAGACCCAGCTCCTCCTTCCACGTTATATGCAGATGGCCAACGGGGTGAAATATAGATAGCCCTCACCACCCAGGCTGCTATGTCCCAGATCAGACCGTTTTTTTTTTCCTTTCTTTCTCTTTGCCACCCATCATTCACCATTCATCCGATACAGCGAATAGAACAAAAGACAGGAGGTAATGATCTGACCGCGTTCTTTCATTTCCTGCTCAAAAGGAAAACCAAAGGAATCGAAAATTTATATATCTATAGTATGCAAGCTCATTTTGATATTTGCCTGAAAAGTTCTGCAAGGCAGAATGCGCTGTATCTGGTTTCGTAGAAAACATTCAGGTTTCACAGTGGAGTGTATTTGCAGAAACTCCACTTTTAATTAACTTGAAAAATTATTTGACAAGCTTGCGCAACCTTTCGCCGGATGTAAATTAGAACTTTTTTATTCCAAGCTTCAAGAGCTTGCATTATAATTAAGGGAGAAAAAAAGTAGAAGGATTTAATAAGGTAATCAATGTTCAGTTGCATTGATATTAATAAAGAATCAAATGATTATATGACAGCAAGGACGTTTTGTAATGAACGATCGTACAATAATTGTTTACTAGTATAAATTATTCAGGATTTAATTAGTATCGCGAATGTGAAATTCAGTTAAATCTGTTTACCGCTTCTGGAATCAGATGGGATTTGTTAGCTGTGAGTACTGCTGGAAGGCTCGCTTGCTCGTTATTATGAGATCAAAGTGCAACAACGTTGCGAGCAATCGAAAACACGTGTATTGAAGATTTTTAACAATTTTGAACTAATATGCACATCGGTCCTCGAACCGCTAAATACTAAATAAATTCAACGACACGAATTGCTCGCGATGGAAAGCCCTATGTAGAATAGATATAGTATATATCTCGTCTGTTATTCCTATCAGTATTCGATTTCAATTTCGGTGACTAATCGTAGCGTGTAAACTCGCCGGAAACGTGCAGAATCAAGCCAAAATCGTCGTAAACCTCATGCAGAATGATAACAGCGTACTCTCACATATACGTAGAATGCACCGCACACTACTACCGACACATCACGCTTGCGAATATCCAATCTGTCAAACAATGACGATAAAGCAGAATTGAAAAAATTGCTCATTTATAGTGGATAAAACGTTCCTTTCGTGCAATTTATATTTAATCATCCATAAGCACATTTGTGTTTTATATTTCTTACATCTGGAAAATATAAATGAAAATTTATACTCTGGTCTTGATAATCGTTTAAAAGTTTAAGATTCAAAATAATAGCAATAAAATACTATTTACTACGTAGACATGATCTGCTTGGCGAAAGTAGAAACAGGAAACAAGTTCAGTTCTTAAAATGACGATAGCTGAGTCTGGCGTGGTCACGAAAGAGGTTCATTTAATCATAGGGTTCAACTTTTGCCACAGTTCGCGAACGAGACGGCGGGTTTGGGTGGTACATACACGAGAATGGGGATGTAAACACGAACGACGAAGAAGAAAATGAAGAAGAAGAAGAAGAAGAAGAAGAAAATGTGGAAAACGAAGAAGAAGGAAAAGCCATGCGTAGAAGCAGAGGAAAAGAGATATATATTCCTTGGGCTATGAAACGGGTACTCTCGTGGCGCGTTCAAAATTGTCACGATGATAAATCGCGTCGGTATCGTATATTTCGGGGTGCACGTCTCCGCGCATTCGTAGTATTCGTACGTGGCTAAAGCTTCGCCTACCACTGCCTGAACACCTGACTAGGTGTTCGCTCTACTTACATTTTCTCCATTTCGTTTTGTTACTCGGTAAAGTGAGCACGGCTCCTGTTATCTGCACTTCGATGGAATTCTGCAAATTCTTTTGCTTCCGCCTTTCGAGAAGAAGAAATATGTTCTTTGTCATCTATTATGTTTTCAACAATATAATATTGAATCGTTCGATAAGTTTGTAGCGATTTTTCTGAAGACTTTTTCAAATATTAGTATTTTCTTACATTACGTTCTATTAGGATTTTAATCTCATTTTGAGTATTGAAGTATTTTAACTAAAACGACTTAAAGTATCATAAAGTATTATTCGCAATCTAGTTAGTCTTTTGTTAAAAAGTTCCACGTTTTATTTAACTCGATATTTTGTCTTTCTGTCGAGCATTATTTGTAAAATCAGTCGGAATCTAGCAGATAATTCAATACATTTACCGTCACAATAAAAAGCAACTGAATTCAACAATTTCCTGTGTAGCTACTGCTCCAATTCCATCAGAGTAAAAACTGCTCAACCTTCTCATAGACTCGAGTACCTTATATTAGAACATCCTTCCTGAACGTCACCATCAGACACTGCCAATTCGTTCTGAATCGAGCCATTATTCTCACTCTCATTCTCGAACAGTGGATCATCATCCGCTTTCTCATACACTCGTACTTCCTTACGTCTTCGCCAAGTAGTAGGCATATTTCCTTAGCGGATTATTTGTCTTCCAGCTACTAACAATAAGTACCCACTACATCATTGTACCATGCGTAATGGCCCAGATAATAATCGCATCGCATTGCATCGTACTCGCACGCACACAACACTCTGCTCAAATGTAAATCAATTAAGTGATACTGAATCGCCCACGATAAATCAATGCTGTATCGCGAGTATACTGACGGCATGGCGCGGCGTGTCTCCAACCGAGCGTGTTCGCGATCTCACTCGTATGTATGTGTGTGTTTCGTAGATCACCGGCAATGCGTTATTCGACCAGCTGATACTTGCCCTCGATGTACATGCCTCCGCTATCCTATATTCCTCCACATACTCTATGACGAACTGGCCGCCTGTGGTCCGACTGATTTCGATGTGCGCAAACATAATGTGTTCGCGAAACAAAGTGCTTCTTGTCTGACAGGTCATTGGTTTGTTTCACTCAATGGACTTTTTAAGAAATTGTTCGTAACGTACGTACAACGATGAGAATGTTGGCTATATATCTTTTTTATGGTTAGTTTGTGTTTGCTGTTTGAATTGAGTACAATTAAATTTATGGTATTTTATTTTTGTTGAGTTAGATCTTCGCGTAGCTGTGAACTAAAGTTAGTATTAGATACAAGAGATTGACAATCTTCTAACGCAGGATAAATTTGTCATGCGCAAAGTGTATTTTCGTACCATTGGAACTAAAATATCCGTGAACCGAATACAATTGTCGTTCGCAATACCATTGCAAATTGAAGCTACCGTGGAAGCATCTTTCGCCGAATAAATTGACGAAGCAATTTTAGCTTCATTTAACGAATACTGTGGAATGCGTTAATTTCGTGAAGCTCAGTGACAGAAAATATTTACAAATACGTACTTTAATTATAATATCGAATATGAAATACGGCAAATTATAGTGGCAAATTTCTCGAGTGACACAATTAAAGGAATTTTGCGAAATGAGGGAAACAAATATCGAAAGGAGTAAAAACAAGTCGCGACGGATGAAGAGGGCTTAAAGAAATATACGAGTTTGTTTATTCGACGCATTAGTGCTTCTAGCGCGCGCGAGAAAGGAATTGTGTTAAAAGAAGCTGAAAAAGAATCGCGAGAACTGTCGTCCTCCTTTTCTGTATTACTCTGGCTTACTCGGCTCACTTGCCTTACTTTCGCCCCTGTCCTCTCACTTGTTTCTTTTGAGTTTCCTTTGTTGTTCCGAGTTGTGTGCGATGTGCATAAGCCAGCCTTCGCCGAGATCATATGAATCAACGTTGTTAGCCCTTAAGCTAGTATTTCTCAACATTTTTGGATTATGCTCCAGCTCAATGTCTCGGATTTTGATGTCTCCTGAAAGCATAACGGATAATCGAGCCGTAGAAAAGTATAATATAAATAGCTTCTTACAAATAAAGAAAATTAAATGAAATAAATTCTAATTCAACTTTATAATGTTTAAATTTGCTCTTCTCGAAACTTGTAACTTTCGCATTAGGAAACTCTACTGGGAACTATGCTATTGTTACGTGCACTCGTGTTAAAATCACTTTACTAATGAGCGTATAAATATCACGATGCAATTTTGATATTCCAACCAGGAGTGTATCAGCTGCATAATTCCTTACACTACAATTAGCAAATTGCGTTTTGCGAATCCTAAACCGAATAATTTTGATTTGAATGAAATCCAAAATTCGTAAAGGTAGAATCAAAGCAGGGATATCTAGACAATTATTTTATCGGAGTCAATTAAAATGTAAAAATTTTGAAAAACTAATTATTACAATGCAACAATTAAATTACAGTATATTGTTAAAGAATAGAGAAGATCAGACACAATGGAAGCTATAAATAAATGAATCCAGTTTACGTTTAATTGGTGCTTTATATTGTATTGTAAACTATTGTAGTAGGGTGGTTCGATCGAAATTGTTTCGCAATATCCGCAAATTACCAACCGAAAACTCTAGTCTCCCTATAATAGGTATAGGAGCAAATTCGGACCTTTCCTGTCTGTACACTAAGCAAACAAAGAAGGCCGACTTTTGTTGTTTCCAGCTTGTAGTCGGAAGTTGTGCTTGGACAAACACTGCTGCTAGGTTTGCCTTACCAGCCGAAGTGAATAACAAATATTGCCGGATGCTTGAACCAACGGACTCCTGTTTGCGACATTCCAAGGAGGTTGCTCAAAGCAGCCAAGCGAAGATGTTCTTATCCTTTATCTGTGATTAGATCAGAAAATAGATTTATTCACTGTCCCAATTACTAAACCCACAAATAGTGATTTCAAACGTTCTTTTAACTAAATGTTGAATGATAGCATTGACTAAATATGTTTAATGCAATGATTAATATCAAGATGTTAATTTGTCGTTAATTTGTTATTCAAACATTTACGTAAAATACAGTCTTCTTCTTGTAAAGCTGCAACAGAAATAAACGGGTATAATATGATGCAAAATTTGACACGTTTGCGACAAGAGTATCACGAAACTCGAGTTGAAGACGCAGTCTAAAGGTCACGAAACTTTAGTGTATTTCACGATATCTACAAGAGAATTTCTGCTCATCGTGACTGGAATATTAACTAACAGTACGTTTCGCTCTAGCCCTCGGTAGCGTGGTATCTGAATGTGTAAATTCACATTGCAGCTTCGTTTTTCGACTAGCACGGAAACGATTCCATTTGAAACACCTCTACATACATATGTATATATCTGAACGGTAGGATGCGTGTGCAGTACTCTCGAAATTATTCAAGCACAATCAAATACATGCTGTATGTCGACAACCCTTGATGACGAACTTTACCGTGTAACTTTGCCACCAATGCGTCAGAACATTAGTGGATAGGTTCGTGAGTGACGCGAAAGCATAAGAGGTGGAAATTGGCTGTCAATTTTAATCGGAAATTTTCATTGGTGCCATTTTATCGAAATGGCCAGCTAACTATATTGAAAAGCTATTTACCCGAAATATTTGATTATTTTGCGTTCTGGATTAGCGTCGATTGGTGGCTCGGACTGTGGGGATAATGGAAAACGTGGAATGGCACTCTGTGTGTGCCATTGAGGTAAGCCGGTTCTCGAGTTGATTAATTGCACAATGAAACGCGCAGTCATCGAAAGCCACGCGGACAATCGTGATTGTAGCTGTGTACGAGCCAAGACACCTCCAATGTACAATTAATCGATATTCTGGCTAATTGATGCCTGACTCGATTAATAATTACAACGGGCCAACGCACGTCTGCCGCGCCGCACCAATCGCAATTTGTAAAAGCGGATGAAAAACTAATTTAATCACTGCCAATGTACACTCCTATAGCTGTGAACTTATCGAAATTCCTATAGAGCAGGATTTTTTTTGCAAAAATATCTAAAAATTATATTCAACGATGTCAATTAGAAAATCGCACCCGATAGAGGTGTTGAAAAAGTTATTTCGTGGCGAGAAGCGAATTTGCCAAAAGTATGCACGAGTTGGGGGAAAATCTGGCGTATTCGCGTGGTTAAAAGTATCTCGAGGTACGTGTACTACTGATAGCGCTAGTTTTAACGATTAGTCTGCCAGGAAATATTCCCCCAGTGAATCCCACGTACGAATTCCATTCGACCAGTAGGTATCCCGCTCGAAAACCAAAATCAACTGGCGGAATGGCACGCGAAAAATGCGGCTCCAAGCTAATTCGTAGGCAAACAAAACCAGAGGCAAAGGTAACCTGGTACCGCTACAGTGTAGTATGCGCACGAGAATATAGCTGATTGCGAATAAGGGATAAAGAGGAAAGAGAAGGGTGGAGAGAATATAGTTGCTTGGTTTCAAAGCTTGCGCCAGCCAAACCGGGTTAATTATCTGCGCCACTGGTAACATTATTTATCTCTTCTTATTCGTCCCTTGTGGCCCTGGTACGTTAACTGTTTGGAGAACCTCAACGTTCGAGCTCCTTTTACCTTGAGAAGCAAAGACCCATGGGTCTTATCTTTTTAACTTCCACCTACTGGTTAAAGTCTTTTTACTCGATTTAATGCCCAATCATTCACAATCGAATAGTCTTACTGACTATCGTAATATCAAATTTCATCAGTGAAATATATTTCTAATAAATAGACAACGTGTAAACGTTATAAAGTGAAGAGAATTTAAAATATTTTCGAAATAAGTGTTTTATGATAATTTCATCTTGTTATTTTTATATCAGAATAACGTGATAAATGTCGGAGTATTATTTTCCGCTGCTGATCTAGATTGATCATAAGAGGCTTTGGCTTCTCTCCATTATTGTAATCAGTGTCGTCTCTTATTATGCTTGGCTCGCTGGGTTCTTGGACACGACTTGGCGTGTCCAATCAGTAGGTGGATTAAGTTAACTGCAGTAGCGTCTCGTCGATGGGCTCGTTCTTGAGTCCTTCCGCTGATAGAGTTCCCACGTAAAAAGGTGGAAGCTGAACAAGGATAGGAGACTACTCTCTTCTCTTCGGAAGGAGCCCTCGTTGAATCAGTGGACCGAGGTTCAGTTTCAACGAAGTTGGCTGACTGTAATTGCTAAAATTAAATCTGTTTCGCGATAACGATATGCCACTTGTGTAATACTGACAATGAGGAAACCTTGGACGGAACTGGATTGATTACTTTCTCTCAATTTTAATTACACGATCGAACGATACTTTTTGAAGCAAAAGCTTAAGAGCAATTTCAATATTATTTTAATGAACCCCGTGTAATTTTTTTCTCCATGAATTATTTATTCATATTTTACCAATCGGTATTTTATGGATATCGCCTATTTGGAAGTGTAAAATAAATGAAGAAGGACAAACAGTGTTGGAATTGAGTTAAGTAGTCGAGTGCGAGTGTAGTCAGCCTGATTCTAAGGGAAAGAAGTCAATAATTGAGAGTACAAGTTCCATTGCTCAAATGTTTATATTTATAAGTGTGATAGTTTTATTATTGATTAGCTCAACTAAATTGTTCTTATCGCCAATATTATTTTATCAACTGTTGCAAATCTGACAACCTTCGACTTGTATTATGCGTTAGTAATCCCGAGGGAGTTACGTTAACGAAGCCTTGTCGACATTTTTTAGCGGATGAGAATGCAAATGCCAGTATAACAAAATTCCAGCTAACACACACTAGAAATACACTGTTTGCGCGAGATGTAAGCCTCTGCTGACACACGGTGAAAAATCGAGTGTTTTGAACCTCAACGGGATCACAATTCTATTTGACTGATTGTCAGGAAACATCATATATACACCGAATTGTTTCCGTCAATTTGTTTGAAACAAATAATTATTAAAAAGATATATTAAATAGAATCTGCGGGTATAATTCAATCGTAATCATAGACATAAGATCCGACGATTAGTTTTCAATGAACATTCCAATAAGTTAAAATTGAAAACTTAAATATTTCGAGTCACTTTTCGAATGATAAATAAAAGGTGGATTTCTTTCAACAAATCTTACTGATCATTCATTGAGCATTAACTTACACTCGTGTGAGTGAGTGTGTTTTTGTGGACGTAATTTAGCAAAGTTTTCCACAAAACTTATCTTCTGCTTTATCTCCTAATGCTTCAAGTGTCAAAGCAAGACTCTTCTAATGAAATGGTTTCTTGTATGTTACAGACCGGATACCGCGACAGTGGAAAGGAACTTTCTGTTCCGGCCAAAGGGCATCGGTTGGGACGTACCTTAACCGGAAAGGTACTTTTGGAACCAAAGAAACACAGTGAACACCTTGAAATCCGATGTAAAAAGAATTTCCGATATACGCTGCTATGTAGCCTCCGCAATTATGTGGCTACTAGTATCAAAATTAATCGTTTCGACGTAATGACCGAAAAAGGAAGGAAATAATTTTTACTTCCGCTAAATAGCTCGTTGAAGGCGCTAATTTAGGTCGATTCTTCCGTAACGGCGGGCATAAACATTACACTAACACGGCCGATTTAACTCGTTCGACGGAGCGAATGAAAACAGATAGCCAGCCATGGTTCATTTAATATGAACTTTTAC